>CM036253.1:29102718-29597718 GCA_020698575.1 Bostrychus sinensis | reverse complement strand
CCGATGGCTGGCCACCCACCCCTCTACCTCATGCTATAAATGTGATTCTTTTTTTCTTTTTTTTCTCCCTTTTCTTTCCCCCTTTTCCTTCCCCTTTTTTCCCTTTCCCCCTTCTCTTTTACTTTTTTCTCTTCCTTTTCTTTCCCTTTCCTTCCTCCCCTCCTTTCCTTCCTTCCTTCCCTTTCTCTTTCTGTGGTGCATTAAAAGAAATACGGAGTGATGAGCCAGGTTTGCTCCTGGACCAGCCACCCACATGTCATTTTTGATATGTGCTTATGTGTTGTCTTCTCTTATTTTGTGTAGTGCATTAAAAAGAGAGGGTGATCCGCCGGTCTATATCCATAGCTGAGCTGGCGACACTAGCGAGCAGGAGGAGGACCCCAGGCCCCAGATGCCCGAGAATGGCCACCCATAGTCAGTCCCACAGGGGGCATACATGTAAACTATAAAAAACATATCAATAGAATAATAATAGAAGAAAGAAAGAAAAAAAAAAAAAAATGTCTATACTCTACTCCAGAAATCTTAAGATCATAATTTACGTCCAACACGATGAGTGCTTATCTTACAGTCTTCATGTCTCCTGTTTTCAGCATCATGTCAGCTCAGATTACATTAATGCTATTCACTGTCAACACTGTGAAACTATTAGTATCAAATTTAGAGCACAATCAGCACTTACACTGCACACTAGGAGACTGGCACTAATAAGTGGCACCAAAAGTTTTGTTTAAAAAAAAAAAGCCCTGAGCATATTTTCACCACAGTATATGTTGCACCGAGCTGTATGCCGTTTTCTTCTTTAATGTTACAGTAATTTGACTTAATAACAGACCTTTCTTCCGTGCAGGACCGTGGTGGTTTCTGCTTGACCTATGAGGCGTCCATGACCCGTCTGTTCAGAGAAGGCCGCACAGAGACCGTCCGCTCCTGCTCCAGTGAGACCTGTGCCTTTGTTAAAGCTCTGGAAGAGGGAGAGGTAATTAAAAACAACCTCCTATTTTTGTCAGTTCTGTTTGCACCCAGCAGCATTCTGGGAGACTCCCATTATAATGCATCTTGACTCAAATGCGTCTAGATCAACAATGTGTTGTTGATGTTATTATTATTATTATTATTATTACAGTTCAGTGTCAATGATTTTCAGAACATCAGCAGTTCAAAAACTTATTATCTTTCCAATAGCTAATGGGGATCAGTCACTGTTTCTCTATTAATTAATTAATAGTTTGTTTTCCATTTGGCAAAGGAATTGTCTTCTTGCCGAATAAATTAGTTTTCTCTGTGCTGAGTATTGTTATTAGTTTAATTAATTCAAGTAATTTGCATTTTTAGTTTTCAACGATGTCAAAAATAGCCCTTAATAATGTGCCTCGCCGCTGATCTGCTGTAGTTTGCCCGACCCTGTCTCTGTCACTCTGCCCCACCTCCCTCTCTCAACAGAGCAGTGACTGAACTCTCACAGGAGGCAGGCTGCATGTCCTGTTCCTAATTGTTCAGTGTGACTCACAGCAATAGTGAATATCTGGAATTTGTCTGGGACTAAACTTTGTTCACATTCGTGTTCTTTCAAAAAGACGCTTACACGCAACATTGCGCCTCTCTGCTTGTTTTCCTTCATAATTGCCTTGGAGACTGCGTCATTACGCACTGCGAGAGTGGATTTTGAGCAAAACATGCACAGAAACCTCTGTAAACTAACTCCACGCTATGTCCAGTAGAGGAGAGAGGCGTGGATTGTAGTTTCTTTGATAAAACATAGCTAAGAAGCTTCTATATTTGTGGTTATGTTCAGCCTCCTGTAGCACTGTCTGAGAGAGGAGCTGTTATTTAGAGCCTTAAGAAAAAATACAGAAGGCCAGGTGAAAACAGCTGTTGGCCTTTGTTATGAGGCTAGAAGCCACAAATGAGCTGATAATAAATATGAGGAGAACTGAGGGGGATTTGAACAATTCAATTCTTCTCTAGGCCAACTTATTACTAATTTATTCTCTATTTTGTGAAAACCTGTCTTTTATGGATCTGACATTTGTTTACTTCCATTTAAATTCAGTTTTATTTAGGGGCAATCTGTCTGACAGTCTAAGGTTTACTACTAATACATTTCTAATTTTATTTTTTAGCCATATTGCCATAATTTGTTAATGTTCCTCATACCACATTTTTCATTCTACAGGCCTACATATTTCAATTAAACTGTGAGCCTGGTAAGATTTAATACTGTAATATTTGTGATACAGATTTTTGGCATGCACCCCTAAATTTTCTGCTTGTGCCCCTAAAAATTTTCAGTCAGGGGCTACAGTGCTACTGGCAAAAAAAAGTTAGTCTGGAGCCCTGTGTTCCCAGTTATTATCCTTGACTAACCCTTCCAGGACGGTTATGTTTGTTTGTTAGTCTGTTAGCAAGGTAACTGAAAATGTAGTGGTCACATTTTTTTATAAAATTTCCACACACGAAAAAGTCAGTTATGGGCCTAAGAATAAATCTTTAATTTCTGGTGTGTATCCATTACATCATTGGGATCCTGGGATTTTTAAAAATATTCCATACCATTGCAAGAGAGAGGTACCCCAGCTGCTTTGGCAGATAATTTAGTAAACAAACACATATGTGTCTGTTTGCTGTGTGGGCCATTGTGAGTTTAAGTGATTGAAAGCATTGACCCCTGAACTAGAAGAGGATGGTAGGATGTGGTAGGATGTCTGCCCTCTCCATGCGCTTCTTATATTTGTATTCCATTATCTGTTAGCTTGGGTGAGGAAAATGTTAGTGTTCTGAGGTGATTTCAAAATACTTTAAATACCCTAACCCATAGTCTGTGTGATTTAGTAGTTTTAAGTCCAAGCACTGCGCTCAGCTGTGCTGTTAATGGTGTTTTATATTTTTATTAGACTCCTAATGACACAAAAAATAATGAATTCAGTCTATTTGTAGATTCCTTTTTTTTTTTTTTTTTTTATAAATTATTTCTTATTAAATTAATATTATTTAATGGAATAACAGTGATCAGTGGAAATTTAAACCAGGTATAAACCTAAAACAGACCTCATACTTGCTACAGTGCAGCTTTGAGCAGTGACCCTCTGTATACACAACACTTACTCTGGCATGAAAGTGTAAACTCCTGTCTCATGGCCATATACAGTGTGTACAGGCTTTAGAGGGCGTTTCTTGTCCTAATACATAGTCAGTACTATGTAAAACCCATGTTTATGAGGAGAGTTGTGTTCATGGATTCCGTGGTGTAGAGTTCACTTAAGCAGTTCTTAGAAGGGGTACTTAAGAAACTTTCTGAAGAGAACATTCATGAATGAGGGCCATTGTGCTTATTGTTACGAACAAATATCTTTGGCATATCATCACAGAGGACATGTCAGAAGATGATAATAATTATTAACAGTGTCAAGTGATAAATCCTCAAGCTCAATACTCTCTCATGCAAGTTTAATTCATGTACAGACAAAGTGAAGCTGACACTGCTTAAAGCATTTTGTGCCCTTTTATACACGGCACATTTATGGACTAACTACAGAAAAGCCAGTCTCTAGTATTTTTGTATTGTCTGTTTTTTATCCTTATTATTGCACCATGAGTGCAGAATAAAGTTGAATTGAATATGATCACGGCGGTGTTGAAAAACACTGTCTGTATGCCACTCCTAATAACATTGTTTTGACAGTCTGAGGAGCAGTGCAGACGCCTTTTGAAGCTGGCTTCAGAGAGGCACCAGAACCTGTACCGGATGGCTATGACCGGGGCAGGTATCGACAGACACCTCTTCTGTCTCTACGTGGTCTCCAAATACCTGGGGGTGGACTCGCCCTTCCTCAAAGAAGTAAGCTGTTTTTGGATAAAGTAAAAGTACTGTTACATCAAAAATATTACATTATATTCCTTAAGTAGAAGTTAATCTAAACCCTGAGTCAGTTACCATGGTATCTCACTCTGTGAACCTAACCTGGGGCCTCATTTATAAAAGGTTGCATAGGATCTTCACTAAGCAAGGGTGCAGGCCTAGTGGCCAAAGCTGGCACACACAAACAAAAATCCTGATTTATGAAACAGTACGTGTGCATACCTGCACGCAATTTCCCTTTTATAGATCCCACCTGGCATAGAAAGGTGCGCACGTAAACCCACCTCACGTCACGCCCTGTCCACGCCTCGAATCCACCAAAGAAGGACAATGCAAAGTGACCTCTGAATAATATTTACCTAAACATGAGCCGCTAATGAGAGCTACACACACGAAGATACATCTGTGTTGGAAAAAGAATGCCATTTTGCAATGACACAATAAATGCCCACAGCCTCTGATTATAACTTAAAAAATAATTTAAAAGAAGTTTAAAATGTAACAAATGTTTTATTTAGATTATTGTATCCCTTTTTAGGATTTCCTCACGCTGTGATTGAGCTTTATAATAAATGAAAGACATGTGCAGGACGCATTGCACACACACACACATGCATACATATGCAGTAATTACTTACTGTGCACCCTGTACGTGCACGCGGAGGTCCAAGTGAAAGTTGTGTGTAAAGGGAGGGGGCAGTGAGAGCTGTGGTGCAGGTGTATGTTCTGTGTAAAGACACACATAGCTTGTCATTTCAGTCTCTTTTTGAAACTGTGCTTCATTAAAACCAAACATCTCTGATATGAACTGTCTGTAGGAGTTGTTTATGCTCGTGTCCGATCATTATTTCATAAATCCAGTCACGGATTCATCAGGGATCGCCACTGCTTTTAGTTAACTTCACGGACCATGACAGCACCCTGTGGACGTGCGCAAGTGTGCACGGCTACGAACCGGTTTATTGTCAAGAATACTGAGCGAAATTATAAAAAATCAAATGGCCTTCCCTCAATTTTACTCTCTACCTGCTGAAATGATGTCTGAATCAAATCCTCTGTTTTTTTCTGAGAGATACAAAGTGAAAGTGAACTGTATCAAATGCACTCCAAACATGATTTTGTCAAACTCGCTTCACTTCAGCACTTCACTGTGAGAGTCGCCTTTGTGCCATGTTTCCAAAATGTGCACATGCCAGGGTCAGAGCTGGTGTAGGGATACGCAAGGTTTCACCCTTAGTTGGTTTTTTATAGATCCCATGTTTGGCGCAGAGAGTGGCGTACCTCAATTTCAACGTCATTTTGGGTCCCAACTCTGGAGCAGGTATTCTTCCTCTAATCCTGAGTTTAACCCAGAGTCTCCTTGCACTTAACAAAAGATTGAGAAGAGTTTAAAAGATAATGATTTAACTTTTATACATTTATAGTTTACATTCATAAATTTACTTTATACCATCATTTATGGATGAGGCCCCTGCTGCATCCTATGGCCTTCCTGGACTTACCTCACCCCCACTCCCCTGCAGGGCTTAATTTGTAAATCAAACGATGCCGGAACAAAAATTGCGCTTTGACACTGGAGTCCACAAGGCCAACACTGTTTCCGGAACGTAACACAATGCTCAGGCGCACACACATGCCAAAATACCAAGCAACTGCTCATTTATACATTTTATACAGTTTTAAATTATATTTTAACATATTTGTTAACATTATTATACATTATAGTGTGTCAGTGTACGTTTGTGTGATTGCTCAGCTGATCGAGAAATCAGCTGCTACGCATAATTACTGTGCTTTCGTAGACTCGCTCTGTCATAGACCTGTGGCCACCAGTCTGAAGCAAGAACACAGACTCATGCAGCTGTGGTCTGTAGAAACAAAGTCTAGACTAGGAAAGGGAGCACACAGCAGCAGTAAGCTTTCAGCCTATGTTTCTCCTTTTGATTTCGCTTCTTGTTAGTGACTGCTGTGCAGCACGCAGTCTTCTCTGCCTAATAGCGTTTCACGGCTCCAGGCTCTGTGAGCCTCAGCGCGTTAGCTCACGCTTACAGATGCATTTGAACAAACAAAAAAGAACAAACTGCTATGGATCTATGTCCCGTACGCACAGGGAATATAATGGAGGAATAAAAAGCGCACATCGAGGGCGCGTGCCGTAAGGTTTTTCTGCGTAACTATGGCTATGTAACAGTGACACTGGCGTTTAACTGGCCCCAGGTCTCATCCTGTGACCCCCGATCAGCGCGTTAGCTCCAGCTTTCATGTGCATCTGAGTAAAAGAACAAACTGACGTGGCACTGCCATGTCCCATGCGCTCTCCGGCACAGTGGGGAAATAACGCGGCACATCCAAAGTGCATCACGTTGGTCCCCTCCGCGTAACCAAAGTCAGGACAAACCTCAACAGATTTACTCTCTTCTGGCTGTAAGCAAACTTTTGACTTAAAGAGCAGCAGTCAGCTGTAGCTCCACTCGCGTTTGTAAAAACACACAGCCTACTATGGCTCTGTGCAGCTCTGTGGATGCAGAGACACAAATTACAGAGCGGGGACAGTCTATGTTGAAGCGCTCACGCAGAAATGAAGCGTGGCTTTTAAAACATATGCATATCTGTGTAATTACACCTCCGACCTTCAACACAAGTTTAGGAGGGCAAAAGAGTCAAATGTAGTCAACAATTTCTTCTGAGTTGTGCCTGAGTTACCGGATCCAAGCAAACAGTTGCCGGATCGGCGTCAAAATAAGGGAGTTTCTGGATCCTCTTCTGGCAAGATCCGGCTCAAATTAAGCCCTGCTCCCCTGTCTGGATGAGGCCCGCCTGCTGCATCCTTTCAGCTTTGAACTATGATCCTATAGATGAGCTAATGGACTAACAGTCCTAGACACATGAAAAAGCAGATGGAGAGAGAGTGCTGCACCGGCTCAAATGGCGTGGCTCTTGATGTCAAACATAGCAAAAAATAGCAAAAAAAGCAGGTGCTCTTCAGGATGGTCAGGCACACACCCATAAATAATGAAAAAGGAAACTCTGAAGTATTGCTGTGGCTCTTTAAGTTGAAACATGTTGGTTTGTCACAATTAATCAGTCTTCATCAGGGTTAGTTACAACAACAGGTGTGTACAATTAAAGTGTAGAGCGGTCACATGATAGTAACCATGTGTCATATATACAAACATACAAAAAGTAAGGGTGCTCCGATCGATCGGCCGCCGATCATGATCTGCCGATCATGGCTAAAAATAGAGTGATCGGTGATCGGTAAAATGGGCCGATCAGAAGGGCCGATCAAATTACAATAAACACGGGAGGCTCTCACATTTACTGTCCTGCAACTCCGGTTTGATTAAACAGCAGTAGCGTTATTTTAGCAGTGTTTTTAAGTTAAGCCCTGGTTATAACTAACACAAACCTGCCCTGGAGGCGCTGCTTTGTGTCCCCGCTGTGTCCCCGCCTGCTTTAGGAGCGCACGGGACAGAACCGAGGCGCAGCAGTGCGTGTATTTGCAAACACCAACGTAAATAGAGCTACAGCTAACCCGCTAACAGTTACGTTAAAAGGATTAAGAAAGTTCAGAGTCTGCCTGTGTCTTGTTGCGCGGAGAAAACTGTGCGTTTTGTGGCTTAAACTGCACCAAATGGCTGCTAATGGAAAGAGAAAGTAAAAAGGCAGCCCATGTGTCCGTGTGTCTGAGAGGAGCACCTTTCATCGTTGTCTTCTCTGCTCTCTTTGCACGTTTTCTTCATTCGGACGTTGTCAAAACTGGCTGCAGGAGCTGTCTGCTCTTTAGTCCACTGTGTTTCAACCTGGTTTGGCTGCGCGTTACGCGGGCACAGGCGCTGCACGCGGACTCGCATTAAAGGAACCAATTAAGAACAGCTGATTTTTACATCAGCGGAGCATTCAAACAAAGCCACAGACACTGGGCCCACATTAAAGACCAATAATGCAACAAAACCTCTTCTAAAACAAAAATAAGTATAATTTTGTTGTTCTTTTATATTTACAAAGGCTACAGTATTTTTCAAATGGAACTAATAATAGCCTGCATACAATACATTACTACATTGAAGATCACGTGATCGGTATCGGCCTTAAAAACCCTGATCGGAGCACCCTTAACAAAAAGGTATTTATAATGAAGAGAGGTATACAAGTCAGGCTGAAAAGCAAATGAGTAAAGTTCAAACAGCATGCACTGCAAGGGACGTTATCATATACAATCTACATAATTATCATAATACAGTCATTCAACCTGAAAATCAAACAAGACAAGACCTTGGACAACATTTTAAAGCTACATAACAATCTAGAGTGGCAGTCCTAGACATATGTTGCCTGTCCATCCTGGGAGAGGATCTCTCCTTCAATATGGGCTCCATAAGGTTTCTTCTTTTTTCCCACAACTGTTTTTTTTGTTTAGGAGATTTTTTCCTTACAACGAAGGAGGGTCTAAGGACAGGAGTGTCCTGGGTCTGTTTAGTTTAGTGTAGTTATTGTTTGTGTTGATTGTGTGTTAAGTCTGATTGTGTGTTTATATTTGATCAACTGTTTGTGAAGCCCTTTGAGGTGACTTTTGTTGTGATACTGGGCTATACAAATAAAACTGAACTGAATTAAATTATGGGGCGCATGGTGGCAGAACGGTTGGTGTTCTCCCCTCCCAGCAAGAAGAACATGAGTTTGATCCTCAGGCCTAATGGGAATAAGTGGAAGAAGATGAATAAATGAATGACAATCATTTATCTATCAACTAAAATGTTTATTTCATGCAAATAGGGACATTTGTTAATTGTAGCATTACTTATTTCATTTTAACAGTGTTGGGTTTAAAAAACTACACCTAAAATATCAGATATATTGAGTTTATTGAGATTAGCCAAAAAAGATGGCGTGCAATATTACTTTAATGAAAGTGAAGAATAGAACAGAGATATTTTTAATGCCT
Source organism: Bostrychus sinensis (assembly GCA_020698575.1). NCBI lineage: Eukaryota > Metazoa > Chordata > Actinopteri > Gobiiformes > Eleotridae > Bostrychus > Bostrychus sinensis. The sequence continues at coordinate 29,588,914 of CM036253.1, read as the reverse complement.
CTGTATACTACAAGAGCAATCTAAATGGTATAATGTGGTCTTTTATTTGTATATTATTAATTATTCATTATTCTAAAACCTTTGCTCCACATCACATTAATGATAAACCTGAATATAACCTCTGCACAGTCATATGACTTCCTGTTGCTACGGTGAATCCTTTTTTCTTGGCTCCATTGATAATAGCTTCTCCCCTCTGTTAAACTCAAGATGAATTAATCAAACCTTCAAACCTGTTTTCTGAGACGGCCCAATCTGAGGAGGATAACTCTGAGTTAAGAATTAAACTTGAGTGACTTCAACCTGCTTAGTGAAACAGGGCCTATATCTACTGCAAACCTTTAACTGCTACTACTACTTTTACTACTACTGCTACTAGTACTACTACTACTAAAGTTAAAACAATAGTCTGCTACCCACCACCAGGAAGTTCAACAACACAAAAATGTTTATGTTGCTACTATTGTAAATATAATGTTGCTGCTAAAAAAAACTACAGCTACACCAATGTCACCAATGTCACAAAGTAATTACTTAGTTACTACTACTGCTTTACAACTACTACTACTACTACTACTACTACTCTTTTAAAATGCCACAGACTACAAAAATGAATATTGGACTGTTTCATACAATCACAAAGCTAGTGACAGTGATGTTGTAGAACAGAGCAGGCCTGTGGCATAGGCGATATAGGCAAATCCTAAGGGCACAGAGTGACTGTGGGGTGCCTGCCACTGCCCCGTGCTTCAGCGCGAAATAAGGCTTAATGAGCCTGAGCATATACCTAGAAATTATGGACACTGGGGAAAGTTTTGAGTCCATACATCTGTTCTACTGTTGTCAAGCTCTAAGTCACTTGTTTGATGACAAATGACCTCTTACCTGTGGAGATACAATCTTAAAGAGCTCGTGAAATAATACGAGCGGTAATGAAAGACGCGACCCAAAGCACACGTTACTGCGGCAGTGCGCAACGCTTTTCTCACAATATTTTAGCTGTGTTATTAAAAAAGCAATATAAAACATTAGTGCAGACGTCCTGACAAAAGCTTCTGTAGCCTGTAGTGCTATCTAGAGCCTCTGTCCTCAGCTCAGTGATGAGACTGAAGGCTGAAGTAATAAGCAGCATGTGTAAAACATAAAAAACTAAAGCAAAATCACACTCTGCTCAGGTCTGTGTAGAGAAGTAGCTCATGTTTAAAATGTGAGAGTTGTTATAAGAAACAATATTTTGTCTTGAAACTTGAAGAAATGTCTTTTTTACTTGAAGACAAGTCTTTTTACTACAGTGTAGTAGCTGCTGAAAATCATATTTGATCATCTAAATTGCATCAGATTACAGGAAATGACTGTATCTGTTTTGTTAAAATTTCTTTGTTTTTGTTCCAGACCCCACTGCATTCTAGTGTATTTTATAAAAGCCTACTACAAAATACATTGGAGCACAATTCAGATAGTGGCATGAAAATGTATGTAAATTCTTAGTAATGCCTTCTCAAGTGTAGCCTATATTCTGTTTTAGTGGTGGTGGGGATAGAGGGGGGCGAAATTTAAAATCTTGCTTGGGGCACCAACAGAGCTAGGGCCGGCTCTGTTGTAGAACAAGTCCTGTACCTGTCTATGCCAGCAAAAAAAGGCATTAAAAATGTTGTTAAAGCAGAGTCATTTTGGTGCTGTTTGCATAGAACCTTACCCTCTTGCCTTCCAGGTTTTGTCAGAGCCTTGGCGTCTCTCCACCAGCCAGACTCCCATTCAGCAGATTGAGCTGTTTGACCTAAAGAACCACCCCGACTACACATCCCTGGGAGGCGGGTTCGGGCCTGTGAGTCACACTCTTTCTTCACTTCATTTGTAAAGCACATTCAAATCACATAACTCTTGGGCTGTGGCTCCAGTAAAGACTTGCTGATGCCATCTTTGATCTGATATTTCTGTTATGGCAGGTTGCTGATGATGGATATGGGGTTTCATACATTATTGTGGGAGAAGATATGATCAACTTTCATGTGTCCTCAAAGTATTCCTGCAAGGAGACTGTAAGTACTACTGTTGAACAAACCAATTAGTTTATCTAGAACTGATGCAGTTGTCTGTAGAGGTGCATGTTAGCAGAGAGTAGGTGCGCCTGCTCGTTTGCAAGAAGGTCGTTAGAGGTCTGGTTGACTGAATAACTAATTGAATGAACGGTAATACCCCTAACCTGAAGGGGGCAGTGCGTCAATATTTACTAAAGAGAAACTGTGGAGAAACTTAAGAGGAAGACATCTTGGTCATCTATTGGTCAAAAGTCTGCCTCTTCAGCTGCACACATCTTTATATTATCATACAGCACACTTTTATAAATATTTAATTAATTAATAAAGGAGATTTATTGTGCTTTTTCAGGCTTTTTGAAATAATTTTGTACACCTTTGCATTAGTATTTCACGTCATCAATTTTTTATTATTCATTTTCAGATTGAAAACAACAGATATCAACTACAAGATTACATAACAAAAGCATCAGACAACAAGACAAAAACAAACATACCCCCCCCACCCACCCACCTAAAAAAAAAAAGGGGGGGGGGGGGGGGGGGGTCCAGGATTCAAAACAAATAGGCATCAACTACACAATCAACACACATCACAATAAAGCCAAACAGTGAATAAATCAAATTTATACCAGCAATGTTTTTTTAAGATTTACTATTGATCCCAAAGTTTGATGTATTTTCCTTTTGCTTTATGACTTTGAGCAATAGAAAGCTCCAAATAAGCTAAAAAAAGTCAATAGCCACTGATGAAGGGACAAAGTGTGGGGATAAATAAAGTTTTTCTGATCCTGAAAGCTAGATTTGGCTAAATAATGTATGTAGGGCCTATACACTAAAAACCACAACCCCAAAAAATGTTGTTAAGAGACACTAACTCGGGTGTACGGGTGCTACCCAGTAAATTAAAATATCATGTAAAAGTGCATTTTTCTCTCAAAGGCAATTCAAAAAGTCAAGCATGTGTATTTATAGTTTCATTCCATCCAGAATGAAGAATTTCAAGCATTGTTTTTAAGGGTACTCCGATCAGGGTTTTTGAGGCCGATCACCGATCAGCCTCTGCTGTTATCGGCCGATACCGATCGTGGCCGATACCGATCACGTGGTCTTCAATGTAGTAATGTATTGTATGCAGGCTATTATTATTTCCATTTGAAAAATACTGTAGCCTTTGTAAATATAAAAGAACAACAAAATTCTTATTTTTGTTTTAGAAGAGGTTTTGTTGCATTATTGGTCTTTAATGTGTGCCCAGTGTCTGTGGCTTTGTTTGAATGCTCCACTGATGTAAAAATCAGCTGTTCTTAATTGGTTCCTTTAATGCGAGTCCGCGGGTGCCTGTGTCCGCGTAACGCGCAGCCAAACCAGGTTGAAACACAGTGGACTAAAGAGCAGACAGCTCCTGCAGCCAGTTTTGACAACGTCCGAATGAAGAAAACGTGCAAAGAGAGCAGAGAAGACAACCATGAAAGGTGCTCCTCTCAGACACACGGACACATGGGCTGCCTTTTTACTTTCTCTTTCCATTAGCAGCCATTTGGTGCAGTTTAAGCCACAAAACGCACAGTTTTCTCCGCGCAACAAGACACAGGCAGACTCTGAACTTTCTTAATCCTTTTAACGTAACTGTTAGCGGGTTAGCTGTAGCTCTATTTACGTTGGTGTTTGCAAATACACGCACTGCTGCACCTCGGTTCTGTCCCGTGCGCTCCTAAAGCAGGCGGGGACACAGCGGGGACACAAAGCAGCAGCTCCAGGGCAGGTTTGTGTTAGTTATAACCAGGGCTTAACTTAAAAACACTGCTAAAATAACGCTACTGCTGTTTAATCAAACCGGAGTTGCAGGACAGTAAATGTGAGAGCCTCGCGTGTTTATTGTAATTTGATCGGCCCTTCTGATCGGCCCATTTTACCGAACACCGATCACTCTATTTTTAGCCATGATCGGCCGATCATGATCGGCGGCCGATCGATCGGAGCACCCTTAATTGTTTTCATATAATTTTGATATTTATGGATCACAGTTACAGAAAACCCCCAAACTCAATTATTCACAAAATTAGAGTATTGTAGAAAAGTTGAATATTGTAAACTGTTGTTATCACACTCAAACCCTAAATGAAGTGAAAACATTTGCAAAGGTTTCCTAAGTCTTTAAATGGTTTTTGTCTGGTTCAGTCGGCCAAACAGTCACGGGGAGGGCTATGGACAGTTGTAAGTTGTTACGTCATCGTTTTCAGTGAGGACGGTGTTTTTGCAGTTTACACAAGAGAGAAGCATGGATGTATTACAGACCTGGATAATGAATGACGTCACGACCGCCATTGTTTTCAATGGCTGTGCTCATTGGCGCATGCTGCCAAACAAGTTTTTTACTTCCACGTTACTTCCGCGTTGTGCGGCCCATAGAGCAGGCGCACTGCGGCCCTCGAGCAAGCGCAGTGTTGCTCCGCATACCACGTGACCGGCTCTGACCAATGGGCTCGATGGCGGGCTTAGAGCGGTGACATCACAAACCATAAAAAGTTATTTTTTGCCAAATTAAAGATTTCGAAGAGGGAAAAGTCCATGGTGTGAAAATAGATAATAAAGACTACAAAATCCGACCATTTTCTCAGTTTCAGGTGCCCTGTCAGCCGAGCACCAGGTGTTTCTTTTTACAGTGCGCTCTATGGAAAAAATCCTTTCTGGGCCGCACTGGATTTTTTGCTGCAGTTCTGCGGAGCGGCCACTAAGAAATTTGGCATCGGGGAGAAGGGGCGGTGCCCTAACCAGGTCTTATTATACAGCCATGGAGCGAAGCCACTGGAGCGGCTCCTCGCTGTGAGATCAAAACATCTCTTCCAGTGTTTTCAAAGCTTTGCGGATTCAGCAAAATGCAGTTCATTTTAAACATCCAAAAACACTTTATCTCAGCCTGAAAAGCTCAAAATCAATAAAAGGATTTTGCTCATTTCTCTGGCACAGAACCTTGTAAAACAAAAATTTTAAATACTTTTTGTAGCTGTCCCCAAACTCTACTAGCACAGCAAGTTTGATTGAGATTGCGTTATTGGTTTTCTTAAAAAACTCAGCTTTAACTATTCTCACTGTCTAATTCTTTCACATTTCTTTGAATTTTTATAAGTATTACTGAGACAAATGGCTATATAATATTCAGTTCTTTCATAAAATTAAGAAAACCAGCCCTACATATCACCCCAAAAATCCACAGGGTTTATCGGCCATCAGCTGCTCTGAATTTTAAAAATCGCATCGGCCATAGAAAAACCCATATTAGTCAACCTCAAGACAGACTCAGACTCTAACAAGACACTGTCTGTGCATGGTGCGTCAGGCCTATAACATGATGTCAGATCTAGAGAGCTAATTAATTAAAGTATAATATTATGCTGTTGCTGTTAATTTGAAAAGATATGCTTATATTACACAAAAAGATTTACACTAATCCCCATTATATTTACATACAGTGGGCAAAAAAGTATTTAGTCAGCCACCAATTGTGCAAGTTCTCCCACTTAAAAAGATGAGAGAGGCCTGTAATTTTCATCATAGGTATACCTCAACTATGAGAGACAAAATGAGGAAAAAAAATCCAGAAAATCACATTGTCTGATTTTTAAAGAATTTATTTGCAAATTATGGTGGAAAATAAGTATTTGGTCACCTACAAACAAGCAAGATTTGTGTCTCTCACAGAGCTGTAACTTCTTCTGTAAGAGGCTCCTCTGTCCTCCACTCGTTACCTGTATTAATGGCACCTGTTTGAACTGGTTATCTACACTGAACAAAAATATAAACGCAACACTTTTGCTTTTGCTCCCATTTTTCATGAGATAAACTCAAAGATCTGAAACTTTTTCTACATACACAAAATAACCATATCTCCCAAATATTGTTCACAAATCTGTCAAATCTGTGATAGTGAGCACTTCTCCTTTGCCGAGATAATCCATCCCTCCTCACAGGTGTGCCATATCCAGATGCTGATGAGACAGCATGATTATTGCACAGGTGTGCCTCAGACTGGCCACAATAATGGGAGTCTGCAATAGGTAAGCAGCTTGGTGTGAAGAAATCAACTGTGAGAGCAATTATTAGGAAATGGAAGACATACAAGACCACTGATAATCTCCCTCCATCTGGGGCTCCCCACAAGATCTCACCCCGTGGTCAAAATGATCACAAGAACGGTGAGCAAAAATCCCAGAACCACACAGGGGGACCTAGTGAATGACCTGCAGAGAGCTGGGACCAAAGTAACAAAGGCTGCCATCAGTAACACACTACGCCTCCAGGGACTCAAATCCTGCAGTGCCAGACGTGTCCCCCCTGCTAAAACCAGTACATGTGCAGGCCCGTCTGAAGTTTGCTAGAGAGCATTTGGATGATCCAGAAGAGGATTGGGAGAATGTCATATGGTCAGATGAAACCAAAATAGAACTTTTTGGTAAAAACTCTACTCGTCGTGTTTGGAGGAGAAAGAATGCTGAGTTGCATCCAAAGAACACCATACCTACTGTAAAGCATGGGGGTGGGAACATCATGCTTTGGGGCTGTTTTTCAGCAAAGCGACCAGGACGACTGATCCATGTAAAGGAAAGAATGAATGGGGCCATGTATCGTCAGATTTTGAGTGAAAACCTCCTTCCATCATCAAGGGCATTGAAGATGAAACATGGCTGGGTCTTTCAGCATGACAATGATCCCAAACACACTGCCCGGGTAACGAAGGAGTGGCTTTGTAAGAAGCATTTCAAGGTCCTGGAGTGGCCTAGCCAGTCTCCAGATCTCAACCCCATAGAAAATCTTTGGAGGGAGTTAAAAGTCCGTGTTGCCCAGCGACAGCCCCAAAACATCACTGCTCTAGAGGAGATCTGCATGGAGGAATGGGCCAAAATACCAGCAACAGTTTGTGAAAACCTTGTGAAGACTTACAGAAAACCTTTGACCTCTGTCATTGCCAACAAAGAGTATATAACAAAGAATTGAGATGAACTTTTGTTATTGACCAAATACTTATTTTGCACCATAATTTGCAAATAAATTCTTTAAAAATCAGACAATGTGATTTTCTGGATTTCTCTCTCTCATCTTTTTAAGTGGGAGAACTTGCACAATTGGTGGCTGACTAAATACTTTTTTGCCCCACTGTAAACCTTAATATACATTTTAGTTATATGATATAAACTATTGCACAATTCCCCAGGGGATTTACAAAAGGGTTTGCTTTTTTAAATTAATATTTTAATAACTGTTAGATGCCCTTTTTTATTGTGTTGCTGTAATCTCTTCACTTTTATAAACTGATTTTATGAAGCATGCCTATTAGATTAATGATTTTTATGGTCATCATGCTTGAAGAGATGTGCTTGCTGGTGCACAAGGTATGCAGTGTCATTTTGCAGTTTAATAATGTAGCACTTTGAACCGTGACAAAAACTATAAGAAGGAAACTCATAAAAATTTAAGGGAATTCCTTAACCCCTTTATTCCACATCTTTTTCCCTCTAGAATATGCAATAATATTGCTTTAACAGTTACTTGATATGAAACGTATTGGGATTTTGTAGAAATATGTCTGTGAAGACTCACTCATCCAGGGGAATTGCATTGCAACAGAAGGTTCAAAGGCAGTCATCTGGACTTTGACTGCCTTTGAACCTTTTGTTGCGATTTTGTATAATATATAACAATATAAAACAAAACTTTAAACGGGCTTTATGTTGTGCTTTTATTCAAATTTTTAAACCAATCTTAGTCACCTCTAGAACAGCACTGCATGTTTTACAACCTTGAAAAACATTGTGACTAAACGTGCGTGTTTCTAGTATTTACTTTACTATTGCCATAAAGAAACAGGTAAAGGGGGCAGCCGAGTGCAGCTCTATTATGCTCATTTGAGCAAAAACAGAGAAAAAAAGCTTTTTACTTTCTTAAACATTTTGCTACAAATTGAAAAATAGCTGTGAGGAATCAGTGTAAACAGAGCTGTACACAACATTATAACATGAAGATCTTTTATTCTTTGGCATAATATATCCCCTTTAATGTCCATGTTACAATACTACAATAGGTACTATAAGCAGCATGCACTCTTCCTGGTTTGAAAACAGTACTGCAATCTAAATTAAAACAATGGTCTGTGAGTTGCAGGGTCTTTCTGCTTTTCCAATTGGATGATCAGCAATGCAGTTTTAGAACCAAAACAACTTTACGTTAAATTTCTTTACTTTTTTTTTTTTTTTTTTTTTTTAAATTATTGTGAATAAATCAGCCGTGCCATTGTTATCAGTAAAACTAATAATTGATTTAAACACATTTGTCTTGGACCACATGTAGGTAAGTTTTATGAAATATGAAAAATATATACTGCTCATAGCACTTTTTAGCTGATGTTCATTAATGAGATATAAATATTATAACCTATTACATGACAGATTGACTGCAAAGTTATTGGCTTCCTCCAGTGATTACTCAACAACACCCAGATCTTGGATTAACTGTTTCGTGTGTACACTTGTTCGAGACTGCCTGAAAGCAGTAATTGTAGTGAACTGTCTTTCATTGACACATCTTTCAACACATTAACATTTTTACTTTGTGTATCATGTTGCAAGTTTCATTAGGGATCCATCAACAGCAATGCAAATCCAATGTGTATGGGAAGAAAGCTTTTACTGCATTATTATGAGTAAAAAGCATTCAATTGAATTCATTTAATGCGTTGCTTTTAGTTTTCACTTCTCTTTTCACTTCCACATTATGTACTTCTCATTTTCTTTATCCTTTTGTCTTTTGTTCTATTTCACACTTAGGACTCTCATAGATTCGGGGCTCAGATATTCAAGGCCTTACAGGACATCATGGCACTCATGTCTGCTGAGTCCAAATCTACCCCCACATCCAAAGGCACAGCCCAGCCCAAGAAGCTGCTCTGAAGACTGTCATGTTTTTTTAGGTCTATTCAGGTGTTCCATGTTTGTCTAAAGGTACGATCCAAGACTCAACAAGACACAGACAGACTTAACATAGCAGACACAGTTGCACTATTCTTGCTCTGATATCACAGACATGCAACAATCTTTATCGGCATGGTGGGTATGACTCCTGCTGCCTGAATTTTTTAAAATGTTTTACCCCTACTGTCTGAGAATATGAAGCTATAAAGGGCAGATCTTTTGGGTAGAAGGAGCAAAACTAAGAAATAATTATTCTAGTGTGATTTAAGTTTTTTTAGTCTGTTGTCATGGCGCTTATCTAAGTTTTGCTAAATGTACAGATGAACTGCAAGCAATAATAAAGAATGTAAAAATAAAAATGACAGATAATAGCAACATAAAAACACAGAAAATTGTTTCATTGAAAAAAAGTTTACAAAAATATAAATAGCTTTTTTTTATTGCAATTAATTTCTTGCTTGCAGTTTTGTTTTGTTTGTTTGTTTGTTTGTTTTTTTGTGCTGAATCTAGATTGATGCCTGGTATTGTTACAAAAGGGATTTGAATTTATATTACCTGACTTGATTGGACCAATAATTACAAATGTAATTATTTACTTATTTTTATAATACTTTTTAATATAGAATAAATTAGAGTTTCCCAACTGGCAGGTCAGGACCCCCCCCCCCCCCCTTTAAAAAAAAATGTTTAAATATGCTCACTATCAGGTTCCCAACATGATAGTGAGCTATGGATTTAAGTTTACACTCTTGACAAGTGTATTTTATTGCTACTGTAAAAAATAGGTTGCAACTAATAAGGGATTTGACATTTGAGTCTCACGATGAAACTGGTGCCAAGCACTGGCATAAGGAACTTCTTGTTTAAAAGCGCCTTGGTTAAAAGGTTTTAGTTTCTAATAATGTATTCACTTTTTAACCACTCTTCCATGGATCAAGTTTAGGACACAGTTGATCTAAAACCGATAAAGAGAAAATTTGAATCAGATGTATTGCCTCTGGATTTGCATTTAGACAATAGCATGCCCCTGCAGGACAAAAGGTGTAGTCAGGTGTGCAAATTTAATCCACAATATTCAGTTTTTCACCAAGCTAAATAGGCCAAAGGCAGCACATTGCACCTTATATAACCACACAGAAGAATAGGATGTTAGACATCACTTCCCAGTACTGGAATGTCAGATTACTGGAAGACATGTAAATTGGGTTTAACTAATGAGTGCTGATCTCTTATCTCTGTGGCTATTGTTGGCTCTGCCATAAGAACAGCCATTAAGATTGAAATGAAAGATATAATGGCTTTTACAGCCATGCATTTGTAATGTGTCAGCTTGTTGTTTTTCAATTTTTTTAACATTGCACCCAACGCTGCTTTAATATCAGTCTATTTCCTCCATCAAGAAATTCAAATGAATTGCCTTAGTCTGATTTTACATGTTAAACTCCACTAAAACATAGTTTGAATGCAGTAAAGCAATCTTTCTCTTTCTAGCCTATGATTCTGTATGTTTATCTGCTTTCTTGAGGCATAGTTACCAAGTAAGGAACAATTTTTCTGACTTTGTTTGATCTTTGATATGACAGTAGTTCAGTTCTTTGTCCCAAATGTGAACTCAAAAGTGAGAACTTGCGTTGTGAGGGTGTAACTGAGCTACGATCATGGATGAAGTATACTCTGCATGTATATGTTTTGCTATTTTGCTGAATTTTGGAAAAGTAAGATATGTTATGTCATGCCTATCTTTCTTTCTTTCTTTCCTATGCTTTAAGTAATGAGAAAGTGAAAGAGGCCACATCATTGTCATTTGCTCATTTTCTGTACTGGTACTTCCTCAGGAATACATGGTACTTTCCCCTTGTATGTCCAAGACTTTGTTCCAGTTTATCAATGCAATCACTAAAAAAATGCAATTTTCCAAACCAACAAAGTACAAGCTTGCACTGATATGGTAGTGTCAATAAAATCACTGTGAGTCGTTCAGAATCTCCCATTAACAAAGTAATGTAGACTGTTGTGTATGTATTATAATTACAGCAACTCTTAGATTGACATTTCTTCTATGGGTAACATCTAAAGGATATGTTGACAGAGTGTTTCAGCAGGCCTACTAGCAGCTCATTTTCCAGTCTGCTGAATGCCGGAGCTATTACCGTCCCACAGCACAACAATGATCCCAACAACTACTGCGGTGCACACTAACAACTACTCTACCTCTTTTCAGTCAGCCTTTTTAAGTACTCACATTATATTTTTATACAACAAACTTTACTGTATTAACAAAATGGTTAACTTGACTATAAGCTGTTTTTCACCTAATGCAGTCTTCTATTGTGTGCGCTGGACAAGCAAGCATTAAACTAGACAAACCAACACCGTGCCTCACTCAACACCACTTTGCCTAATGCTGTATTATGGGATGGGCCAACGGTGATGCAGCTCCTGTATTCTTCAGTTTGGACAATAAGCCTCCAGCAATTATTAACAGTTAAGCTAGCATTTTAGTTGCTGATTGTGACTCTGTGTATGCTATTGTTTTTTTACTTGGGTGCATTTCTCCAAAACTACTGTTGTTTTACAAAAAAGTGATTCTTAATGGGGTTTCATTCTTATTGATGGTTGTTATTTAACTATTGATTTCCACTTCTGCACTGACTGGCCTATACTGGGGGTCAGACCTATGTTCCCTGACACTCATTTTCCCTGGTTTCTATATACCCGGGAACATATTATTGCACAGGTACCGACTGGTCACCAGAAGCCTGCTTATGTTACATGTCCCATCCATAGAAACTGGGGAACATAGGTACACACCCCTTCTTTTGATGTCAGTGGTGTTAATGATTCTAAAACTAATTTAAGTGGATGTTGTGGACACTGAGACATGGTAATGTGATTTGTAAATAAAGATATTGATCATATTAAGCTTGTGTTTATTTTATGCATATTATTAGCCTATATTGAATAAAGGTATTTTATTATTATCTGTATATATTTTTATTTTGTAGAATTTATCAGATGTATGGCTTGGCTTATGTGGTACTAATTGTAGTATTGCTACCCTTTAACTAGGCCAAAAGTGCAAGGGCCAGATATTTTTCAGTTTTTTTAATTAACAATAACAAACAATCCCACAGTTCTCTTTATTACAGTGGATCACCTTTTAAACCCAGTTGATTTTAAACAAGGTGAATCCTCAGATGAGGAATGTTTTTACATGTTTTTTTTTTTTACAGTTTTTTAATAGCAAGATCAGAGAAATGCAATCAAATACTATTTCTCCTGATTCTTTTACTGATAGTCCCAGTCTCAGTATTTCATGTGATTTTATGCCAGTGTCTTTTAATGACCTTAAATCTACTGTGCTCAAAGTAAAGCGCTCTGTAAGTCTATTAAGTTACTGTGCCAGCACCAGAGCACTGAAGTCAGTTAGAGTGAGAGCTGGCTCATAGCACTCTTTATGGGTTTACAACTTCACTTTATTTTTAAAATTAAATTTTACAACATGTCATCTCAATCTGTGACTGATGTAGATAAAGTGAATATCATTTAATTATGCCAGTGATAGCTTCCATCATATGCATTTGTATCACATGATTAGCCTAGCTGAACAGCTTAAAAGGAGTGAATAACATTTCTGTACATGAGAGGTGTATGTGTCGAGAGGTGGTAGCATCAAACCTCACGCCTCTTCAGCCATTATAAATGATGCTTCTGCTCAGTAACTCTAATTTTGTAGTGTGATATTAACCTTTTTTTTCTTTTAATTGTACAATAATTTGTGCTAAAATACAATAATTTTGGGCTGTGTGTACAATAATTTAGTTATGCCTAAATAATTTGTGTCGGTTTACCAAAGTGAGTGAAAATTAGGAACAAGTGCAGTTTGTGAAGGTTTGAGTAACAGCCCTCAAAATCTCTGTGCACGTCCCTGTTCAGAAACACTGACATTAACTCGCTGGCTATAAAAATGTTTCGCTGTGTACAGAAAAATGTTGGTTGGCCCCACTAATAAAAAATCATATAAAAATTTAAAACTCATTTGTTTATTATTTGTTATGAATAAATTTACAATAAAATGAACGTAAACCCTAGCATCATATACTTTGTGACAGAATGACAGAAAATTGCATGAATTTTGAAAGCTTTTTTGTCACACTTGGTAAGTTCAAATGTACCATGATTAGTGGAAAAAAAATGTGTCCCAGTTTTTTGGGTCTAAAAATCTGGTTACCCTAGCATTAACACTAATTAAATACATTAAAATAGGCCTGAATATACAGTTTTATTGGCACACATAAGTTCAATTAAAATGCAGTCATGTTATAAAAAATAATATATGGTCTGAATGACTTATCATTTAGTCAGAGCTGTGTACTGCTGTGTTTTTTGGCCCATCTAAATTCAGGCCATAACATCCCATATTTCAACCTCATGTAGCCTAGCTTTGCTAATCCTAGCTAGGCAGTAGCTAGGAGGAATGAAAGGAGCAGGAGGGAACTTTTCTAGTAGCTAAATCTCATTAAAAATGCAACTAGCTAAAAAATAGGACTTTCTTTGCCATTTTTTGATTATATTGTTTTAAGTAGTATAGAAAGTTATAATGATAATATAACACAAATAAGTTAAATTTAAAGTGTTGCTAACCTGTTAAATAAGTTAGCCTATTAGTCACGAGGCATTGGGTCATAAGCATTAGGAAAGAGCTAACTTTTCTGTTTTAATTAACCCTGATGCCCTGTTAAGGCAACTTTGTGTAGCTGAGGGTGCATTTATTGAGATAATTTTGGCTTGGATTGTTCAATATCCATGAAAATTGATAAGGAAGTGTGTTTTGCAATGACTTTTGACATTTGAGTTTCATCCATATCCAAAGTATTTTGAATGTGTGAAGTGTTTTTGTTACGTTCATACTGTTAGTGGAAATTTGTGTATTTCGTGTTTCCATTAAAAACTCATTTTTTGATCCTCCCTCTTTAAATTAAAGTGAAGATAATTGTCTGCAATTTCCCTTTTCTCTGCAGCAAACCCCATGAAATTTTGTAAAAAATAAAGCTAATCCAAAAGTTGCCCCATTGTAGCTCCTCCCCCACTGACCTTGTGATCCTTTACAACAAATAGGTGTCATTGCGTAACTCATGGCTGCAAACCAATTTTTTAAAAAAAATCAATTGTGATGTGTAGTTAGTGATGGCCTCTTTGAGTCTGAATGGTTGAGGTGAAAAAATATTTTCCCTTAGTGTGTCTGTGTAACCAAATCTCAATGCAAATTTGTAAACTCATAAAAAGTCATAAAACCAGTATTTTTTATTCCTTGGCCATGGCAGATTCTCATCATGTTTTGCATTCATTTGGAAGATAAGGCCTCAAATTTTTGAGTTTCCACTCAAATCTAGTTGATTTATACATTTCATGTGGTTTTCCACTGAAGCGCAAACACACCTTATAACACAAATCAGAAAAAAATTGGAATTTTCATAATTTCTGTAAAATTTCCAGATTACAGGGCACTGTGACCAAAATTCAAACAATAAATGGCAAATTTGTTATTAAATGGACAGTATGGACTGTTACCTGCATGTTCAGGACAAAATAAAATTGTTTGTGTGTGTTTGCATATGTGTGTGTGTGCGTGTGTGTGTGTGTAGTCGGCGAGAGGGTTTCAGCTAATTGTGCTGACTAAGAACATTATGAAAACTTGATGATAAAAAAAATAGCAATTTTGTACAATTTTGCAATTCTCTTTAATTTTACAGAAATGCAGCCAGTCATGCTGAATACAGTCCAAGTCAAATCTGTTTTTATATTATTGAGTTTTAGGGTATTTTAAAATAAAAACTTTAAAAACTTGAATTTAGAAAGAAATTTAGAGGAGATTAAAATATGGTAATTTTGTGAATTTTTCAAATTCACTTAAATTTCCAAAATTGTATGTAGTTTGCTGCAGGAAAATGGGAAATAAAAGACAAAATCTTTTTTTGCATTTTTGTTTTTTAAGGGAGGTCAAAAAAATGTGTTTTGAATTGAAGGCTATTGTACACAAACAGTACGAATGTAACTTAAAAAAAAAATAAAAATTATTACACAAAAATTAATAATGTTTGTTGGAAATTCATTAATATCCTGTGGTATAAAAACTACCTTCTGCTAAGGGATCTCAATCTAAAATTTCCATAACAAATGCACCAAAGTCAATTTTCTCACTGATTATTGAGGTAGTTAGGCCAGTCATACTGATGACTGGCCAGTCAGTAAAAGTAAAAAAAAAAATCAAGTCAAAAAGTCAAATTTGTTTTTATAATATGGAGTTATAGTGTATTTCGCATAAAAACAGTCAGTTGTATATGTCAAAAACTGGCATCTTAAGGGTTAATTATTAGTGGTGATTAATACAATCATTATATAAATCAATTAAGAACCCCCACATGAAAAAAAAAACTGGGAAAAATATTCATCTTTGATCATTTTATTTCAGTTTAAAGTTCAAATTACAAATCTTGTAGTTAACAGTACAAATGTAACTTTGTTAAAGCAGGGAATAAGGGTTAACTAAGTTATTTATTTATTTTTTATCTATATTGTTGTGTCCCATATTCTTTCTGGGCTGTGTAGTGGTTAAGCCCAGACCAAGGTGAACTAGGTGTTGACTGTGTCAACTCCAGCTTATCATACAGAAGCCCACATGGTATTTCCTTTAGTGGGAGGGAAGCATGGCAGACAGGGGGTGACAGTTGATTTGTCTTGGGGCAAAAGAGGACGCTGCTGGGGAAAGTCCACAATGATCTCACCAGAGGAGGAGGGGATATGACAGAGGAGTACAGAAAGGCTGAAAGCGAAAGTAAAATGTTCAAAAGAAGAATGACTGCAGCGCCGGAGCGCAAGCGAGGAATCCGTCTGCAGCAGCACCACACGGTACGTACTTCTGTCTTTGGTCCCGCTAAGTCTATGGGACACTGCAATCACTGCGCAATCTGTTGAGCTGAACGCGGAAGAGTCTGCGATTCTTTTTTTAAGTGCAGTGTAGTTTTGTACATTGACAGCAGATACGGAGGGGTCCAGTCACACGGTTGGGCCGTGTGGTGCACTTTGATTAGGCACGCACTCTGCTCTGCTCTGCTCTGCTCTGCTCTGCTCTGCTCTGCTCTGCCAGCATGGGCAGCCTTTCCCAGCAGTAGACAACAGGAGTCTGAGTCATATTAAATTATGATTAATATTAATAATAATATTAATTGCCATCTCACCAACTTCAATAGGCAACAAGACCCATGTCTAATCATCCTGATCGCAATAGCTATAATTGGTCTGATAGTAGTGATGTAATTAGTAGTAAGTAATAGAAAGGTTACTTTTTTGTATTTATGGGTGTGGCGTTGCGAGCTGTTCGCGCAAATCACAGACTAACGTAAAGAGCAGCCTCTACCGCATGGTGTCCCCCTCTCTCCCCTCAGCGGGGCCTCTCAGCTCATGACTGTATCTGAGCCGCTGTCTGTGAGAGAGGGGCGGGGAGCGCGTCCGTGTCACTGGAGGAGCGCTCCTTCGGTGCAGTAGCAGTTACGATAACGCGGTCTTTTCATTCACTGTTCCGCGGGTTTTGGGCGATTTTTAAGTTGCTGCTGGCCGGATTTTGACTTTCAGACCTGGTAACCCTGTATCAGACTCTCATCTCTGTGCCTCTCTGTTGTCCACCGCTTTTCGTTTCTTTCCCCAAAATGTAGTCTTGCCGTATTAGCGAGAAAGTTTAATCAAGTTTGCCTTCTGATCTCGCGCATTGCACAGACGGGGGGACAGTTACCCCGGATCAGGCCCACAGCCCAACGCACAAAGGATGCGCTGCGCTGCAAAGCGTGTCGATGGCGCGCGTCACACCGAGCGCGGTGCGACTTGGCACTTGAAAAGGCTTTAACACAAACAACACGGAGTTTAAAATGTGTTTTATTTGTTAATAACCCCACAAAAAGAGAGAAGTGGCCCCGTGCTGTGTGAGAACTGGGCTGCTTTATTAGCAAGTCATTAGTGAGTTAGAAGCAGAAAGGCGTTTAAGGAGCAAATTTAAGAAAGAGCTAGCGCTGGGCTCTGTAAACAGAGACAAAAGTACCGAGGGGGTAACGACTGTTACGCATCATTGCGCACTTTGAAGTGGGTATATGGATTTCTACAGCATTACTGTTTAAACAGGTTTTAAATATGTCACGCGCCTTTAAAATTGCACTACTTGATTCTGTGACTGTAAAAGTGATGTGTCTAAAAAAAAGTTGAGTTTAAATGATACACTCCCCTTTCCTAATTCCTCTCCTTTGCGATGCTCTGTCACCGTCTCACACAAACCTGGAAGTCTGTACACAGCCAGGAGCTGTCACAATAACACAGCACACATCTGGAGTCTGCTTTTAATTCTTTTTTAAATTAAAATAAAAAATACTGTGAATAAGCTATGCATTTTGAAAAACAAAAAAAACAATAGCGCCTTCACATTATTCCTGATAGATTCTAGTTCTGGATAGATAAAGGATGTATTATAGGATGAAAGCGTGTGATTGGTTAAACTGTTCCTTCCCTCGCTCTAAAACAAAAATCCTTATAACACAGCCCACAGGTGACCTCAAAGTCTCATTTTTTCTCAGATGACTTCTGTTATTCTGTACTAATAACTAAATAATTATCTTTACCAAAATACAAGGAAAAAGAAATCAAGTAGTGCAGCTTTAATATAGACTTACCATGAACAAAAGGCTTTGCATGCTCACTGTCAGTCACAATTACACGACGCTGCCATGTTTATGACTCAGCATTTAGTGCTCTGTGAAAGGCCTTCATTTTCTTCAACAGTGGGCATAAAAAGGTCTTAAAAAGTCTTAAATTCAACTTAAACAACGAGCCATGCAGAAACCCTGAATTAAGCAGTAACTTATTAACTTGTAGAGGTGTATGCACGTTTATCCAATAGAGATTGTTAACTGATGGTTTAGGGTCCAAAAGGGGCATGTTTTAGTTGGTTGTGGAGTGAAGAAATACGTTTCATTGTTTATTTATTAGAAGAGAGGTTAGAGTTAAGTTGTAGATGAGTTTGTGAATATATGTGGGTCCCAACAAAATGATAAGAGAAAACTTTGGATCTCAGCTGGGAATCACAAATCAACAAAGTTCACAGATTCATTACTAACATTCCTGAGATTTATCTGTGCTTTTAGTCAATCTGTAATGTTGTGGATAGTGACGTTTGCCTCATACCATTGCATTTTTGGATCAGTGGTATGGTGTACAGAGCCAAATAGAGGCATGTTTAGGTTTCACAGCCCAGAAAGGACAGATCCTCCAGCCATCCAACCATTCATCATTTCATTGTGACGCACTTTTAACAAATTTTATGCAAAGGTCCCCTGTCATGCTTAAATTGACTTTTTTTAATGTTATAACGTTGTTTCCACCTCTTGGACTTGGATTTTGTTTCATTCACTCATGTTTGTGTAATCCCGTTTGCTGAGCCTGTCCCCAAACACACAATCTCACAGCTGTACTGACATCTGCTTCGTTCACTGTTGCCAGCAGAGGAACAACAGACACCTAATAAAGTTGTAAAACATGCAGTGCTGTTCTAGAGGTGAGCAAGATTAGTTTAAAAATATTTTAAAAAATGAAAAAAAAATTGTACTTTGAAATTTTTGAGTTGGTTTAAGATGTAGAAGATATTTGGATGAGGCACCCCAAAAAAAAAAAAAACTATAAAACAAGCTTTGAATTATTGGATCAGCTCAACCTCAGTGCTCTTTTATTTGTCTTCAGGAAGGAAGAGACCGATACAATAAAACAGCGGGGAAAACCCAGGAGGAGGACAGATTGAGAGACATGATGCACTTCATAAATAATTAGCTTATTTTGTACCAGCCTTTCAGTGTCAGCATGTTTTTCTGTGGACACTAAAGACTTCAGTAACTAGTATCATTAAAACCATGTTGGAGTAACAGTAGGTGGCCTCAACAGCAGCAGTATTTGTCTCAGGCAGTGACTTGTGGCTAACCTCACAAACATCCAGGCAGTATGTCATAGTTGTGTTTCACTGTGGTGAAGAGGTGGGCTGACTGTTACAGCTGTGCATTGTTCTCAATTTAACTCAAGGAATTCCAGTGTCAGCATGTGCAATTCCAGATCCAACCACTAAATCCCACTTTGAGCTTTCACTCTGTTCCAAACACGTCTGGACTCAAAAGGTGCTGACTACTACTGCTACAACTGTTATTATAATACTACTATTACTACTACCATTACTTTGAGCTTCTACTGTGAAAACACAACATCTTTGTTGAGCTTTTAACCATGTTATAATGTTGTATCTAAAAACTAGACCATAAGACGGCATCTAAGCTTTATTATTTCCAGTGCATGCTACTGTTGCACGGTGTACCAGTATTTCAAAGATTGCTATACTGCTAATGTAAATGCAGTTTGTAGATGAGGTGAAACTAAATAGAATAATTATACCTACTGGTTTTTATTCTCTGTACTTCTGTATGTGTGGACATGATACAGCAGTCTGATTTGACAGAAGCCCATTTATCAGCTTAGCTTTGAGATGGCACCTACTCAGACTGTGTCTGAGCCACAGCACTGTACTGAATTTAATGAGTTACTGGAATCAACTGGCGCTATTAGTGAGTCACTGAATAGACAGTTCTCTGTGTGGGCGAGAGGTCTTGGAAAATCTTAAGCCTAGGTACTACCTGGCCTCTCCATATTTATTTACTTTAACAAAGTTAAGTGGGTCTGTAATCAGGGCCAACCTTTCCTGTAGTCAAAGTAAGCATAATGGAAATTTTACAAATGTTTGCAAGTAAAAAAATAAAAGCATTCATAAATAAAAATAAAGGTATTCTGTGTTATTCTTCCCTTAGTGTACAAAATGATTGAGGGCCTTGGCCCCCAAATCTGTCTTGCTTAGGGCCCCCAAATACAGAGGTGGGAGACTCGAGTCAGATGACTTGACTCAAGTCAGACTCTAGTCGCTATTTTCAGAACTTGAGACTTGTTTGACAAATACTGCAAAAAGACTTGACTCTGACTTGCTTTTCATGACTTTAGACCTAATTCGGACTTGAGCTAAATGACTTGAAATGACTTGTTTTTACAGGAAATTCAGGATGAACATGACTGCAACATAAATTCATTAAAACAGCGGCGCATTTGTTAACACAGCACAGCAGCGAAGGAGGGAGAAAACGTGCACTTCTTCCAGAAGGATTAAAAACTATGACAGTTAGTGGGAGACATGTTGTGATAGTGAAGAGTTTGTAGAGGCCATACAGACTTCTCTAAACAGTGGACTGCATGAGTAAACACAGCTGATGGAACCAGTGTCTGCGTAAAAATGGTAAGAGCTTAATTTATACACACATTCCAAACATGTGAGGAATCTAAAAGTCTGACTGAAGCTTAGGAGCTGAACAGATACAATAACCTCCACATGAGAACCGGTTCTAATTCTTCCAATCCATCAGAAATGCATTCCTCTGCCGTTAACGATTCCTCTATAGATGCTACTGTGGGCAGTTGTGTTTGTGTGAAGTGCAGGTGTTGCTTCGAGGCCCACCCTGTCCCCGAGCAGCGTCTCTAACTTCTTTAACTTCGTGGCTTTGATTAGTAGCCTACAAAGCGCGCCGCACATCGCCCAGTGCATGACGTTCTCCTTTAAACGCACACGTGCTAGGGGACAAGCGCGTTCTCGTCCCACGCCGTGGACCAGAGCCGAGCCTGTGGAGGTTGGAGCTAAGTGTCCACGCACAGTGACAGCAGAGACTCATTCCCCGAGCATAAGAAATACAGAATATAAATGAGTGAATACTGTCCTCACCTGTCTGACCCTCACCTGTCTGACCCTCACCTGTCTGACCCTCACCTGTCTGACTCTCACCTGTCTGACTCTCACCTGTCTGACCCTCACCTGTCTGACCCTCACCTGTCTGACCCTCACCTGTCTGACTCTCACCTGTCTGACCCTCACCTGTCTGACTCTCACCTGTCTGACCCTCACCTGTCTGACCCTCACCTGTCTGACCCCCACCTGTCTGACTCTCACCTGTCTGACTCTCACCTGTCTGACCCTCACCTGTCTGACCCTCACCTGTCTGACTCTCATCTGTCTGACCCTCACCTGTCTGACTCTCACCTGTCTGACCCTCACCTGTCTGACCCTCACCTGTCTGACCCTCACCTGTCTGACTCTCACCTGTCTGACCCTCACCTGTCTGACTCTCACCTGTCTGACTCTCACCTGTCTGACCCTCACCTGTCTGACCCTCACCTGTCTGACTCTCACCTGTCTGACCCTCACCTGTCTGACTCTCACCTGTCTGACTCTCACCTGTCTGACTCTCACCTGTCTGACCCTCACCTGTCTGACTCTCACCTGTCTGACTCTCACCTGTCTGACCCTCACCTGTCTGACCCTCACCTGTCTGACCCTCACCTGTCTGACTCTCACCTGTCTGACTCTCACCTGTCTGACCCTCACCTGTCTGACTCTCACCTGTCTGACCCTCACCTGTCTGACCCTCACCTGTCTGACTCTCACCTGTCTGACCCTCACCTGTCTGACCCTCACCTGTCTGACCCTCACCTGTCTGACCCTCACCTGTCTGACTCTCACCTGTCTGACTCTCACCTGTCTGACTCTCACCTGTCTGACCCTCACCTGTCTGACTCTCACCTGTCTGACTCTCACCTGTCTGACCCTCACCTGTAGTAGACATAGGCTTATGCAGTTTAAAGTGACTCAAACGTTTCTATTATTGCAGTTGGACCAGAATTTTTTTTTCTTTTCATGTGTCGGGGAGGAAATGTAGCACTAGATTTTCTGTTTTTTTCTGCTCTAAGCACTTACTCTGGCAATACATCTGACAAGTGCTTTGCTCTTGGGGCAGTTTTGGCCAAAAAATTCATCTCCACCAGGCTTTTGAAGCTGGCTTAAAGAGTAAGTCTATGTAATACTGTATCTATGGAAATCTGTGGCTTATAAACTCTGGAAACGTCTCCAGATGGGAAGAGACATGGAGCCCCCTACTGCAAATGTAGATCTTTGAACTTTGGACTTCTTCTCTACTGATATTTATGAAATTTGCTATGGCCAACTTTGTTAATTTTGTACTTCTTGGAAATGTTCTCTCTCCTCTAAGATGCATGTGTGTGTGTGTGTGAATGTTCATCTCTAATGTGCCATATTTAGTTTCCTGCAGTATGGATATTGAGAAGTTTGCAACCACAGCCATTAGTCTTCAGTGGGGCAGGCTGTGATGCTGTGTTGGCAGCTGGTACTGCCTTCTGTTTTCCGCATAGATGCATCCAGTTGAGTTAAAATTATTCTGCCAAAACTTAATTTGACATTTAACTGAATTTGTTTGTATAGAAAAGGATCTGTGGCCAGCAAAGTAATGGCTTATTCATAATGTATAGCTTTTTTACCATAATATAACCACTATAACACTAACTCTTACATGATGTAGTGCAGCTGTTGTAACTCTGCATTCCTCCTTGTATTGCTCCAGTCTGCAGCCATCTGTTAGCAGTTATATAACACACTATTCCTCCCCCACCAGGACCTAGAGTACTTTCACTTTTCACAATCCCATCCCAGCAGAATGAATCAATTCTAACCTGGCAATCCAGATTCTCCTCTTTGCTTTTCAGAAGTAGAACAGCCTGGTTCCCCTCTTGGAGCAGAGCATTTCTTCAGATTAACAAAGGATTAAAAAAACAACAACAACAACAACTTTTTCCACAAGTCTTTGTACAACTGGCTTCTGCTGCTGTCCCCATTCAAAAATAAGCACAGAGTTGCTCATAATACACCGTATTCTGGTGTTTTATATTTTAAAAAAATCCCTGTTTGTTTGGGTCAGTTGTGTGCTGCTTATGTCCCGCCCTTCGTTTCTCTGATTGGTTACTCTGCCTGTCATTGTTCCACCACAAAACGAAAGAGTTCCTCTGGCAGGCAGGGCTATATCAAAAAACCATCAGGGGTTGTGACTCTTCCTACAACATATGCTCACAGATGTTTGGTTTCAGATTGGACAAGAAACTTGAAACTAGCTCTTGCTTTGGAGAATGCCATCTCAGAAGCATGCTTTGAAATGGAACATGTTTACATGTAGTCAGGTTAATGCTCATATGGTCTGGTATTTAACAACATAACATTAAACTCCCTATTATATGCAGTGTTGGGTTAGTTACTCAAAAAAAGTAACAGATAGTAGTTACAGATTATTAGTTACTCTTTTGAAAAGTAATATATTACTTTACTTAGTTACTGACTCATGAAAGTAACTTAGTTACTTTACTTTTGGATTACTTCCTAACAGGAAGGCCCAAATGAACCCAGTTCTAAACAGAAGAAGCCTATAGCCTCACTGTTGCCCTAACCAGCAGTTATAATCTTAATACAGGCGTTCAAGCAGAGTTTTTTTTAGCTGCATTCATTTCAGCAGCAGCCTGACACAGCAAATACTGCCCTTTAAGTTCACCTCTGCTCCTGTGCAGCGTTCAAGTCCTGGACACAGTTTTATTTCACTACATTGACGCTAAAATGTAATTTTCGTTAGCTCCAAAGCGGTGCACGTCTCTTCTTTCCCCGCTGTCCCCGCTGACAGCAGCAGCTGCATGCGCCCCGACGCACGCGGAGAGGGATCAGCGCGCGGACAGGACGAGTGGCTGCTGCGCGCATAAAGAGAAGCAGAGAAGGGAACGGATGAAAATAAAGTAGGAAACGTATTAGCGCTGTTTGTTTAATGCATTTTCATTCCGTGTCCTTGCGGTAAACTGCAGGTAAATGAAACTGACTGTAGTGACTGTAACGCGAGTAACTAACTGGGTATTTTGTTAGTAACTGTAATATTATTACTGGGGGCTCAAAAGTAACGCGTTACCCGCTGTGTTACTGACAATTGTAATCTCGTTACTGTGACTCGTTACTTTGTAACGCGTTACTCCCAACACTGATTATATGCTTTTTTATATAGTTCTGGACACCTTTGCATTAGTATTTCACATTTTACAACTTAAATTAATGTACATGTGGAAAATGTCTTTTTTTGTTTGACTTTGCAGAGAACGCTTGCATTAGGTGTTTGTCATCCTCTGCTCGCAATGGTAGGGAATGGGCAGAGCATAAAATGAATAATTAGCACAGCTGTTAGTAACATGGTGCTAACAGATAGGTAACTGAGCTGACTGGTTTGTAGTGATGGCAATTTAAGAGTCCAGTGACGGTGATAAGATGAGCTAAGAACAGCTTTATTAGTCCCACAGTGGAGAAATTGCAGTGTTTCTGTTACTCAATTCATCATCATTGTGTGTGTGACAGACAAACAACTGAATATAAAATAAAAACTAGATAATATTTTCTTAAAAAACACTGTTCACTACACATGCCTTTCATTGCTATTCAAATATTTGTCAATTTCTCTGCACAAATTTGCTATATTTTGCACTTTTTCATTAATAATAGTTCAAAATGCCTTACCTTTTTTGAGCCATCAAAGAAAGCTTGCTTGTGGTACTTGTTGAAGGTATTCTCCTTCTGTTCCACCAATATTTCTTGAAAATTTTTAATGATTCTTTTACTATATCTTGAACATCACACATAATGTCACACTGTATGACCAACTCCATCACGTCACAATGTAAAACATGTCTATAAAATGCATTTAGTATTCTTCTAATTAATCTGTTAAAGTAAAAACACCCAGAACACTCATTTTGGACATAAATTATAATAATACTTCAATTTTATATAGTGCTTTTCACACAACTCAAAGTCGCTTTACAATTTTTGAGCTATTATTCATTCACTCCTCACTCACACTCGGTGGTGGGGTACTTCTGTAGCCACAGCTGCCCTGGGGCAGGCTGACGGAAGTGTGGCTGCCAATATGCCCCTCCGACCACCACCAAACACAGCCATACAGGTGGGACACTTCACCCACCTTGTGGGTTGTGCCCAGGGACACAGATGGGATTCGAGCCGGCTACCCTTCGGTTGCTGGGCAAATGCTTAACCCACTGCACCACCATCGCCCCAATTATCATCTGTGTTGCTTTTATTTCCTATTAATTTTTAACAATCAGCCGTATTATTAATCTTACCTCAAACCTTACTTGATTTGATACAGTTCACAAAGCATCACTATTTATTTTTACTTGTTTTGAAACATAAAATACCTAAATTAACACAGCCTCACATTTGATTGGTTTTAATCATGAAACAGTAAAAACAACCTGTTGATTGCTCCGTGATGTGATTTAATGCACAGAACGTCCCTCTCCCCTCTCATCATTCACTGATTGTCTCGCTTCTTTAAACAAACGCATTGAGCATGCGCGTCTTAAGCCCAACGTACACCGGGAGCGCTGCGGCACTTGCAAAGGCTTTAACATAAACAACATGGAGTTTAAAATATGTATTTTATCCGTTAATAACCGGACAAAGTGACAGAAGTCGCCCAGGCTGTGTGAGGACAGACTGAGCTGTTCTAATAATGAGTTATTAGCGAGTTAGCAGTCCCTGTCCCTCGGTGTTTACAGCTGTGTGTCTGTGTCACAGGAGCAGAGAACCATCTTTGTTACTGCAGAAGTACAGGGGCCATGTGTTTTCAGCCACCGCCACGCGCTGGTGTGAGGGCTCTCATAGAAAACAATAGGGGCACATTTTTTGAGGGGTGTCTGCATGTCCGGTGTGTATTGGGCCCCAAACACACGGGCTGTGTCGGGCGCAGCAGCGAGTGTACTGGCATCACAAGTGCATCGCTGCAACGCGAGGTTGTACACACAGCTGCATGAGCAACTCACTGCTGGCAGCTCCTTCTCTACAGAAAAGCCATTCAGAAGTCAATATGAGACTACAGCCACATATAACAGACCTATGGTGACTATATTTGAATAAAGAGACTTATGTTTACTCTTTCTGTAGACTGGACATTCCAAACCAGAGACTTTTTACAGTACAAGTGAAAGTTCGCGTTCATGGTCCATCAGAGCCAGAAATCCCCCATTCACAAAATTCATCAGGTATGGGTAATGCTCATTGTAGTTGCCAAAACAATTTATCCTAATTTTGTGTGTATTTTGGGTGGAAAACGCGACCCAGCACCAGCAAAATTCAGCGTGGGTTTGATTTTCTAGTAGAGTTGTGTCACAGCCCTGTTTGACGTCCGTTGAGCCTCGCGTCTCTCGCTGCAGCGTGGCTGCTCTGATCTGCTGAGCTGGGGCTGAAGTGAAAACGGTTCCCTGACCCTGTCACCACGCTGCAGTTACGCATCCAGTTTGTTTGGGGCCTTGGCCTTTATAGGGCAATTGATTGATTTGTTGTCAAACCCCGTATAAGCCATGTCTATATTTTTTATTTATAGTCAAGATTCATTCTCAACCACGTATCTGCTTTTTCTGCCATTAAAAATATATATGTAGGCGTAATTTGTTATAGTACTGGCATAAGCAAAAATCTACTTTCACCCCTGGATAGAAGTCATAGTTTCAAAAACAAGTTCAGCCTTTCATTTACATATCTCACCTAAAAATAAAATGAACTGAACTTTGAACTAGTTCAAAATTAAAATTGTGAACTATGAACGTGAACAGTTAACTTTGAACATGTGTGAACTGAACTTTGAACTAGTTCATGAAAAGTGTGAACTTGCACAACTTTGACTGCAGCACAGTGTAACAGCTGCAGCCACAGTTTGACCAGGACCAGGTGCTTTTCTTGATTTTTCCTCTGCATTTATTAGCATCCAGCCTCATAGCAGACAATCTAATGAACAGTTTTAACATTAAAGCAGGCCTTGTGAGCTGGCTGATGGACTGTTTAACTGATGCTCTTTTATTTTCAACTGGATCTCCCCAGGGCTGTGTCCTCTCCCCTTTTTATTTGTCCTGTACACTAATGACTGCCAGAGTAATCATCCTCCATTTGCTGACAATTCCGTCACTGTGTCTCTTTTAAAGAAAGATGACTGTGAGCACGGTGCTGTTTTATCAGATTGTATTAACTGGTGTGACACATCCTTTTTAAATATAAATGTGGAGAAAACAAAAGAAATGAACACTGATTTTAGAAAGTCCTCCTCAGTCCTCCCTCTGGCACTCATCCACAACCCAGCTGTGGAACAGGTGCAGGAGTACAAATACCTGGGTACTGTCATTGACAGCAAACTGACTTCTGAGCACCACATCAACACATGGACTTATTCTGAAAACTTCAGAATTTTAATGAAAATGTTTTAATCTTGTTTTATTGAAGCTGTTCTTACCTTTTCTTTTATCTGATGGCACAGGTCATTTTCATTTAAACAAAGAAATCCCCTCAATGGACTAAGTCAAAGTCTGCAGGAAAATCGCAGGTACAAGTTTAAATGACCTTAATGAATTATATAAGGTCAGATTGGTCAGAAAGGCAAAAGCAATTATTGCTGACCCCTCCCACTCCCTTTGGGAGGACTTCTTACTGCTGCCATCCAAACGGTGTTATAATGTGCCTAGGTGCAGGACCAATAGGTTTAAAAAGTCCCTTGTCCCAAATGCAATTTGCTTGTTAAATGCTTCTTGGTAATGTATTCTATTGCTGTTGTTGTTTTGTGCTATGTTGAATGTATGTATGCCTGTTATTTTTTTATTTTATTTAAAAGACCTTAAGTGAATTATTGTTGTGCCCGAAGGCATTGACAATCAGAACAAATACTAAAACTGTACATTTCAAAAAGACATATCAAAGATGTGTCTTTTGTTTGTGTTCCAAAGCATGTTCTTGAAGTGTTCTAATGTAGCACAGTCCCACAACCCTGGAATATTATTTAAAAGTTTAGTGAAAAAGAGAAAGGGGGAGCGGTCAAATGTCCTGCTGGTGGGATATGAGATGCCAGGCAGGCTAAGAGTTGTACGGCTCATTTGAATAGTACTTTGTTTAATAACATGACAAAAAGTTACAAGACCTTGAGGTAATGTTCCGTGGAACAGTTTATATCCGTAACACATCACTGCAAAATTCCTCCGATATTTTAGTGGGGTTAATTTCAGCAGGTTGTAGTCCTCATTATGAAGTTGTTGTGTGTAAGGATAATTTAGTATAATCTGATTGCACGGCGCTGTAGCTTTTCCAGTCGATTTGTTTGAGTAACGTTCAGTGCAGCCCAGACTGGTGATGCATATTCGAAGTGTGGTGAAATATAACATTTGTACAATCTTAAAAGCAGATTATGCTCTGTTACAGAGAGAGAAAGTCTATGGAGCAAAAATATTTGTGATCCCACCTTTCTGCAAACTGAGTCTACTTGTTTGTCAAACTTGAGGTCATTCATAATCCATAATCCTAGGTGTAAATGTTCTTTAATAATTTCAATAGGACGATCCATAAATCTAATATCAATAGTTTGTTGTTGTGCCTTAGAATGGAACATGGCCTTTGTTTTACTTGGATTAAACTGCATTCCCCAGGTGTTAGCCCATTGGGCAATGGTAGAAAGGTCATGATTAACTTTCTGTGTCAGTAAAGGAAGCTGCTGAGATGCAACAAACAGTGTAGTATCATCAGCATAAAAAAGACATTCATTAATAATGCCAGGTTTCCCCGAAGATTGAATTGAGCCAGGAATCAAATTAGAGAGGTCATTCATAAATAATATGAACAATGTGGGGGCCAGGATACTTCCTTGTGGCACTCCTGAACAGACTGGAAGCATCCCAGAGAGAACTTCATTGATTTTAACAACTTGTTGCCTGTCACTTAAATAGTTTACAATCCAACGAAACAGTTTTCCACGAATTCCTTAAGATGGCAGTTTCTGAATAATTGCTGGGTGTGGTACAGAGTCAAATGCAGCAGCCAAGTCCAAAAATACTGTAAGTGAAGTATTTCACTGTATTTCATTGTTAGTGAAGTAAGTGAAGTGACTCTAGTAGGAGCATCAACTATTTGATCCAGATTGAAATCTGCCAGAAAGTCATTGAGAAGTCGTCCAGCATGATTAGTATAAGTGCAAAATGGCCATGAGTTGTGATGAGCATTGAAATCGCCCAGTACAACTGTTACAGTATAAAAATCAAATTTATATTTTGAAAGTTTGTCTGCGAGATGAAAAGTGATATCATCTGAACTGTTGGGTGGCCAGTACACTGTACAGAATAGTGTGCTGGTATTGCCATTTTTTAGAATAAACCAGATTGTTTCGTACATTGGATCCTCGAAGTCATCTTGTCTTTTAATGGAAAGATTTGATTTATAATAGATTATGATCCCTCCACCACTTTGGGCTCTATCTTTACAAATAATGTTGTAATTTGGTATACTAATTGCACAATCTGGAACATTAGGAGTCCAAAATGTGTCTGTAATGCAAAAAACAGGTATTTCTGGGTGAGATAAAAGGAAAGCTACAGTCTCGTCAAAGTTACTAATGAGACCTCTAACGTTAGTACTAGCAACTAGCACTTTAGGAAGGTAAAAGAGCGGATTGTCGGTCTAATATTAATGATCGACGAATAATACAACCTTTGAAATTTACTCTGTGAGCTTCTCCACAGTTAACACATTTAGTAGGTTTCTGGCAGTTTTAATCTGGAGCATGGCTGTCACCACAATTAATACAACGAAAGTGTGATTTGCAAGGACAGAAGCCTGTTGAGATCACTTTTATCGGACAGAGTAACTTTCACACTGAAACTTTTTTATTGAGCCAGGCTTGAGTAAACTGAGGGCTATTGTAAGGCTAGGATACTCGATAGCAATCTCTGATTTAACAGAGTTAATGTCGTATTCAGAAGGAACACCCCGGATTACTACTGACTCATTAGATGTTGAGGCTGGGGAGGCCATAAGTCTCATAATTGCATTTTCACCAAAAACATTCAACAAAATAGCTTGTAACTTGGGAAAAATGATATCTTTGGCTGATGCATCAGTGGCTTCCAGTAGTATTTTCCCACTGCTTATAACTTTAGCACAGGAAATGTTAGCAGTGATCAAGTCATCCACTCTGTCCATCGCCTTTTTAAGAGCCAGTGTGTTCACATACCTTGTAGGATTTTCCACGTGTTCAATAATCATTGTATGATCAGGGTTTACATGACGTTGGACGTGTGGTGAAGACCGGGATAGGTGAAGTTTCTCAATAGGTCCTTTGTTAATAGTGTGTCATTTTGCTATCTCCAAGTATGATGGCTTAATTGCGGACTCCACTATATGCTTTTTATCCAGAGAGTTGACTTTCTTTAACAGCTCATGCTGGTTTTGGCATGTATCCTCAATTCTTTGGTTAATTACAGCCAGTACTGTCTTCACTTTAGTAGCAACATGAAGTGCCAACAGTGCAGGAACATCTAAATTCATAATAGCATATATCGAGTCAGAGAAACAGTACATTGAGTCAGTATTATTCGATTCAAGTAAATCCTGCTTCACTTTTGCTATTCTTTCAAGACGAGAGCACAGATAGAGGCCAGGAACTTCATGAATAACTTCATGTAGTTGCTTCATTGACAATCCAGAGCAAAGATAATGTATCCAATGTCGACAATGAGAGCACTGTATCACAGTTTGATTCTCTGAGGCATTACACCAGCATTTATGGTTCTTACTTTGTGGAGGCATGGTTGTAGCTTTAGCTGGTAGCAGGCTAGCTAGCCACCAGCTTACTAGTCGAGTTGACCTAGACTAGTTGATTTCTTCAACGTCGAACCACAAACACTAGCTTATATCCATCAGACTTTAGGACCCAGTAGTTTATCTTGTTTTTCATCTCCCCAGTTAACACCAAAAGCACAGAAGCACTAAGCGACAGCAGGTGAACATGACCGTTTGATGCAGAGACCACCAAGACTGACCACCTGACAGACTCTTGAGTTAAGGCGGAAGGATTGTTCACTATTGTCTGAAAATCAGATTGTCCCTTTGAGGATAATAAAGGTTCAAAGGCAGTCATTTGGACTTCATTTTTAAGTCCAGATGACTGCCTTTGAACCTGCCTTTGAATCTTTTGTTGCATTCATTTGACATATGTTCACCATACACAGTATTGCACTACACAATGAAGATGCATGGAACATGTACCATACAATTATTGCATGAAGAGCAAGGTGAAAAACAAATGAATAAATAACTTCTTTCAAAGCCTGAGTCTGTTAGCCAGTGTCTGCCATGCTGTGATTGTTCCACAATTCACTGAGTGTAACTGAAGAACTGAAAGCTCCAAATTCACAATGTCCATTAAAGTAATAATCCATAAATGTTCTGAAAGTGTGTGTGGTGGTTTCCATCATAGTGCCAACATATTTTTGGCTGTTGTAATTTCTGACAAAAAAAGCCAAGTGTGTGATCTGTTGAGCTTGAGTGAGAAAGTGTCATTTAAAAGCAATACAGGGGGTAAGCCAGGTACTGTGGTGCCCACAGTCTAATAGTGCAGCGCAGAGCATTTCCCAGAAGATTTTGACATTTTTACTGTCCCAATACACGTGCATGAAAGAGCCTACAAGATTTTCATTACACAAAGTACAACTTGGAGATGATATTAGTTTCATGAAATACACCTTCTTTGGAGTGAGTGAGTGAAATGTAATAATTGATGGTTAGGATTTTTGGAAGAGTTCACCACAGCTGCCCAGATTTTCTCCCAATCCAACTCACTGCCAGTGCCATATTGTTTCAAGTCCTCTGTCCATACCTGTGTAATAGAGAGGGTGTTATGGGTTGAAGACAGTAATAAGTTGTAGAGCTGCGTCACAATCCTTCTTTTCTTTGCCCTATATGCCAGTATGGAACACACAGGATGAATGGTAAGACCTAAGTTCCATGGAACTCCATGCACCTAGCGGCCATAGTTGCAGGTAAAGAAGGTCACTCAGCCCACTCTCATTAAAGATGTCAGACAGAGTATGAACACCTTTGTTACTGCATGTAGTGTTTGTAACTGGGGCACCCCCCAACCCAGTACAGATGATGATTGAATATTGAACTTTTAAGATGCCATTTACAGTGAGTGTTGGAGCTCTCCTCAGCATACGCCATGTAGCTAATGTGTGACTCATTGTAGGCCCCAGCTTAAGTTTAGCACGTTTCAAA
Organism: Bostrychus sinensis; assembly: GCA_020698575.1. Taxonomy (NCBI): domain Eukaryota; kingdom Metazoa; phylum Chordata; class Actinopteri; order Gobiiformes; family Eleotridae; genus Bostrychus; species Bostrychus sinensis. Next base: position 29,556,827 of record CM036253.1, on the reverse strand, counting down.
GAAACTGATGCCAATATTACGTCCTCCAATCTATAAGGTAATGCTAAATTTTCTTCAGTGTTTCTCCAAGAAGATAGAGAATTGGGATCTAACCATATTGCTACTGGTCTAAACACAAATGCCCAAAAATAATATTCAAAGTTAGGAACAGAGAGGCCTCCCTTCATTCTGTGCCGTTGCAGTGTCTTAAGCCTGATACGAGGGCGCTTTCCACGCCATATAAATTTGGATACCAGTGAACGTACTCTCTTACAATAATCTGTTGGTGGTGGGAGGGGTATCATCCAGGAGGAAAAAATGATCCGAGGTAAAATATCCATCTTAATCTTAGTCTTAAAAAAGACCAGCGATTAAGATCTGTCATAAATACCTTAAAATTTTTATTTGCAATACTAACCAAATTTGGGTGGATCTCCACTCCAAGGTATCTGACCTGTTTAGCCACGGGAATATTCTGGGGTATAATGCTTGGTGCAAACTCTTTGTTTGAAGGAAATAAAACTGATTTATTCCAGTTGATTTTATATCCTGAAAGAGAACTAAATTCCTCAAAGCTATTCAAAACATGGGGTAGTGAAGTTGGTACTTAATCCAAGTATAAAAGTACATAAAATTTGGTAGGAGCAATGTTAGAATGTTGACGAATTTTCTGTGCTAGAGGTTCTAATGATAACACAAATAAAAGAGGGCTTAAAGATATTACGGAGGATCTTTATAAATTCATTTTTTGCAATATTTATTAAAACTATTTTCATTGCCCTGTCAGTCCCTCTGGGACTTAAAAAACCTCAACCAATCATTTTCGTCATGAGTACGGTAACCATTGTGCCATGGACTCGCCAATCATTCTGACTTCCTGGTTTCAGCGATACGTGCACGTTCTTGTGCCTGCGCATGAGTACACAGTATGTTTATGTAGTCCGGCGTTTGCCGAGCCTCATCGTAGCGCGGACAGCCTGACTTTGAAGAGCACAATGGCTGCGGAAAACCGTGAACCGGGTGGTCGCAAAAGGAAAACAGTTTTTGAAGTGTACCAGAGGAGGAGGAGAAAAACTGTAGAAGAGCAGAATAAAACCTGTGTGGTTCTTGGCGAGTCTTTCAAACGATGGTGTGTGCTGAAAGAACAGAAAGGGCTTCAGCATTGATCGTCAAGTTTCTGCTGGACAGGTACGTTTATCTTATCGTTTGAAAAAAATGCCTTTTTTCTTTATCTGTTGAACCTTTTCAACTGTACAGCAACCGTCAGTTTGCTAATGCTACCAATAGCAGGAGGACAGATATTTGTGCTGTGCATGTGACTGGGTCTGTGTGGGGAACTAGGTCAAAGGTCACGCAGACAAACAATGCTGGTCTAGGTTGAGGCGAATCTCTGCTGATGCTGGTGTCCTGTCGAGATGTGCAACACCGGCTGTAAACAAACACTCGTGTTCCAACGCTCGTGCACGTCGCTGTGGAGGAGTTCCTTGGAAAGGAACAGTGAAGGGCGGGGCCTGACGCATGCACAGTATTCAAAAAAGGACAAACAGTCACTGGTTTCTCAGCAGTCGAAAAGAATCCTCCCTAATATCTTTAATGAACAGCCTTGTCTACAGGACCTTGACAAATTTATTGGTTGAGACAGAATATTATTTACGCTAATCATCACAGTAAGATTTTTGTATAATTGTATCAATTTAATAAACTTTTTACCAAATTGAAAATGCTCCATAACCTGTCATAAGTATTACCACTCTAGCCTATCAAAGGGTTTCTCCACATCAGCACGACACATGGAGAAAGTATATCTTTAACCAAATATAAAACATGAAGCAGTGTCTGTGGCAAGCCAGTTTTTCATAAATCCTGTCTGTTCACCAAGAATTAATTTCACCATATGAGGTTTTAAACGAGAGGCAAGTACTCAAGCAAATATTTTAATTTCTGCATTAAGAATAGACAGTGGCTGATAGTTACTACATTTAGTTATGTGTTTGCCTGGTTTTGGTAAAACAAGTATTAAGGCTGCATTTACATTATTAAAAAAATCTCCAACCTCTATAGATGTTTGTATCATGGCTAGAAGATAGGGGCCTAACTGTTCCCAAAAAGTGAGGTAGAATTTTGGGGGAATACCATCCCATCCTGGTGAGTTCCCTTTTTTCATTCCCACTACAGCCTTCTTTAATTCAGCCAGAGTTACTGGGTCACCAAGGTGATCAGCCTCTGCTTGAGATATGACTGGGAGGTGTAAGGTACATTTCTCTTTATCTAAATTTATCTCAGACCTCCCTAAAGTTAGAAATAAAATGTTGAAAACTCTGCGTTCATTTCTTTTGGTGTCAAAAGCATTCCTTTTTCTGTACTGATAGCCACAATATTTGAGTGTCTTTCACATTTCTTCAAACTCAAAGAGAGTAGATGGCTTAGTTGAGAGCTGTTGATAGATTCCATGGTTGGAATTCAACTTTGGGCTTTTAATTTTTTTCTAACCTAATTAAAGTCCTCTTTTTATTAAATAAATTCCACACTTTGTAAATTATGTTCCATGTCACAAATCTTTCTAACTCCATGATGAGATATGGGTCTCCTGAACAGCTGATGTCTCTGCTGATGTCCCAGATTTGTTTTCTTCTCCAGGTTTAGATCATGTGGACATACAGTAACTTGTAGACTATGACTCTCTCACTATTTAAAGAGTTTTGGCTAAATAGTAACTATATAAATAGTTACTGCCCTTATAATGATTGTTGTCCTGTGCTCTTTGTCCTTGTGTAGAATCGGTGTGGATGCCAGTAGAAGCATGGTATCATGGAGGAACCAAACCCTGCAGTTTCTGTGTGTAAGTGCCACAGTGCTTGGTGACTTCTTATCAGATTTGCAGGCTTGCGTAATTAAACTGATGAAAGATAAACTTTGTTCTGTGTTTGGCTGCTTTTCACTCTTTAATGTGGTCAGAATCCATGACTTTTTCTAAAGTTCAGTCAGGGCAGTAGGAAAACCAACAACATTTCTGACCTTATCCACTGCTAGATGTCCTCTGAATGACCTTTGCTTCTACTGAAAATAGAACAAATGAAGCTAGGAACACTATTTACAAGTTATTGACAACATAAAAGAGGTCAGCTGATTAGGATTTTTCTATGGCTAATGCCAATACCGACTTTTAAAATCCAGAGAAGCCGATGACCGAGAGGGATCGATGATTTTTGGGGTCAATATGCAGGGCAGAGATTCCTACTTTTATGAAAACAATTTAAAGAAAAAATATTGAAAATAGTCCTCACCCCATCCTTCATCATGGGGTGTTTTCTCATAAACTGTGCATCCACTGTTGTCACTAAAGTGCACCGCCCTAGGTCAGTGTGTGTGTAGTGTGTGTTTTTAGTGAGGGTGGGGGGTGTTTTGACACGGAGGACTTCTGCTGGACATGTTTTTTCACACTTGTTCAGTCCTGGTTTAGATCATGTCAGTATGCTACTGCGTTTGGCCCAAACATGTACATAATGTGTAATAATGATACATTAACAACATAACATTGATATCTCTCCATCTTTGCCTTTCAGTTGTTTTTGTGCAGACTTTATCTGACCGAGGCAGGCTGCGCTGACTACTTCAATCCTGAGTTGTGGGTAAATATTATTCTATATCACACAACAGCTGAATGAGGGAAAAGTTCATGGTTGTTTTGTAACATTTGTGGAGATTGTGGTTTTACATTTATCATCACTTTAACCTTTTCTATGTTTCTTCTTTCAGCCTGCGAGTGATATTACAATTGACAACTTCACTAAAAAATTTCAACTTGTAGATGCTCCAAGTTTCAAGGTAAACCAGTTGTGAAAATAATTCCAGTATATGTACATTTAGGCATAGAGCTATATGACTGAAATTATGATTCTTTTATAACCAAAATGTTATGGTATGATGATATCATAGTATTGGTGTCTCCACTAAAATCTAGGTAAATGGACCATCAACCAGTACTTTAGTTGTTATAGTAAAAATGTATGGCATAAAGAATCAAATGACATAAATTCTGCACCTAGAGTAATATTTATTTTTAAATATTTATTTAATCTGTTTTTGCCTAAACCAATGTGCCTGACATCTTGTGAATATATGTCCTTCTGTTACAGGAAATGATTATCTGCACGTTAGCGAATGTGACAGACATGCTTTCTATTTTGGAGAATTGCTTTGGAAACAGAAGCATTACACTCATACAGGTATATTACATATTTTCCAAAACACTGTTATAACCAATCAAAGGATCAGGATGTGAGCTACCATATAATTGCCAAGGACATAATTTAAAAAATGCATGTGTTTTGTCAAATGCCTGTCCTGACACAACCCTCTCCATTTATACAGGCATTGCTCTGATAACGACTTTGTTAATTATAACATATAATTACTAGTTACTTTCTGCCTATGCTTTGGAAATTATTAAAATTTGCCAGTAGCAATTAATAAGAGGGAAAAATAGTAGCAAAGCACCTCAAACAGTTAAAACTAGTAATAAATATAAAAAACAATCACCTTAAGTAAAAATCTTGAAATACATTGTAATAATACCCAGAAAGCCTTGGCTGTTGATTCATTTTTTGGGGAAGCACCAGTATGAACATCACTAGAATGCTTATTAAGATACTGATTGTTGTTGCATCCACAGAATCGAGTATGTAAAAAAACGCTTCAAGGGGAAGAAGTTTCTTTTTATGACCTACTGTGCTTGACCTACAAAGCATCTGAAATCAAAACCAATGAATCAAGTATGACCTACAGACACCACATAAAAAACAAACTTTGTTCAAACTGTTGCACATTTTTTAACAAGCTTTATTTGTCTTTACCTTTTTGCAGTCTGCACACATGGTGAGTATTCAAACTAATATGCATGCAGTCAATGTATGTACCAGTCCTAATAAATACACACTTAAGCCAAATGTATCTGAACACTGTCTGGGCCTGGTCCACTAATGTAATCACACATAAGGAACTGTGTTTTCACAAAAAGTCAATGTTTATTAATTCAGTCAACCTTTTACTGGTTATCTCTGCTACTTAACATTGGGCCTGAGGCAGGGTACACTCAACAGGCAATGACAGGTTAATAACAAGGCTGACACTTAAAAGACATTTACTCTTATATCATTTCTGATCATTTTAGAGTCACCACTTCGGTTTGTTTCTCTGTACATGCATGGACTCTCAGGGATTGGCTGAAACCTCTAATTTTAACTAATTTTCTGTTTCCTTTTTTAGACACTGTTGTCAAGTTGTATGCACGATTCAGTAAGTACCGCTTTATTTTAATGTCTGTGAGCATGTTTGAATTACCAAAGCTCTTTTCCTTGCATGATCTTTTGTCACTGCCACTGGAAAATGCCTTTTGAAAAGAAATGCAATCACAATTTGATCATTAGTTTGCATTGCAACCAAACTGCTTTCAAGCTGCACCTGACAGACACATTCTTCTATCTCACATGTATGTTTTTCAAATTGCATTGTTCGAGAGAGACCCAGAGGCAGTTCTTTCTGTGTTTGTTAATGTTGTACCCTGATTTCTGATCGATTGCATGGCTAATGAGTTCCATTCATAAGGAAGATAGGTTAGCAGTTTGCTGATTTCCGCTAATAAAAACTGACCTAAAGGTTCAGTGTAGTATCCAAAAAGAGCCCACCACTCTGAGTACAATCATGCAGGAGAGAGAGTAAATATTTGTAGGGCTAAATGATGAGGGCTAAAAATTGACTTTATATTGTTCTTTTTTTATACTCAGTGCAATTGAAAGCCTTTCTTAGCTTAATCACAGCAATAGTCCAAGAATGAACTGAATGAACTAGTTGGTGTAGTGTGATGTGACAAACTCTTTTCTTAATCTGTACAAAGGAGTTAGTCTGCTATTCATTAAGCTTAATTTCCAATTTCCATGGCGGAAGAATCACAGACGAAGAAACCAATGAAATGAAGGGATGTTTTTGCCATAAAACATCAGACTACACCATACAATGAGCAGCTCTGTACTTATTTCTGAACGGGGACAGCAGCAGAAGCCAGATGTGCAAAGACTTGAGGAGAAAGTCAGTTTGTTTGAATGTGGTTGCTACGTCGGACATCAACGGGACTTTACTGTTGTTAAAATGGAAACAGGACAAAGAAAAAAAAAAAAACACACTGAAGACTGAACAACAAAGCAGACTTCAGTAGTGATGAAGGAAAGCACCAAACGCAATTAATCAATTCACTCTGGCGCCATCTTTGTTATTGCTGATCGGAGATTAGCTTCTGTATTTGTAAGATGAGCTGCTGTGATAGGCCAGTTCCAAATTGACTGGGGAGAAACAGTTTGCTGTGACTGAGGAGCCATCCTGCTTTTAAAAAGAAAGTAAGAGGGGTTTGCTGGCCAGGCTATCAGGCAGTAGGCTCCAACCTTTAAGCCAAAACAAAAAGAGAAGAGAACTCATCCCAGCCCCCAGTCTTCGCTGGACCTGAGTGACACATTTCATTATTCATCTTTACAATAAACGTCTTGTAGAATTATTCATTGAGATTTCTACTGACCAAAAGAATGGTGGTTCAGTTTATTTATTTTAGACTTAATTTTATCTTCTTGGGTGTGTTTGAGTAATTGTGCCTTGTTTAGTTTTATGTTACCAACTCTGGTGTGTATTATTTTAGATCTGAACCCCACCACAACAACGACAAAACCAACAACGACAAAACCAACAACGGCAAAACCACCAACGACAAAACCAACAACGACAAAACCAACAACGGCAAAATCAACAATGACAAAACCAACAACGGCAAAATCAACAATGACAAAACCAACAACGGCAAAATCAACAATGGCAAAACAAATAACAACAAAGACAACAACAAAACCAACAACACCACCGAGAACGATAAAATCAACACCACCAAAAATAATAAGATCAACAATGGCAAAATCAACAACACCACTGACAACAATAAAGCCAATCACAAGCATACAAAACCCACCACCATCACCAATCATATCATCCACAACAACAGCGTCAACAAAAACCATTTCTTCCTCATTGGCACCATCGTCCTCCAGGCCCCCAGCGAAGACGGCTCTAACAACTGTCAGATCAACACAACCAGCCTCAGCGTCTACTGGTAAGTCTACTGGTGGCCTAATGGCGCCTTATGGTGCCTCTCCAAAGTTTTGTCAACTAATCCATTAGTTGTTGGTGTTATGTCGACTATACTAAAGGGTCTACTACTACTAGAGGGTCAGAAAGGTAACTTTGGGGTTAACTGTAGGATTGCACTATCACAAAGCTGGTTTGCTTTCCATGAAGGCAGATCTCTGTGGAAACTTGCAATGAAATGCTAGCTTGCGCCAGGGCAGGATAAGATCTAGACTGATAAAAATACAGCTCTTTATCCAATCAGCAGTGAGAAACCAACTGCCAGTGTGGAAAAGGAGAAGAAAAGTGCAGTGCTGAGAATGAAAAAAGAAAAGTGTACAAATTGCATCGCTGTCTATGGTGCAGTTCATTTCCTTTTGAATATGTCTGTGAAGACTCTCACTTGTCCAGGGTAATTGCATTGCAACAAAAAGTTTAAAAAAGCAGTCATCTGGATTGGATTTTTCAAGTTGAAGACACTACATTGGAGAAACCAAACAACCTCTGCACAAGCGGTTATGCCAACACCGCAGGGCCAACTCCAGTGGACCAGAATCTGCAGTACACCTCCACCTGAAGGCCACAAACCACTCCTTTGAGCAGTGTTGTGCAAGTTCACACTTTTCATGAACTAGTTCAAAGTTCAGTTCACACATGTTCAAAGTGAACTGTTCACGTTCATAGTTCACAATTTTAATTTTGAACTAGTTCAAAGTTCAGTTCATGTTATTTTTAGGTGAGATATGTAAATGAAAGGCTGAACTTGTTTTTCAAACTATGACTTCTATCACTATACATCTACCTTCTAGCCTCACTGTAGATTTTAGGGTGTACTCACACTCGGCCAATCGAACCGTGCCCAAGTCCGGAACGCCCCTAAAGCACGGCACGGTTGCCTCATGTGAGTGCTCCGCAGCGTGCCCAGGCGCGGTACGCTTCAGGACTTTGGCACGGTTGGAGGAGGTGGGCCACGGCACGGCGCGGTTGCTCATGCATGCACACACGCACGACTATGAGGCGTGTCATCTATGCAACTGTTCTTCTCTCGGTAAAAAGTGAATAAACTCCATTATCAACACTCGTAACAATGCCAGCGACTTGCGCTCACCTTTAGGAAGAAGAGAACAGACAGTGGCAGTAGTTTTGAATCCTCTCTCGTCGTCTGCGGTGCCTTCACTGCTCCTCAGATGTGGTTTATTCCAAACCTGTGACAGAAGACCGCGTCTCACGAACGAAACTCAAAGCAGAATCAAAATAGCACAGATAATTCATGCCGCTGGTCTCACGTTTTCCACTACGCCAGTTTTAAAAGTGTTAGCGGCTCGCTCAGCTTGTAAACAAACTGCGCATCACGATGGCGTAGCAGCCTGTCGCTCTCAGAGGTGATGACGTAACCGGGCCACGGCACAGATCGTTTGTGCAGGTGAGAGGGCGGGCCGGCGGGGGACTCAGACCCCTCCCCAATCTTACTTAGGCACAGCACGGTTTGAATGGCCCTAGTGTGAGTGCGCCCTTAAATTCTATCACACAAAATGGACGTTTTTGCATATATAAGCTTGCACAGAAAGGTATTTTTTTTTCCGTGAGAGTCTTTGCGTGACAATGTGTAAAATGTCTGTAAATGATCATAGTTAGAGGCAGTATCGTCTGTGTTCTCTGTGCCTTCACTTGCACTGCCAAAGATATTAGATTCGACTATCTTTGGCTTCACACTACGTTACCCAAGATGCATTGCGCACACAAGCGCTCTCTGGTGAAGCGGTGCAGTTTTGGAGTGGAGCCCGTGGGCAGTGAGCGACAGCGCTGTTTAAAAAGTGCGATCAGACCTCGTCACTCGACTCAGGTGAAAACAAATTCCCACGTTTAATTGATGTGACGTACGTCGTTCATCTCACATAATCTGAACAAATTCACGTTCAAGTTCTTGATTTACAAATGTGTTGCGTTCAGTTCAAAGGTCACATAAAAATGAACGTGTTCAATTGAACTCGTTCATGCACAACACTGCCTTTGAGGACAGTGAGGTCCGAATCTTAGGCAGAGAGAAAGGATGGTTTGAGCGAGGAGTGAAAGAAGCAATCTTTGTCAAAAAAGATAAACCTTCTTTAAACAGAAACGGTGCTCTCAGATACAACCTTCCTTCTGTCTACAACAGTCTCCTGAAACCCAAACAAAACAAACCAGTTTCACTCAGGTCATTAACATCTGAAGGAGCTGCCCAGGCTGGGGAGGGTTAACCACTCTCACTCCAGCTGAGGACAAAGGACTCCTAATGACCTGAAACCACTCAGGCTATTCATGGTCACATTGACCAATAGAATTTAGTTTCAGGTCTAAACTCCTCCTTCCTAGAAGAATATAAACCAGCTCTCTTACCAGTTCATTTCAGAATTGAGAAAGCCTCTTGGATAAGAGGTGAAATGTCTTCAACTTGAAAAATCCAATCCAGATGACTGCTTTTTTAATTTTTTGTTGCGATTCCTTTTGAATAGTTTCAAGTAAGTCATATTATCTGTCTCCATTGCATAAATACACTCACAGCTCCAGGGTTAGGTCAGCGAGGACGGCTTCATCATATGAGAAACATATCTGAGATAAGTCCAACTAGCTTCACAGCACAGGGCCCAGTTAACTTTACCATCAGCTAACTTAACTAAGGATTTGTCTCTCTGTAGCCCTGTTCTGTTTATATTCATATTATTACATGCGTTACCAAACATCTCCTAAAAATAGACTCAGCTATTTTTATACATCCAGTGTCTATTCTTCCCTTTTGACACAAGCATTGCTACCAATATGTGACATCAAACTTATGAGTAGAGCTTACTTTTTTTTACTCACCTTGTCAAAATCATGTAAATGCTTTGCTGCCTTTAATCTGCATTTCCCTTTTCTCTATGGATGTTCTTGTTTATAATCAGGCATAGAAGCTGAGCAATCATATATTAACTTGCTCGATAATGAAGCCGAGATAATGATGCATTAAGGTCTCATTTTCCAACTGTAGATTTGATAATAAATTGATAAATTCATGATAGTAAATTAATTCATATGTTTAAAAAGTAAATAAATAAATAACAAATGTCACTATTTGAGCAAATAAATTTTACACAGTAGAATATTACCTTGTACTACTTGTGAGGTATCAGAGGTTCTCCCTATTTAGCTAGAGGAGTACAGTCTGCCAGGGAAAAATCTTTAAATGAAACCGTAAATGTTTCCCAGAAAAAAAAGAATCCCAGGCACTCTGGATATGGATATACGATCACAAAGAATTTATTATTGTGGTTTGTGAAGAGAAAACCATACGCATGCCCCAACGCCATTTCTGAAAATAAATAAATAAATAAATAAATAAATAAATAAATAAATAATAACAACAATATTTACTTCTATTTACTTTTTCTCATTAGGAACTAATGGGTAGATCTGAGCAAGCATTTTTTATTTGCTATTTAAATATTAAAATGTTTATTTTCTTGTTTTTTAGCCCTTTCTGTCTGCATACACAGATCTCAATAATAAGCTGCATAAATTCTTAAGATACAAAAAAAAGTGTTTGTTAATAAAGGCTAAACACTGCAGGCATAGGGAATTTTTTTTAAACTAACACATTTCAGTGTGAAATGTGTAGATCACTGACATAAAAGTAGGAAAAAATGTATTGCATGTATTTTCATTTTTTCATATGAAAATTAGTCATTATACAGTATGTAGCAACCAATAATTATAATGGCCAATAATGTAATGCCTGGCAATAACGTAATCATTTTGTTCATTTTAAATCTAATAAAGTCAATATTGTAATAACCTGTTAATAATATAATTATGTTTTTGAGCCAATAATGTAATAACAAGATTTTGCACACAGGGCTAGACATTAGCACTAGCCAACCGTCCAAATGCTGTTAGATTTCCATTTTGCTGGTAATACTTTTTGTCTCAGTAGCCACTTTGGTCAGTTAGATTTTATGCATGTATCTTAACTTTAGAGGTCCTCGGTTCCTGTTGCTATGTGTGAGACACTTAATTAAATACAGAATAATTCATCATGATCCAGGAAAAAAAAAAAAAAAAAAAAAAACATCCAACCACATACAAAAAGTTCAAAATTTACTCTGCCTAGGTAAACCTGTTTTCCACATATTTAATAAATCCTCGTCTACACATAAAACCAAGCTCTACATTTCTGTAATCTTATTGTATGCTATGAAATAAATATAAAAATATTTAAACTCCTTAAATTCTGGTTAATAAAAAAATTATGTGGCTAGTAACTTTTGAAAAGGACTTGCCACTGTGGCCAGTGAACAAAAAAGTTAATGTCAAGCTCTATTTGCACAACAAATAATTATGTAATTTGCTTTTACAACCATAATTAATGAGAGTGCTGCGTAGTACCTATCCTTAATAAATCAATACAACTGTGCCATACACTAAACATTATTTTAAAGAAAAAAAATGCATAAAAAATGTAAAATATAATATTTTTTTATTTTTTCAAAGAAATGCAGTTATTGACAACCTTTATTACATTTTAAAATGCTCTATTACCCAGCCAATAACCTAATAACATAACACATTAATAGTTCACACATTATTTAATAACTGGTAAAATATTAATTTTTTTTTATTTAATTACATTTTCATTTGCCTGAAATGATTACTTTATTGACAGGTATTACATTATTAGACGCTACAGACGCTCAAATTTGCATACATTACAATAAACAAAATCAGAATATTGGAAAGAGCCAGGTTAAAAATAGCAGTACAGTAGTGCCTCCCCTTAAATCAAAGCACATGGCTCATTTGCATAATACTATACCATGGCCTTTTTATTACTGAAAGATTATCTCAAGACAGTGGCACTGATAACATATGAAGCGCAATGAGCTGAGTAGAATAATAAACAGGCCTTTAATAAAGAAAAAGAGAACAGTGGGAATGTAGAGAGTGAGAGGACAGAAGCTCAGGTCAGTCAGGCTCAGGTCAGTCAGGCTCAGGTCAGTCAGGCTCAATTCAGTCTGGCTCAGGTCAGTCAGGCTCAGGTCAGTCAGGCTCAGGTCAGTCAGGCTCAGGTCAGTCAGGCTCAGGTCAGTCAGGCTCAATTCAGTCTGGCTCAGGTCAGTCAGGCTCAGGTCAGTCAGGCTCAGGTCAGTCAGGCTCAATTCAGTCTGGCTCAGGTCAGTCTGGCTCAGGTCAGTCAGGCTCAGGTCAGTCAGGCTCAGGTCAGTCAGGCTCAGGTCAGTCAGGCTCAGGTCAGTCAGGCTCAGATCAGTCAGGCTCAGGTCAGTCAGGCTCAGATCAGTCAGGCTCAGGTCAGTCAGGCTCAATTCAGTCTGGCTCAGGTCAGTCTGGCTCAGGTCAGTCTGGCTCAGGTCAGTCAGGCTCAGGTCAGTCAGGCTCAATTCAGTCTGGCTCAGGTCAGTCAGGCTCAGGTCAGTCTGGCTCAGGTCAGTCAGGCTCAGGTCAGTCAGGCTCAATTCAGTCAGGCTCAGGTCAGTCAGGCTCAAAGGGACACCAGCTGCATCATTTCAAAGGTGCCAATTGTCTGCATCCTCCACATTCTCCTCTGACTGCATGCCCATATTTTGGATCAGAAAATACTAACTTCCTCCTGCTGCTTTGTTATTAACTGATTCCGGTCATAGAAATGGCAGAGAACTATTCAGATCTCTGGATCTCATAAACTGGAAGTATGTTGTATATTAGGTGTATGTATATTTTTTATTTATTTATTTATATGAATCGTGATAAAAAACAAGACCTTAAATCTCAATTTAAGTTTTTTTGTCTGATTATATTTTTCCCTTAGACATTCTTGATGACCCTGAAAGAATTTTTGAGGAAAAAAAAGGTATTTGATTTTTCCTCTATTTTGTTGTTCTGTTTTTGAAGAGCTTGTCACTAATACAGGTTATGTTTCTGTGGTCACAGACAGAATCGTGTACTCCCTGTTGGGGCTGTCTGTGCTTCTGAATTTGGTGTTGGTGTTTTTTGTTGCTCTCAGCTGTAGTCAGAGGAGATCCAACCATGACAGATCGGTGAGTAAAAGTAAGAATACTAATCCTTTAGAAATGGGACAAAAAAGGACCCAAAGAAAAATTCATTCAAGTTCTGAAAGATATAACTTCTGAATGTGTTTGCATTTTGCAAAACTTTTCAGTTCTGCATTGATACAACCTCTTTCTTTTTGTTTTTTTTACAAAATTTAATAGAATGTATATGGAAGCTACACTGACCTGCACAGAGCTAATTAGGGCTGCAACTAACAATTATTGTGATAATCGATTATTGTGTTGATTATTTTTATGATTAGTCGATTAATAATTGGATTGTGGAACATGAGTAAAGTTGAAAAACTTGAGGTGTTTTATAGTTCCCTTTGAAAAATTTTCCAATTCTTCCAAAAATCACTTACTTACAAAATGTGAACCAAACAAAGCCATGAGTATGCCACTTGAGGACATTTAGATTTAGAGCATATACACACACAAATACTGTATTTTAATCAAAAACACAAAAGGTACGTTGTTTTTAACAGTTGGCTCTACTCTGTCTTGGTAATAAACCCCTTTCTCAGCACACAGAATATTTCAGAGTCTGTTAATACTCCAGTTAACAATTAAATGATTACTAAATTAGTTGACAATTATTTCAATAATCAGTTTTAATCAGGGATTAAAATGGAATTTGGGAAGTGGGCGAACTCAACACAGAGTCAGTGTAAGTACTGTATTCAATATTAATGTACCATTTCTCAGATCTTATTGTGTGTGTAATGTGTGTGTCAGGTTATATGTATAGAGTAATAATGTGTGGGACGATATGAAGAATTGAAATCTATTGAAATGTATAAAAAAAAACTCAAGCTACAAAAATGGCATTCCTATGAAATTGGTCACAAACTGCTGAATATCTTCAAGTCATTTTTATTTCACAGATTTTTTTGTGGTTCATGTTGAGATCAGGTGGTGCTGTGTTAATGCTCACAGTGGATCATTTGTCTTTTCAGGCCCACAGGAATGGCGCTTTACCTGAGAACTCACACCTAATGCAGGTAAATCAAATGTTCTTGCTGATTACTATTATTAAGTACTGTAAGTGTATTTCTGAGGCCCTATGTAAAATTCAGCTCCAGGGCCATACTCTCAGCTATGTCTTAGTCGGTAAATTTAAATTAATGCTTAAGCATAACTTGCAAGAAAGAACAGAGAGAGGTTAAAGAGAAATAGGTTGCATTGATGTCATAGAATTCTAAAGGGCCTTAGGTAAAAACTGAGCTGGAGGAGAGAATCTGCTGCTAACGATTCAAAATATCTCTGTGTGGTTTATGACTAATATCTTTGCAATTACTGGGCCTATTAAATAGCCTTATTTGTCAGTACAAATGACCTAAAGTGTCTCTACTATAGCGTCAAAAGTGCTCATATTATTCAAACACATAGTTGTGACTGCTGTCAGTAGACTCAAAAAATGATAAGGTTCAGTATTTGTGGATTTTCTGTTTGGATATTTCTTCTAAAAATTGTGCCTCACCCACACATTTATACTGGCTTCTGCCCTCCATCAGTTGTTTTCACATCATTAAATTCTAGTACGTGAAAAACAACCTTAGCTTAACTGTAAATAAATAATACACACTACAAATACTTCTATAACTAGTCTAACCTAAACTAGAGTTGCACACTAACCAACTTTATTTACAAAAACTACAATCATTAATTAAGTTAATTGTTCCTCTGTAAGCCATATAATGTTTCTGTTTTGCTTTGTTTTTTGGACTCCTATAAAAAATGTGTTATTATTATTAGGGGAACTTTTCCAGTCTCCTAAAACTGAAACAGTTGAGTAATACATAAAAATAAAAAATAAAAAAAAAGTAGGAAAGAAGAAAAAAAAAATCAAAAGTGACTAACAACTTTCATGATGAAATGGTATATATTAGGTCGACAAATAGTTATTGGAAAGATGAGAGCAGTTTTGTCATTATGTACTCAAATGCTTTATTTCATAAAGTTGACTTCTATCCTTCGACACAATGAAGGATATCCCCGCGCAGCAGAATCCTGAGCCAGAAACATGGACTCATCTCTGTCTTACGTGGGAGAACAGCTAGTGAGAGCGGGCCAGTTACTGCCTGCTTTACACCACCAAGGACGTTTCAGACCAGAGGGAGAGCTTCAAAAGGCCAGCTTCAAATCCACAGGTGGTGTACTCCATAGAAATCCCAGAGTGCATTTAGGACGCTTCTGTGTCAGTTTCACAGACTGACCAAATGGGACAAGGATGCAGAAGTAATAGGAAGAATGACTGATAACAGAGTGACTGATAAGAATGACCCTAAAGACAACAACTATATGCATTGTGAACAGCAGTTTTCTTCCTCCTGCGACCAAAAGGTCAGTGTGTAGTTTACAAAGAAATGTAAAATGTGACACTTAAGTTGTTTTTGTGTCACTGAGGCACAACATGAAGAATAGTACACATCAGTAAAACATTGAAAAGTTGCTTCAATTCCTTTAAGAAAAAACAGTTTTGTGCCTAATGTGACTGTATGTGATTGTATGCACCAAGATAATGCAATCACCCTTAAGGGTTCTGTTAAGAACCAAATGATTAATAGTGGATGAAATGGATTCTTTACTATTGTGAGATAAAAGCTTTGCGGCCCAGTGGATAGAACATTTACTCCTGAATTAATGTACTTATTTGGTGTGCATAAATGCACTAAAAGCATTTATTAAATGTGAACCATGTGTGTTTCGATGTAAAGTATATACACGCCACATGTGTGCTCAGCTATTTTGAAATGCTGAGTTCTCACTGTCATGTAACGTAAGACATTATTACATCTACCACATATCAGCTTCAAGTAATACAATAATAACCTGCTATTCTTATATTACAAAACTTTGCAAATTACTAGGATATGTTATCAGATATAAGTGTAGTCCTTCACACTCCAGTGTCTGTGTTTGTAACCTTCATAAGCTTCTTCATAGCCAAAGTGCCAGCCTGAGTGGAACTGTTTGTGTTTCATATTGTGTTTTGTTACCTGTTAAAATGTGTCCAGCTGTAGATTGATAAATGTGAAATGTAAGTTATTTGATAATGGTTTGGCCATCATAAGATGTATATATATGATAAATGTGTGTATTTGCTCATTGTAGAATAATGTATTTTTGTAAAAAATAAAAACGTCAAAAATAAAAAAATAAAAACAAACAAAAACAAATGACTACTTGTGCCATATGACTTTTGTCTTATTTGTTTACTTGTACAGCAGATACATTATATTGTATAATGTGCATATACAGTGTACTGTATACTGTGTAATGTTACACAGTGAAACACGTTAAACAAAATATAGGCCATGTACACAGCTTAGTTATTATTTAGTATTTTATTTAGTATTAACCCTCAGGCTTCCCTGGCACCCTCTTAGGGTTTTTCAAATGTATTTTTTGCTCTCATTTTGGCATTTTTAGGATGATTAAAGGGTGATAATATTTGACACAGATATTAATTAATAAATGATTTTTTTTTTTTTTTCAGCATCACCACTGAAATTAAAAATGCTTATTTTCACTCTACAGCCATCTCAAGACAGAAATGTTAATGTTTTTCTTCTTTAAGCCTGTCAGTCAGAGGCTAAAAAATAAAATAAAATAAAAAATAAAAAATCACCACTAGAGCCACCATTTTCTCATTGCATTGTGGGAAATAATTCCCTTATAATTCTCATTAGATAACAGTGACTGTAGGCCAGGCCTTTTAGAGCTTTAGGAGGAAGAATGGGAGTTTCAGCCCTTTTTTGTAATGGCACAAAAAAAAAAAAAGTATTAAAATCAGTCTTAGGGCATAGTAATCCCTGCACAAACAAAAAACACTTTGCATCTTTAGATAGTAAATAATCCATTTTATTTAAAGATGTGTAAATTATGTAAAATATGAAAATGAATTCACTTTTGCTGTGTATGATAAGGACAGGGGTTGATCAAAAAACAAAAATATTTAATATTTTTAAATGTGACCCAGTAACCTAAAAGGTCTTTATAACGAGAGGAAGAAAGGATTTTGTTTTCCTTCTTCTTTTTTTTTTTTTTTTTTAAGAAGACCCTTCTTACAGGAGACTTAAGTATGTTAGTCTAGCCTAACGTTGCATGTTTCTTTAATCTTTGATTTTAAAACAATTTGGTTTTGGTCATTTTGATATTTTAACAGCAACCAACAAAGGAGCCGTGGGGCAAATCTTAATAGTACACTTCACAAAATAGGAAAACATGATGACTGCCAGACCCAAAAAAAAATAGAACATATCATTATGGAATACAATAAATACTCTGTTGAACAAAACAAAAACAGGCACCACAAAGGAATAATTACCCTGAACACTGTTTTGGATTGGGGTTCTGGTTGAAGCAATGGCCACGAGTTCCGTGATGTTTACCAATTTTTAGTAACATTTGTTAATGTCATGGAGAAAGGCGTTAAGCATTGTCACACCATGTTTGGTTTATTACAGTCACACATTTCAATACAGCCTTGAGTAAGCTTAACTGAAATGGACATTACTGCCACCAAGTGGCGTAACATAAGTACTACAAAATGGCTTACTAATTTAATCAATAGGTGGCTTTTCTTTTTATACGTGGCACAAAGCGTAAATTGGAACACAGTAAGAAAAGCTTTATAAACTTTATTAGTATATTTATGTTATACTACAAATGTTTTTTTGTTTATTTTCGTGACAAACTGAGTGTACAGTATGTTTGTATCAATTAGACAATAAAACGATTTGGCACAGGCTTGAACTTTGAAAATCAAACTGACCGGACGTCCGGATGTGGGTGTGTCCTGATGCCGTTCTTTAGATAAAATATTACTGCGCTCTCTCAAGTTTTAGTGCTTGGAGGCTGCAAAAACACACTGAGATAGAGAGAGAGCATGCACAGAAACAAGCGCGTGCTGACAGAGTCTGCTCGCTCAGTCCTGTACCTGGAGAGAGGGCGAAATCGAAAAGTGGCCGATTGCCATGCCAGTGACATGCCGGTCCGGGAGCGCCCCTTCCTGTCGACCTGTCAGTGGCCAGTGGATGGTATGTCACTGAGCAGAAAGGCTCGCTATTAGTGACATGGCAATGGTTTATAGCCGCTGGCTAATTGTACAGCAGCTGTCAATGGTGTTATAGTGGCATAATGTCTTCCTGGATGTTTATGAACTTGTATGAATATGTAAATAACAGTATGTATGCATGGTTCAAGAGTTGATAGGGTTATTGTTGTTGTATTCAACAGGTGAAAGAAGCTGGCCAGTTAAACTGCAGCGGTAAATTGCTGTCTAGCTGGCACACACGTCAGATGCTTGACAGAGGCCAGCAAATATGTAATTTTTTGGACATGAATTCTACTCTTTTCTTTACTTCTTTTTTATTACATACATTTTTTTTTTTAAACACCAGAATTCACACATAACAAACATGTTTTGTACTTATTAAAATATATTTGGTTGACTACTATTTTGCTTCTGCCACTCAAGCATCCTTCAGTGGCTTGTTCAGAGTGACCGATGCCTTTGACCAAATGACATAGCCTTTACAAAAGAGCGGTATGCCGGTCCGGGAGCGCCCCCTCCTGTCGACCTGTTAGCGGCCAGTGAGTGGTTTACTACTGAGCAGAGCGGCAGACGGCTCGCTATTAGTGACATGGCAATGCTTTATAGCCGCTGGCTGATTGTACAGCAGCTGTCAATGGGATTATAGTGGCATATTGTCTTCCTGGTTGTTTATGAACATGCATGAATATGTAAATTACAGTAGCCTATGTTTGCTTGGTTCAGCAGTTATAGGGTTGTTGATGCTGTTAATGGCAATAGCATTGTTTTTCCATTTGTGAAAGACTACTGTTAACGTGTTTTAGATTAATTTACAAAGTTTTACCATACAAAATTCGTAAAGTAGCCAAACCAATAGATCACAGTTGCGCTCCCGGACCGGCATGCCACCCACTGGCCACTGACAGGTCACAGGAGGGGGCGCTCCTGGACCGGCATGTCACTGGCATGCCAATCGGCCATTTTTCGATTTCTGCTGTGTACCTGCTTGCACAAATCCGAACCTGCTTGCTCTCAACTGGGTTTGTGCGCTCTCAACAGTTTTGGCGAGACTGCTAAAACACACCTAGAGAGATACAGAGAGCAGACAAAGAAACGAGCACGAGCTAGCACAAGGAAGCGCGAGCTAACACAGAAACTAGCGCGCGCTGACAGATTCTGCTCTCTCAGTCCTGTACCTGCTTGCACAAATCCGACCCTGGTCGCTCTCAACTGGGTTTGTGCGCGCTCAATACATTTGGCGCGATTATACTTCCATACACGCCTCGCCTGGATTGTGAACGAGAGTGCACGGCCGCAACAGGAGGGGAAACACGCCTGTAGTGAAGTCGGACAGTTTGTGGCTCAGATCACGCACCATCACGCCCGAAATCCAATCTCGCGTGTGTTGGATGTGATTTTGCAAATAAATGCATTAAACTGAATTGTAAGAACTTTTCTGTCTATGGCATGGCCGTTAATGAGGCGCTCCTCAGGAGCACACAACATGAGGCACATGCAGCTGTGATTCTTAGCTTTTATGTCTAAGTTTACACATTATAAAAGTTAAACAGCCTCCTATAACAGCAGATATTGTGCACAATCTCTTTAATAATACTCCACAATGAGCAGCAGGGCACAACGTTTATTCAGGTCAAAACTGTAAAGTCTGTATCTTTCCAAAAAAGAGGCAGGGGAGGAGGAGAGGAGGGCAGTGAAGTGTCGGTGCTTTACGTTTCTGATCAGCACTAAACTCAGATCCAATCACCTGTCCGTTCACCGCTGACAGGTGGGCGTTTTCCCATCATGCACTGAGCCAAGCAGCCTCCGCAGTTGCTCCTGATGAACTGTGGCGGCTGGCTCAGATGGCTGGTCTCGTTTGGATCTCACGAGCTTTTGGTGACCGTCGCACTCATGACATCAGAGCAAGGCGCAAGTCTCGCTCATCTCGAACAAGCCTATTACCCAGCTAGCAAATTTTATCTGGCAGGGATTCGGCCCACGTCCTTACGTTTCCTCCGGCCCACTAGGCGCCCGGTCCCGCGGGCCAAAGTCGCCCCGAGTACTGTTGGCCCAGTTCAGGCCCAAGCACTGCATGCCGACATAAAACCGGATATGTTCACCTCTGGCCTGGATCCGGCTCACATACTGTGTTTAGATAGTAGAGTGTGCGTGGTTCTGGCCCGGATCCGGTCAGGGGTGAAAGTAGATTTTTGCTTATGCCGGTACAATAACAAATTACGCCTACATATATATTTTTAATGGCAGAAAAAGCAGATACGTGGTTGAGAATGAATCTTGACTATAAATAAAAAATATAGATATGGCTTATACGGGGTTTGACAACAAATCAATCAATTGCCCTATAAAGGCCAAGGCCCCAAACAAACTGGATGCGTAACTGCAGCGTGGTGACAGGGTCAGGGAACCGTTTTCACTTAAGCCCCAGCTCAGCAGATCAGAGCAGCCACGCTGCCCACGTGAGACGCGAGGCTCGACGGACGTCAAACAGGGCTGTGACACAACTCTAGTAGAAAATCAAACCCACGCGGGCCGCCATATTGTGACTGTATGTTCTGCCCAAGCACAATGTAAACAAATAGGGAGATGCACTCATCTTTGCGATATTTTTTTAATATAATTTTGTTCATTTGGTGACTTATTTGTGCTAGATCTCATGCCCGGTCTTGCAAAAAAAAAAAAAAAAAAAAGATTTTAAGCTATTGAATTTTTATTTAATTTTTTAATGAAAGCTAATACATTAAAAAGCTAACTTAAGCTAATTAATAATACTGTGTGAAATGAGATCAGTCACTTGATTTATAACTTTAACATTTGTACCTCAGTTTTTAAATGGTTACACATTATTCACATAGCCTATTTACAAATATGCATTTTATTAGCATAAAACATTTAATTACATTTAGCCTATATTTACATTGAACTTGGATTTTTGTCCATACAGTGTTGCTAAAAATCATTTAAAAAGGAAATTTGAACAGTCTGGCAAGTAGCTGTTAGTAGTGTAGCTATTCTATTTTTTTCCAAGTTGATCACAGCAAACCCTTGTTCATTACATAGTGTTGTTATGTTTTTCAGCTTAACTGTACACAACCTATTGATTAAATTCCTTAATAAAACGATTATTACAGTGTATAGTAGGCTGATTATTATTGTACAACATGTACTGACCAAGACTTCGAGAGTTCAGTGTATTATTACGAGTTGAAAACTATAATTTTATTTAAATTTCTGACTTTTATTCTGAGACTTATGTCACTGTTTTTAGGTTACTTACCATTAGCATTAGCATTAGCATTAGCGTTAACCTACAGTCACAAGATGGCCGCCGGAATTGCCCCCGAAGCGGTTGCCATGACCACTCGAGTGTTTTATATCTCTATGGTCTAGACTGCCGGAAATACACGAAGAAGAAGCCGTGCGGCGGCGAAACATGACGCTTTTATTTTGAAGTCTTTAACCGGAAGTATTTGGTCACCTGGACTTTATAGGACTCACAGCTAACACACAGCTAGCTAACACACAACTTGCTTCAGAAAAGGTAAGCACGTTATTCAACGAATTATGAGAAAAGGGTGCTACACAAATCAAAAATCAAGTAAAAACATTGAGCTAAGGTGGCTTGTAATGCTATATTGTACGAGGCTAAAGCTAAGCTAACGCATGTTTCACGGTAGTTGGGCAAATAGCAAGTTTAGATTAAGGCTAAAGGCTGGAAAACTAAATCGTAAACCCAATAAACATCATTCTGATTTTTATGCAGGGGTTTGAGAACCTGTTCAGGAGCCATATCAATGCAGTCTTTAAGTTTCTAAACAGCCCTTTTTGTTCTTAATTTTTTATGTGCGTAGATAAGAGAAAGACATGTTAAAATAGCAGTAAGATGTAAATTTATGGCAAAAAAAAAAACAAAAACAACAACATAATAAAAAAATAAATAAATAAAATCACCCAGCATGCACATAAGTTTTAAAATCGCAGTTTATTAAAAGTTGTATAGGTTGGCCACCTCAAAGAATACAAAATGTGGGACAATGTGCGAGGGACATAGTAGTTGCTAGATTTTAGGGCCTATTAATTATTTGACGTGCATTTGTGTTTTTATTTTCAGAACACACACATTTTGCAGAGTAATGTCTGCATTTTCTCAACAGACTCTAGGACAAGTAAGTGCTGATTTTTGGTCAGGCACACACATTTTTGACAACGTGGTTAAAGTGGGGGGCCAAAGCAACTAGACCAGGAGCTGAAACACTGGGCAGGTTGGATGTGTGCTTATTCAAACAGAGAAAGCCACAGTTTGACATCTGTGAATGGATCCAAGACTCTCAGAACAAATCATGGGTCGATAGAAAATGGAAAATAAGAATGATTTTTCAGAGTGTGGGCTACATTTGGGCCAGGGACCATGAATACACTGGCCCAAAATAGAGCCAACAGGAAAAAGTTATTGTTTCCCAAGCCATACTCTGGGCCAGACAAAAATTGCTGTATGGGAAGTGACATTACAGACACCACCGTGCCAGTCGCAGGGAGCTATCATCAATTATTCTCAAGTGTCTAAATCATTGCCACACAGTTTTGGATTTTGTTGAGCTTTTTCTCAGCCTTTCATAACTAACATGTCATTATTACAAGAATAAGAATAAGTTCAGGTACATCAAAACAAATTTGTTGATGATGGATTCTAAAAAGGTAACCACTAAACCAGACATGTCCAAAGTGCGGCCCGGAGGCCATTTGTGGCACAGGTTGAGATTTCATACGGCCCTCAGCTTCTATGACAAAATGCATTACTTTTGGCCCTCCAGCACTTTTGTACAGTGTTTCTGTAGCTTTATTAGTACATTTGTGCATCTCATCTAATACTCTCTGCCTTTTATTTTCAGATTAGTGTGTTGCTAAATAATTGCAGTTGCAGTTTTTATGTTCAAAAATGTTATTTTGTTGGGACTCAGATTAGATTAAACTTTATTAATTGCACAGTAGAGAAATTCACTTGTTCAGGCAGATCTTATACAGAATAAAGTGCAGAAAGCAAGAAAACAAAGTGAGCACGCATCACAGACAAAAAGGTGCAAGACAAAAGTGGCTTCTGTTAGATTGTGTTTTCAGAGAAAATAATTTGTAATTATTTGGCTTTTGAAAACAAAATACTTATATAACAGTGAGCATTTTATTTATTCTCTATGTGCGTTCAGTTCCTAGAAAACATCAGGAGGGACTGCCGGCCCTTGAATATTTGAACATCTTCAGATCTGGCCCTCATTGGAAAAAGTTTTGACGCCTCTGCACTAAACACTAACGTTAGGGATCAGAATAAGCCATGTACACATTAGTCATTTATTTCAAAATAGTTTTGTATCCACTATATTCTTCAGTGTTTCAACTAGATTGGTTAAATAGATTTACATTTTATATTTTATTTTACAGATGTAAAAATATAAATTATGACAATTTGGCTACTCACATTTAAAAGTATAAAAATAGTTTAGTGGGAATGTTATTTTTACTAAATTCATATGCCTGCTTTGTTTTGGTGGAATATGTTAGGCCTGTATTAGGTAGTGGGATGTTTGGAGGTCTAACAGACTTTTTTTTTGTTCTGCGGTGTGACACAACTTTGAAGTTAAATACGAAGAATACAAAGAATACTAAATAATAATTTCAAATATAAATCAGTTTTATAAGAAGTGTAAACTTTAAGAGAGTTTTTCATAAGCAGTTCATCGTTTTAAGCATAACTCTACTATTTCCACATATTTTGAATTGTGCTGTGGTGTGACTTTGTCTGTCATACCCCAGGACGTTTACTACAATTTGGCCATTTGAATTCTGTTGTGCTAACTTAATAAATATATCCCCTGTCCCATAAGAAAAAACTATTTTTAAAACTGAGATTTTTTTTTTGAAAAATACAGCTGTCACACATTAACAGTTTTTGAGAAAATTAGGATTTTACTAAAATGAATAATACAATAACAGTTTCTTTTGACCTTTAGCTCCAACTCTGAACTCCAGAGGTCTGTCTGGTCTCTACATGACAGATGGGGTCCTGTAGGTTTTTTTAAATACTGTATCTTTCATGTCACACCATTTTGATTACAAGATTAAACTTATTTTAATTATTATTGTAGGATTCCGGTGCAGCTAACCCTTAAGCATCCCTTTTAAAAATGTACATATGATATTTTTCCACTTTGAATGACTCAGTTCTTCAAATCAACTTCAATTTAGATGAAAACTATCATATTTTAATATTTTTAACCCTTTAAATGCCTTTTTGCTACTATAAACTACAATCAGAAAAACACAAAAAATAAATATTTTTACCATACTAATCGCTATGTGAATTTTTTTCACATAGCATTATTATGGTCTTAGATGTGTCACTGATTGACCCCAATATTGATATCAACTTTAGTTCTTATCATAACAATTACATTTTTAACATTTCACATGTCAGTGTGTGTGTGCGCGCCTTAGTCACACACACACACACACTGACATGTTACAGTCACACCACAGGACATTTTACTGGCTATTGTTAGAATACATCAAAAATAATACACAACTTCTTTCTAAAACGTTGAAGGTTGCATAGTAGACCCTGTTTGCACTGCTAATTTTGGAGGAGTAAAAACATAATTTAACAAGTCTTTTCAAATGATTTTGAAAAAATGGGCGTCACATCAACCATCCTATTACAGTATTACTAAGTGTGTTTAAAATTATAATACAGCCTTTTTGAAAGAAATTTTTCTCACAACCATAAGTTGGTTTTGTGCAGTGTCCCTGTTCATTCAATACAGGGACCTTGATTTGTTTCCTTTCTTTTATTCCCTCAGGATTTTGACTAACTTCTTCCAATAGTCATGACGACAGACTCTTCACTTCTCAACTCTGAGCTGGAGCTCCAGCAGCAAGAGGAGCTCTACCAGCAGCTGCTGCTACAGGTGAGATCAGTTCATTCACCGTTGACAAGGGCACATTTTCAGGGGTGAGAATTTAAAGGGCATGTGTGATATTTTGGGCAAACTTTAGATACCAAAAGCCAATTATGAGCTTTCTTGGCAAAATCTCCCAAAAATATTGCTAGTCAATTTAGAAATATCAACCAAACGGCAATCAGCTATCTCTGAACATAGCATTTAGCCAGTGCCAAAAGTGTATATTTTAGCTTTTAGCCCTTAAAGTGGCCATATTATGATTTTTCAGGCTTTTTGAAATAATTTTGGACACCTTTGCATTAGTATTTCACATTTTATAACTTACAATAATATCTAAGTCGCCTTCTGCTGGCAACAGTGGGAACTGGATAGAGCATGTCTATTAGCAACATGACACTAACAGGTAGATAGATGAGCAGACTGCTTTGTAGTGACGGCAGTTTAACCTCTGAAACGATCAGAACGACTCCGCTGACAGCGTATGGGCTTTAGAAAGGCACAGGAGCATTTCCTGCATTTCGGAGCATTTCACTTCACGTGTCTGCGTAGAGCTGTGAGATCGAGCGTTTTAAGGCCTTGAGAAGAGGACAGCCTCTGCATACAGGATTACTCAAACAAGTGTAAATCAAACAAAATGCTACTCCAGGAATGTTTTTGAGGTGCAAACAACATTATGACATGGTTAAAAACAAAAAGGCGATTTAGCAGAATAGGAGACCTTTAGGAAGATCTGATCAAATTGAGTTGCTTTCGTGCTTCTCTTGTAAAGGTACCAAAATGTGCCTTACACCATTTTGATTCTTAGCCCTTTAAATTGTAATAGGCTGCTTCTTGCAGTCACTTGCCACACTATCTTTCCTCATGGCCCTGTGCCAGATCCATAAGCCAACATAAGCTCCAGGTCAAAACTGCAGCATATGCATTACAACTGCCATTTTATTTCCTGAAATGATATGTTGTATCACAAGGGACAAACTACTATGTGCTGTCCGAGCGTTCAACTTTGTTCTGATTTGTCCCCCCGTACAGTTACACTACTATTTAACTGTGTGTATTGGCACGTGTTTGTATCCAGCCAGGATGGTGCAACACTTCAGCAACTTTTTCATACAAAACAAATTTCTTTTGAACAGACAATGGGTAAAATACAGAATGAAAATCCAGACTCCAAAGTTATAAGACCACAGCCTGGTAAGTGTCTTGTAACAGTATCATGTATACAGTATTTATATTATTTTCTTGTCCAAAGTTTAACTGCTCTTCCAGTAAAAGTTATAAAAGCATGTATTTTATTAACAGTATTTCAGTTCACATAGATTTAGTCCAACTCAATAAAAATAGTCCCGTGTCCACTTAACTCTGGCTGTGACCTGTGCTTCTCTCTCCAGGCATGTGCGTCAAGACTGTGTTGGAGCCGTCCAAGCAGAAGATTTTTATTAACATCTGTCAGTCAAACTCGGTCCCGCCTCCGCCGGACCTGTCTCGGGACGAACTGGTAGAGCTGCTCCAGTCTGAGGACCCCAGTGGCTACAGAGTCCCCATGAGTCTGGGGGAGCCACACACAGAAACAGACAACAGTATGCACAGTATTAAGACTTTTTCCCTCAAACTATTCCTCACTGCAAACTAAAAACTTCCCTTCAGAGTAGGGCTGAACAATGCTGAAAAATTATCAAATTTTTCTTAAAGATATTGTGAGTTGATTTGCAATTTTTTCAGATTCTGTTTACATTTTAAGCTTGTGATTGATAATTAACACACGAGAGAACCCAGAAATATTAACATAAGGAACCACATACATTTCAGAGTTCTGAACTACAGGTATAGCACGTTCAGGGCCATACACATGATTTTAGATTTATTTTTTATTTATTTATTTATATGGGACAGCGTGTATTAATGAACAGCAGCTAGTGCCGTAAATACACCGGATTACAGCTCAGAGCTAATTTCCATCCGTAGTCCCCACTCACTCACTCACATTCACACCGGCTTCCTGGTGTTCCCCAGCGGTCTCCCATCCAGGTACTGACCAGGCCCTACCCTGCTTAGCTTCCGAGGTCTGACGGGATCAGGCATCCACAAGGCAGTATGGTCATGATATACCGAGGTCTATCATGTTGTTGGCAAGTTTGGTCCTGGTTTGGTCCTGGTTTGGTCCTGGTTCAGTCCTTGTTTAGACCTCATTTTGTCCAGGTTTAGTACTTGTTTAGTCCTTGTTTTTGACCTGGTTTAATCCTAGTTTAGTCCTGGTTTAGACCTGGTTTAGTCCTGTTTTAGTCCCGTTTTAGTCCTGGTTTAGTTTTGGTTTGGTCCTGTCTTTTCCCTAAATAAGTCCTGGTTTAGAGTATTGTTAATACTGGTTTAGACCCAGGTTAGAACTGGTTTATTCCTGACTTAGTCCTGTTTTTATTTTTTGCCTGGTTTAGATCTAGTTTAGTCTAGTAATAGAAAAATACCGAGGTCCGGACCTCTGTGACCTCTGTGTCCTCTGTTGTATGTACGGCCTTGAGCATGTTTTATGCATTTTAAGATCTGATATTTTGTTCTCTATGCAGATTTTAGGTGGAAAAAAAGTTGGTCCTGAATGTTCTTGTTTTGGCAGAGTCAGGTAAAGGCAAAACACATGGGAAGGCTGCCAAAGTGCGTTTTATCTGACACTAAAATATCAAAATGTAGTTTTGCTTTAACACGTTTGTGGTGCACCGGTTTAGCCCATTTCCTTTAGCCATACTTCTTTGCATGTTTAAAATGTGTTTATGAAGCTCTTTTTGTTTTACAAGCCACTGTTAAGATAAGTCTGTGTGGCCTCTACAAAGTCTTAAATATCACAGTCTTCATCTCTTCACTCACAAATAGTTTAATAGTCTTTAATTCACCATAAGAGTTGTGCCCCCCCCCCCCCCACACACACACACACACACACTTGTGCAACAGACAGTAATGGTCAGTAATTACTGTCTGACGCAATTTTTCCTAGATAAACATCACCATATGGCCATATTTAGCCATCTTTAACTTTAGCTTTTCTTATCTCTATTTATATGAGGAGGGGGGTGGAGGGGGTCTGGACATAACCAACTATAAAACAGCCTGTGAATGATAAAAATTTAAATTAACAGGATAAACCTCTTCGAAAATGCGTGAAGACGTTTTATGCAACACTTTCAAGCTTATATAAAAAACACCAACATAGACAAATTTGGAGACTTATCCCAACATGATCTGGGTCTATTTTCCTTCCGCGTCCATGTTCTTATCTGAATAAGGGCCACTGTGTTTACATAAGGCTAGAATAGAATAGTTCTCTGACCTTATGCAGCAGTTTTCATCTCCCAAAGGGACCTTTGCAGATTTACAGGCACATTCTGCTGGTTGTGAGCTGTGCCAGAATGCGCCACTGTCTTCACAGTTGATTTTTAACTTGCTTTGTGTTTGTTTTGTGTCAGGTTCCCAGGGCTGCACAGCGTATGATGTGGTCATTAACCAGGACTTCTTCCAGACCTGTCAGGTGTGCACTCAATGTTCATTTAAAAAACAGTAACATCATCATGCAACATAGTTATCAATCGAGCCACAGAGGGTCACAAGCCAGTTTACTCCTTCTGTCGGTCCTAAGCCTGGATAAAAGGAGGGGATTGTGAGAACTATAAAAAATAAATAAATGCATGGATGTTTACTTAGGTCTTCCATAGTTAACATACTAAACCTGCTTCTTAAAACAGGCCCAATGAGTCAAATATATGTATTTGTGACTGCAGAAAGATCCTCTGTTCCAGCAGTTTATTATTCTGGTGTCTGTGGAGGGTTTAGAAAACAAGTACAGTCTGGAGCTGAGCAGAGGTCGGCACACATTTACATCATCTCCATGGGTCAGTTTTTGATTCTTATTGGCTAAAATTTGTTTATCTCCCTGCAGAGTGGAAAGTCCTGAAAAACAGGAAATGTCTGGGATCAATCGGAGAGCAGAGCATTAGGACCAAAAGCAGACCTGTCATCCAAGAGCTGCAGCCTCAGTACGTCAGTTTGTTTGTACACAAGAAAAAATAAATAAAATACATAGAAAAAAGAAAAAACTTAGAGCGAAACTCAGTAACTGCTAGCTTCTTTGCTCTTTTTGCCTTATTTTCCTCTATAGAGCTCCCCTTACAGTTTGGAGTTAAGCACTATTGTAAATACTCACAAGCCCAGTTGATCCCTCGCTCATCTTTACTTTGGTTTTCCCCTCCGCGTATCTGTACAAAATTTTTTCACTTGGCCACTTTGGCACGATGAAAATCAAGAAATGAAGGCACCGCTAGCTTGTTGTTTTGCTAACTGGGGTGTGTCGCTTTCTTGCAAGACCTGGGTAACTTCTGTGACTCCGGGTTGGTGACACTCACTGTTGCAAGTGTCACTTTCAGTTCAGAGACACCAGGGGAAGATGCCGCACACTTCATTTACCCCACAACAACTCATTTACCCCACAACAACTCATTTACCCCACAACAACTCATTTAACCATCACACGGTCTTCCAAACGTTTATATAAGGTAAAAAAGTTACTGAGCTCTGCTTTTAAAAATGAGACTCTGAGACTAGCATTTTTCTACAGAGATGTTCATTACACACATACTTGGAGGGAGAGGCACAAGTCAGAGCCAGGGGTTAAGATGGCCTGCACTGGACCAACATCATTGAGTTGGACTAAATTTATGTGCAATTAAATACATAAAATACAAGCCTTTATTTTTAAGTAATAATGATTACTGGCAGAGCAGTGAACCTCTGGGACAAGAAAAAAAGAATTGTGTAACGGTAAGTGCTCGGCTGTGGTTTTCAGTTTTTTGACCAATCACTTGCTCAAAACAAAGGGGGATGGTCCCATTCAAATCAGTGACACTTTCGGTGCTTGAATCCAAGGCTGTGCACCTCTTTATACACTCCAGTAATGGCAGCAGCAAGTCCAATGGGAAATATACCAATTCCAGCGCTGCCTCAACTTAAAAAAAAAATAAAGAAAAACATTGAGAAAAAAGGGATGCAAAGCACAAATCTGACACTAAACAAAATAAAATGCAAATATATAAGAGGGAGGACAGATTTTTTAAAACTAAAACTTTTTTGACCATTCTCAAAAACTCAAGTAGTGAGCCTTTAAATCCCTGCCCTTCATAATAAATATATTTACTGGCCACATTGTTACATACACCTGTTTTTATGCAACAACAAATCCCATGACAGCAACCATATTTATTTTATTTATTCATTTATTAATTTGGAACTGAAAAGTTAATATTATAACTTTGATTCCGTAAAACATGGGTCATAATAAAATGCTCGATGCAGACTAGCATAGAGCCACTGATTTAGAAGCACTGGAACCAGTGTATTAGAAAATGTGACCAGTGACTGTACTGGTACTGGTTTCCTGGTATGATTTGGTCTTTGTAATGTAACACAGTTCACAGTTGGATTATATACACTGCTCAAAAAAATAAAGGGAACACTAAAATAACACTTCCTAGATCTGAATGAATGGAATATTCTTATTAAATACTTTGTTCTTTACATAGTTAAATGTGCTGACAACAAAATCACACAAAAATTATCAATGGAAATCAAATTTATTAACCCATGGAGGTCTGGATTTGGAGTCCCACTCAAAATTAAAGTGGAAAAACACACTACAGGCTGATCCAACTTTGATGTAATGTCCTTTAAAACAAGTCAAAATGAGGCTCAGTAGTGTGTGTGGCCTCCACGCCTGTATGACCTCCCTACAACGCCTGGGCATGCTCCTGATGAGGTGGTGGATGGTCTCCTGAGGGATCTCCTCCCAGACCTGGACTAAAGCATCCGCCACCTCCTGGACAGTCTGTGGTGCAATGTGGCGTTGGTGGATGGAGCGAGACATGATGTCCCAGATGTGCTCAGTTGGATTCAGGTCTGGGGAAGGGACAGGCGGCCAGTCCATAGCATCAATGCCTTCGTCTGCAGGAACTGCTGACACACTCCAGCCACATGAGGGCTAGCATTGTCTTGCATTAGGAGGAACCCAGGGCCAACCGCACCAGCATATGGTCTCACAAGGAGTCTGAGGATCTCATCTCAGTACCTAATGGCAGTCAGGCTACCTCTGTGCGACCCCCCAAAGAAATGCCACCCCATACCATTACTGACACTGCCAAACCGGTCGTGCTGGAGGATGTTGCAGGCAGCAGAACGTTCTCCACGGCGTCTCCAGACTCTGTCACGTCTGTCACATGTGCTCAGTGTGAACCTGCTTCCATCTGTGAAGAGCACAGGGCGCCAGTGGCGAATTTGCCAATCTTGGCAAATGCCAAACGTCCTGTACGGTGTTGGGCTGTAAGCACAACCCCCACCTGTGGACGTCGGGCCCTCATACCACCCTCATGGAGTCTGTTTCTGACCGTTTGAGCAGACACATGCACATTTGTGGCCTGCTGGAGGTCATTTTGCAGGGCTCTGGCAGTGCTCCTCCTGTTCCTCCTTGCACAAAGGAAGAGATAGTGGTCCTGCTGCTGGGTTGTTGCCCTCCTACGGCCTCCTCCACGTCTCCTGATGTACTGGCCTGTCTCCTGGTAGTGCCTCCATGCTCTGGACACTACGCTGACAGACACAGCAAACCTTCTTGCCACAGCTCGCACTGATGTGCTATCCTGGATGAGCTGCACTACCTGAGCCACTTGTGTGGGTTGTAGACTCCGTCTCATGCTACCACTAGAGTGAAAGCTCCGCCAGAAAGCATAGGAACTGAGAAGTGGTCTGTGGTCACCTCCTGCAGAACCACTCCTTTATTGGGGGTGTCTTGCTAATTGCCTATAATTTCCACCTGTTGTCTGTTCCATTTGCACAACAGCAGTGAAACTGATGTTAATCAGTGTTGCTTCCTAAGTGGACACAGTTTGATTTCACAGAAGTGTGATTGACTTGGAGTTACATTGTGTGGTTTAAGTGTTCCCTTTATTTTTTTGAGCAGTGTACAATATCACATGATGTAACATTATGTACACTGTTGCTCATAAAGTTGAAATGAAATATTTTAAAATGTTTATTGAAATATTTTTTCTTCTCATAAAATGCCAAATATTTTTTAAGGATTTGTTTAATCTGGATAACTGGGACTGGGTATGTAATCATGGCACCTGGAGGGGATAAAGGAATGTGTCAGAAAACAAAAACATTGCAACATTTATCATTCCTATTGTGAACTAGCTAAAATAATGTCACATGCTATACAGTTGCAGTCAGAAATGTTCAACCTCCTCCCCTCAAAGGACATTATAATGATGTGAATGAAAGAAAAAAAAAACTATTTATTTTTACATATTTGAGTTATTTTGACAAGGGAAGTCAGCTTGAAAAATGAAAACTGCGACTCTTTTAACACATTCCCGTGGGCAGTATTATTCAGCCCTCAGCTTCAGTACTTTGTGGAGCATCCTCTAACTTTTCACCTATAACAAACATTTTGGGTAATTGCTAACAAGCTTCTTACACCTCTCAACTGGAATCTTTTCCCATTCTTCACCTGCAAAAGCCTCTAGCTCAGTGATGTTTGATGGCCTCTGTGCTGCAACTGCATTCTTTAAATCTCACTAACAATTTCCCATTCGGCTTTAAATCTGAGAAGGCCACTCCAGGACGTTTCCAGGTCTTTTTGTCTTCTTCAAAAATCTGTAAAGGTCCCCTTTTCTGCTAAATCAACTTTTTTTTTTTTTGGAGTTTTTAACCATGTTATAATGTTGTTTGCACCTGAAAAACATACTTGGAGTAGTATTTAGTTTCATTCACGCTTGAGTAATCCTGTATGCTGAGTCCATCCTTTTCTAACAATCTGGAAACGCTCAGTCAACCAGGAACTTCTGGCATTTCTAAATCCCATACACCGTCACTGGAAATGTAATCTTTATCTTGTGTTCCTCAGGGAGAGCCCTGCTGTCGCTAAGAGGTAATCTGAGTTCATGAATGTGTATCTTGTTTCCGAGTGTATCTTCTCACTGACCCCAATCTTCACATGCTCTGTCCTCAGACCTGAGTTCAGTCTTCTGGTGGAGCCCCCTGCAGGCGATGCACAGTACCTCATTGCTGAGATAAAGCTGCCTGGAGTGGTGAGAGGGGACACAAATTTTATTGCACATATAAACACACAATATTCAACAACATATACTGCTGTTAGAGTGTTTGTTGGTTTAACTATGGCTGTAGATAGTTGATGTAAAAAGTCAGTAAATTGTGTGATTGCAAGTACATTCACTGGAAATTTAAAACATTCATCTCTTAGTTTTGCAGTCACTACTCACTGTATATGTTTTCTTGTCAGTTCTGTTGATTTGGCCAAAGCTCAGAGGAAAATGGTGATTGAAAGAAAACGGTAACTCAAACAGCTGCTTGTTCCAACCAACCACTGAATTACTGCCATGTGATTTGTTATGTTATTTATATTTCAACTAGAAGCATTAGAACAGGGCCCTGTTTTATGAATCTGGATTAGAGAGGTTTAACTCCGAGTTTTCTGTACTTCAAAGCCACTACGAAGCTGGTTTATTTTAATTTAATTTTTTCCCCCACAGAATTCTGTAATATATTGAAACCTTCTGGTTAAACTACAAACTTTAAAATGTAAACTCCTGCACTCTAGACTTAGACCGATGTGCAGTTCATTCAGTCTGTGGTGATGTGTGCTACATTTATGTGAGTTTAGTTCATAGATTTATGGTTTGTGTAGTTTCTAGTTGGTATTCAGATTAAATGTCTCAGTGACATTGACGTGATTGGTCATTCAGCAGTGAGTCTGCGTCTACAGAGAAACCCACTGTTAACTCAGCAAGTTGATAAGCTGCTTCATAGTAGCGCACATCCAGAGACACCCATATTTGGTTTTGTCTATCTGGATAGGAAAGTCTTAACTGGGATAAGTTCAACTAGCCCAAGTGCAGCTAATACTGTGGAGTGAAAAATGACCACATTTAAACAGTCGTACTCTTATAAGGCCATACTACTTTATTCACCTACTGAAGCAGATAGTCTCTGTAGCTTATTAAACCTAACCATGTCCTATCATGTTTCATCAGGCCTCGGTTCGCTCTCTGGTCCTGGACGTGGGAGAGGACAGACTGGTGTTGACTGCTCGGCCTTCACTGTACCATTTGGACATCTTCCACCCTTTTCTCATCGACCAGGAGGGCAGTGTGGCCCAGTACAACACCAATACTCAGGTACTCAAATATAATATACCTTCTATATATGTGAGTTTAATCACTAAAATGTCTGCTTTGTGCTTTTTTCAGATTCTTACAGTGACGATGCCAGTAGTGTCAACATAAATCAACTTAATTTTTCACATAATTTATTTTTTGTTAATACAGTAATAAACTTGTGTTTTTATTTCTAAAACATATCACTGTGTTGGCTCATTTGTCTGTATATTATTGTGAATCCAGCATTACATGTTGCAGATCTACATCAGTGAAATGCTAAGTTTCAAATATGGCCACAATAATCTGTTGATGTGTAAAGTCTTGACTGTAATTGTTTTGTTTTGTTACTTCGGGTTTCATCTTCTCCCTCTGAACTGGAAAGCTCTCTGTTCATGGAAAACATAAATTAACAAAGCTGTCACTCATCTATTTTTGGACCCGCTCCGCCCTCGACTACCAGACTACTTCCAGATAATCTACTGTCTCTTTAAATAGGTTTGTCACACTTCCCAGAAACTTATATAGCTGACTGGGCTTCTAGTCGAACCATGTAGGTATAAGTGGTTGTGCTTTTCACAAGGATTACTTTATAAGCTATTTATATTTATGTGACATTGAATTAATTGAGCATTTTTAAAAACCTCTTTTAGCCTTTTCTGTTATAATAAATTAGCTTTGTTTTTGTTTTTTTTCTTATTCGTGTGATCTTATTGTGGAAGAAGTGTAGAAGCCACGGCTTAATTTGAGCCAGATCTTGCCGGAACAGGATCCGGAAACTCCCTTTTTTTGACGCAGTCTGATCTGGCAACTGGGCACAATTTAGAACAAAGTGTTGACTACATTTGACTCTTGACCTCCTAAACCTGTGTTGAAGGTCGGAGGTGTAATTATACAGAAATGCATATGTTTTAAACATAAAAGCCACGCTTGAGCCCTTCACAATAATGTGCTTCAACATAGACTGTTCCCGCTCTGTAATTTGTGTCTATAGAGTGTACAGGGAATCCGGTGGCAAAGACCTTCACGTCAAACTGAAAGATCTATTCACCACTGTTAACATCAGTGGTGTCTGCAGGTGTACAGCAGTACCACTGTGCGTACCTGTGCGACACCGCCCAAGCCCTGCTGCATCCACAGAGCTGCACAGAGGTTTGTCCTGACATTGGTTACGCAGAGGGGACCTATGTGGTGCGCTTTGGATGTGCCGTGTTATGTTCCCACTGCTGCAGTGTTGGCCTTATGGACTCCGGTGTCGTTTGATTTACAAATTAAGCCCTGAGAAGCCATAAACAATGCGCTTACAGTTTTGGAAGAAAATGTATTTAATGCATGTTTTCCAAATCATAACTTTATTTGAGGCTTTTAAAGAAAATTGTTCTTTTAAATGTCCCATATTATGCTTTTTTTTCTTTTTCTTTTTTTTTCAGGCTTTTTTAAATAGTTTTGGACACCTTTGCATTAGTATTTTAAGTGTTAATACTCAAAATAATGTTTATGTAGGGAAAACATTTTTGGGGAGTTGTTAATTTCAGTTTACAGAGAATGCTTGAATTAGGTGTCTGTTGCCCCCTGCTGACAACAGGGGGAATGGACAGAGCATAAAATGGCTATTTAGCAATTAGCAACATGATGCTAACCGATAAATAAATGAGCTCTTCTGCTTCTTATAGACGGCAATTTAAGCGCTCAGATCAGAATGAGTCTGGTGATGGTGTATGGGCTTTAGAAAAGCACAGGAGCACTTCCTGGTTTCATGAGTCTATGTGGAGTTGTGACACTGAGCTTTTCAAGATTGTTAGAAGAGGATGGCCTCAGTACACAGGATTGCTCAAAGAAGCGTGACTGTAACAAAATACTACTTTTTTAAGGAGGAAACATTATAACATGGTTAAAAGATCAAAACAGTTTAGCAGAATAAGGGACCTTTAACTTTTTTTTTTTACTGTCTTATCTTTCAACAATAAGGTGCATACTATACTAGTGGTGCATTGCCTTGTACAATAATAGGTAATCTAATGCTGGTAGTAATTGATAGTAATTTATCAGATGGAATGTCTGTTGGTAGCATTCTTAAAAAAAAAATGTCTTTGTTCTCTTCAGTGTTGCCTCCTTCCCTCTGTCCAGCCTGAGTCCCTGTCCTGTGTGCAGTTGGTGTGTGGTGGTAGCTGTGCATTTGTCCAGTGAGGTCATCCCTCTGTTCTGCCTGATCCTGTGAGCTGCTCATCTTTCTAATCCACATGTGGCCCTCGGCCCTGCAGCCGCTGTCACAGTTATTCTGGTAATGTATAACAGTAATATCCCCAGCACGCACTTACACAAGTGCCTCTCCCACATTTAGTATAAAACCCCTGGCTCTAGACAATAGTCATTCTGTGTTCTGCCACTGTCCCACTGGTTCCCTGTCTGCGCTGATCACACCTCACTACAGGTACGTTTGTGGACTGGCTGGATATTAGTGTGGTGACAACATTTTTTTTTCCTAGAAAGATCTGATTGTGGTTTTGTGTGTTCAACATTATATTACTTCTACTATTAACTATTTATTTACTACTTATTATGAAAAATTAGCCTACTCCCTGAGAATATTGTGTAAATGTATTATAGGTCAATTAAAAGTGAAATCCATATGCCTGTATTATGTAAATTTAGTACAAATAAAGGGGAATATTTCAACCATTTATTTATTGTAATTATAATGATTATGGCTTATAGATAATAATAACCAAAAATCAGTACCTCATTAATGGGAAATTAAAAATTCTTGACATTTTGAGTGACTTTAAGTTTAGCCTTAGTGCTGCTTTAATGTCAGTTTCTGTCCTATATATTAGACCTGGCTTTAGTGATGATCTGGTTATGGTTTAGACCTGACTCTAGTCATGGTCTGGTTATGGTGTAGACCTCGTTTTAGTTATGACCTAGTTGTTAGTTTCAGAATAACATGAAAAGGAAAAGCCTATGCTTTTACAAGTGTGAAGTTTTAGTTTCAAAATGATTATTTCTGTAATGACTCTCAGTTGCCTGGGTTGTCCCAATCAAAATACATTAAAAAATAAGTTATCTGGACATGGTTTGTAGAGTTGAAGGTGAGAATACTGTTGTAAATGGATACAAGGTTGTGCCTCAGATCACCTCTTTTTTTCTTTTTTTTTAGAAGCGTGTCAGAGGTGTCCAAACAATGGCCCATGAATAGCTCTGATAGACTTGGAAGTGGCATGAGTGGCCCTTCTCTAATATTTTTTTAGTATGTAGCTCTTAATGAAAAATGTTTAGATATTCTTCTTCTAATTTGACAAAGATGTCTTTTACAGGCCTCTCTCAAACAGTTTTCTTAAACAGTTTTCAAAAGATTGCGGATTTGGAAAAGGAAAACCCTGTCCTTGTGTAAACGAAAGGCCAAACCACAATCAAACCTTTGCAGATTCGGCAAAACGTGTTGTCATCTAAACAGCCCATTAGTCTCTCTAGACAAGATTTGGACATTGCTGTCTTTAAAGGAGTGATGTGTATTACAGACTCTGGTCCATTGGGGACTGGTGCCCTGGCGTCTGGCAGGCCAAACTGCTTTTCTATTCTGCTGGGTGGCCACTGGCCAGGCTTGGTATAACCCTCTGTGAAGGGGTTGTTGGGTTACCTCAAGTCTCACGTGTTCTCACTGCACTGGGCAGCATAACTACACAACTGTCATCTGTTTGTATTGGGGGATTTTATCTTTGAGATAGAGCAGTGCTTGTGTCATGTTTGAAATTAACTGCAATTGATAAAACAACACATTGGAACAACACGCCCCCAGAGCCTGTTGATATCCTAACAGGCTTTGACCTTCCCCAAATCCAGACAAGACAGAGTGGAGCCAGAGCCAAGAAGCTTGAAAGGCTTTTAACTCTGCTCTCTCACTGGTTTACTTCCAAATAGTCTCTTAGATGAGAGACAGAACATCTTCAGTTCTACATATTACGTTCAGATAACCTTTTTTTTAACCTTTGTTTTGATTCAGAACTAATCACACTAGACCACACACAAGTGAACTGTTCAGGTAATCCAGGAATCCAGTCAGTTAAAATTAAATTCTCTCTGTCTTTGCTAATCTTTATC
Source organism: Bostrychus sinensis (assembly GCA_020698575.1). NCBI lineage: Eukaryota > Metazoa > Chordata > Actinopteri > Gobiiformes > Eleotridae > Bostrychus > Bostrychus sinensis. Next base: position 29,518,321 of record CM036253.1, on the reverse strand, counting down.
ATTGAATCATTTGTAGCTTAATGAGTTTGTTTGGGAACATCTCTGTTGTCTTTGCTCTCTCCCTGGTAACCGCTCCAAATGCTAACAGCGTGAGATCAGGATAACTTTAGCACCCAGCTACTAAAAACAGGTGTCTACATAAACCAGTGTAATCTGCGCTGATGTACTCTGCTCTGCTGGACGTCTTTGTGTGTCTGAGGATAAGTCAGGATGCTTGTCTCATTAGCAGGACTCTTTCCTCAGGGCGGCACATTTTCACCCTGACACGTTTGAATGGTCTGCACATCTACTTGTCAAAGCAAGTAACAGTGAGGCTTGGAGTAAAATGAGAAGTCAAACTGTCTAGCAAAGAATAAAAGCCTGAGTAAAGAGACTATGCAGTTAAAATATTCAGTAATATCTTGAAAAACAATTGAGCATCAATGTTATTAACTATTCTTGTGTATTAAAAAAAAAGACTCAGAAACTACCAACACATAAGCATTTAGATCATTTTGCACCATACACTGATAAGTGTCCTCCTCACATTTTAGGCAAATTCATGGCTAATTTTGGAAGTCTCTGGTACAGGCTAAGTTAGGTCAACTACTGTATAGCTGTAGGTACTGTACTATAAATAGTAAATGTCAGCTCAGTTGGTAGAGCTGCAGTGCATATACACCCTGCAACTACAGCCTGCCTCAGCGTTGTGGGTTTGAGTGTGTACTCTGACACTTTGCTAAATGTCTTTCCCTGCTCTTTCCTCCGTGATTTCCTGTAATTTCTTGACTACACTATCTATTAAAGCCAAAAAAGATAAAATGGTAAATGGATGCATTTATAGAACTTTTCTATCCTCATGGGCACACAAACCACTTTACAACCCAATTTATTTATTTGCATATGAGGAAAACTAATTATTCAGTCAATAGTACAGCATAATTACCAATCACTTGCTCAGAACAAAGGGGAATTGTCCCATTCAAATCAGGGTCACTAGTGGATCTTTAAGGAACTATTTACCCATTCACTTTCACATTCTGTTTACACAGACACTGGATGCAACGTAGCTACTACCAGCCTTCTGGTTAGTGATCAACCTGCTCTACCTCTTTAGTCACTGTGATTGCATTACTGTGAACTGAGTGGAATGGGTCCTTCATGATGAAGCTGATGAAAAGCTAGTTGTTATTCTAGTAGTTGTCTAGGGTCTAGCCTGCAGGAAGCAACCATAGTCTCCTGTAATGCATATTTAACATTGTGAATCTAGTCACAGATTCTTCCATGATGCTTCTTCTGTACTTCTTAATCAGCCGTTAGCTTATTTTGAGTTCATTTATAAATGCCAGAACAACACTAAATTGATTTTGTAAAAAATAATGCCTTAAATGTCATTAAAAACATTAAATTTGATTCTAACAGGCATTATAAATTTTAAATGATTTTGAAGTAAAATCACTGACATTATAAGTTTCATTCATGAATATAAATATCTAAATAATTTACAATTTTTGTAGCCTACACTAGTGTGATAGAGAGGCGGAACAAGTTTGCTACCAGCAGGACCAAATTACTCAAACATTGGATTTGACTTTCAACATTATTTTACTAATAATACTTGCAAATACATTTTCACACTTTAAGCTGCCATGATTGTATGTTTGTGGCATTAGGAATGTAAAAAGCATTAAATTAGACTCTGTATTATGGTGGATGGTACTTTGTGGCATACCTCTCATAGCTCATAGCACAGACCTGGATTTGACTCCCGAGCTGACACTTTGATGTAAAATGCAAAATTTTAGCCTGAGCCTTGTGTGCCATGTTTGAAGACTTCCTAAAATAAAACACTTTGAAATCTATGTAACCACTTGCGCTAGTAAAACATTTTGATAACCAGCTTAATCTATTTGAAGAAGAGGACATAAATCAAGATGAGAGGCTGTAATGTTTATAGCTCAGGACAATAGCATATTATAAAAGCTAGTGTGGTATTGCTGGCGTCCATTCTTCTTTACCCCATGCGGTTTACTCTCATTGCCCTTGACTAAAATTATCCCGGCGCGGCTGATGACTGTGGCCTACTGGAACTTGAACCCTGTCCAGAATCCCTCGATGGGTTCACCCCTCTCCCACTCTCTTTAGCCTCAGACAGACAGTTTCCGAGCGAACTGCCCTGCTCGCGATGAAGTGATGACACGTACAGTCATTCATCAATGTGCAACTGTCCTCTCTAATCCCAGTATGATGGAGTGGTCCTGCACAGATCCATACCTCTGTCCGCCATTTGTCTTAGCTTACTGTTGTTTTTTTGCATGCCAGAGTATTTTGAATGGAAAATAGCATCAAATTAATCAGAAAAATGTGTAAAACTGAATAAAACTGTTACATTCAAATACAAAATATCAGGGTGAGTATTATGTTACTGGTAAGCTTTCAAAGTAAAATCCCCAGTTCCTATTGACTGGTGATCGGGGAACATAGGTACCTGCACTTTTGTGAAAGTACTTATGTTCCCTGGTTCATAGAAACCAGGGATGAAAAGTACGGAAGAACGTAGGTACTCGCTTATTCTGGTAAGTCCTGATGTTCCCATATCCTAGTCCTCACCTTAGCCCTATCACTGAAGGCTGGGAGACAATGGGCTCAGTGGGGAACATAGGTATTGGAACATATGGCTGACTCGATCAGTAGTTGAAGGTACTGTAGGTAGCAGTTGCAGTATTAACAGTTGTTTACAGTAGTAGCACATGTACTAAACTAATAAGAATATAGAAGAACTTCCAGTAGCATCAGTTGGAGCTGTAACTAGCATTAGTAGTAGTAGTATTAATTATACTATTGTAATAAAAGTGGTAAGCTATAGGACTTTTGTAGTGGAATATTAGGAGTAATACTAGAAGTGTTAGTAGTAGTAACAGTGGCAGGAATTATAGTTGTAATAATTGCTTTAATATCAGTAGACGGTCTAGCTCCAGATACATACCACATAGCAGCCCCAGTATTATTAATAGCTATAGCAGTAGTAGTAGTAACTAGCTTAGCAGTAATAATGATACAGGAGCATGTCTGTGTTCCCACAGCCCTATGTTCCACACCCCTGTGTTCCCACATTTCAGTGATTTTATTTTCCAAATATGTTTGCAGTTTTTAAAATGTTTTTCCCAATAAGGCCCCTATGCTCCCACATTTGTAAGATGTTTTTTCCCCAACTAGGCCCTATGTTCCAACATTTAAGATTTCTTTCCCAATTAGGCCCTGTGTTTCTACAGTTCTATGTTTTTACATTTGAGAGACTATTAAACCTACTTCTAACACTTAACCAGTCCTTACTGGAACAACTAAACTTAGGATCATGGAGCTGTGGGAACATAGAGCTGTGTGAACATAGAGCTGACCCCAGTGATACTGGTAGCAGCATTAGTTTGCCATCACACAAGTTATATGAGTTATCACTTTTATTTCATATACTGTTTAAAGAAATTGTACTTGTACTTTAGTAGCCTACAGATTTGACTTCTTTCCCCTACTGCCAGGTCTGTTTGTCTGTTCAGAGACAGGAAGCTGAGTATTCAAATCTCTCTCACCATAATGACCAAACTAATCTTGAACCGTTGACCTTTTGAAGCCTATCACAGTTGAGGAAAGTAGGTTATGCTCATAAGTATGATTTATGTTGGCACTGGGACATCCTGAACAGATTGGAGGGTCAAGCGATTTTTGACTTCTGACGCAGGGGGAAGTGCGAGTCAAAAGGATGAGTTTCCCCTCCACACATTTGTTGGTAAATGCTTGTCCAGCGCGATAAAGGGACAAGCTGAGGGTCAGAGCACAGCATAGAAAGTGCCAGAAACCCTATCTGTGCCCATGGCGAGTGTGAACCCTTGTCACATTCTCACCTGTTGACTCCTCATCAATCCGGACCCGTGCACGTTGCCAGATCTGTGTCAGCACTTGTCCCATTGTACAATGTCTGTCTCTGCCTGGTTTTATGTCAGTACAATGGCAGCCCACAGGCACCGTTTATAGCCAAAAGAATCTATGTGCGTGTCATTGTGTGTCCGTAGAGATTAATGACAGGGGTATGGAGAAAATGTCCACCTGTGATGGACTGAGGGCACACGTCCTGACTCTGCTAAGACAGGTTGGGAGTGGCAGCCAATGTGTTATGTGGTGTTAGTATTAGAAATGAGTACAGTTACCCCTCTGTCAAAAATGGTTTATAAAAACGCCCAGATGAGTCTAATTTTTTTCAGAGATGACTTCTATTATTCTGTGCTATTCATTGAATAATTGGTTTTCCTCAAATACAAGGGCAAAATGTTGGGTAGCACATCTTTAATATTAAAATATCTAGTGTTCAAATGTAATTTATGACCACATTATGCACATCAGTCAATTAAAAAGGCTGCTTTGTTTTTACTGTCCTGAGTAAATAACATATCCCATGAACATAAAACACAATGAAATAGCTCAGATATTAGTCACATACCAGTTATTTCAGAATTGAACTGACTGAAAAATCCTGTGGACAAACCTTTTTACTGATGTTCACCTGGATGACTGAGAATCTGCTTTTATATTTTAGCATTTGCCATTAGCGACAACATTATTTCTCAACAGCAACAAGCCAGTGTTAAAGGGGCCATATGATGCAAAAGCTTTCTACTATGTTATAACATTGTTTCCTGCTCAAAAGCATATCTGGAGTTATGTTTAACTTTATTCACACCTGTTTGAGTAATCCTGTTTTCTCTGGTACTGAGTTTCTGAGGCCTCAGAACGCATTCCACAAGCCCCCACCTCTCCCACGAATCCCCTCCCACTCCAGGAAGCACTGATCAGTAAACAGGCCCTCTGCATCCAGTCTGCTCTCAACCACAATTAAGGAATTTCTTGCAGTTGTCTGTGGGCTTAGATATAAATTAATAGTGTAATTCGTATATCTGTTCTTCATGTTTTTGCAGCCATGTCGGACGTAGAGGAAGAGTATGAGTAAGTGTAGTTGCATTGATTTTTGCTCAAAACGTGATGTCACTTGTCTTACTATTTGCTAATTCAAAATTCTGTAAAAATGTTTTTGTCCATTCAGGGAGGAGCAGGCAGAAGGTATGGTCAGCTTTACTGTACATTACAATTCACTGTCACACATCACGAATGCAAAACAAAATATATATTGCTTTCTGACCCAATGAAAGAAATAATGCAATTTTTTGAAGTATCTGTGCCTTACTGTATTTATGGTTTGCTGTTTAGAAACTGAGGAGCAGGAGCCAGAGGAGACAGAGCACCATGAGGAAGAAGGTGAAGGTGATGATGTTGACATGATAATATACATGTTGACATCATGGAGGTTTTTATTCATGGAAAGTATTTAGAGGTCACAAGGTTCCAACTAAGGATACTAATTAAGGATACAATACAAGTACAGAGAATGGTATATGGAATTTACAAATTTAACAACTAAAGACAGTAATTAACATAAAACGAGTGAGTGTATATATAATCATTTTTCATTATTTAATGATAACGTACAATTTTTGTTCCCATTGGCTGATCGTGGGCTGGTCCGGACTATCAGAGCATCAGTACCGAGGTATGTCGTCACAAGTAATATACTTATGCAAAGGGGTTATGGGCAGTTGTATATGGATCATTTAATAGACGTTTGCTGGCAATATTCAGAAGCTAAAATCATTAGCTCACCTTTCTGTACCCGCTTCGTTGTTGGACAACAGCATGTCCCTACAGGTGTGCCATAGGGGAGGTGTGGAATTGCAATGTGAAAGGCTACACACTACACCTTCAAACAGGAATGCATAACCTTAACTGGAAACATGCGAATAGAGTATAGTTTAAATGTGCTACTGTTTTGCTAATTACTCTCAATATTTGCTTTAAAACTACATCTTCCTATGGCCACTGCTGTTACAGTGGTTTTGTAGCATGAATGGAAATTGTAGTTTTAAGCTTCACGCTAATTCTGCAACATCTTTCTCTGTTATCTTTGTTTTTCTGTTTTCTTTTGGTCTATTATTCTACTCTTCTCTCCTGTCATTGCTTCTGCTTCTTGGCTTGGCTGATATCCCATGATGCCTTTCACATCACACACACATCATCTTCCATTCTGTCTTGTATTGACCGTGTGTCACTGGTGCTTCAGAGCAAGACATCCAGGAAGAAGGTGAGAAATGGCTCATAACTAGAACAACAAACCTTTAATGTTTTAATATTCATTAATACTAAGCAACTACATTTAGTGTTTTACAGTTTTACTTCACCTACTTCAAAATACACAAAAATAGATATTTAATGTGGCATAAGGAGTTCTGTTACTTCTTGTTTCTACAGCAGCTCCTCCAGTCTTAAATAAATAAATATAAACAGTATGTGACCTGTTTCCACAGGGTTTTTTGTTAGACATCACAAACTATACACTGCACCTTTAAACAGAAACATCACACACCAATGCACTTCATTACCAGTCAATTAAATGCACAATGTTATTTATATTAAATGGTAAGCGCTATAAAACTACATCTTCCTACAGCCACTGTTGGTATTGTGGCTTTAATGCATGATGGGAAATTGTAGTTTTAAACTTTGCACAACTATGGAACATCTTTCCTCTGTTTCTATTTATCTACTATCTTTTGCTCTCTACTTCCATCTCTCCTGTCATTGCTTTTGCTGATATCCCATGACGCCTTTTACATCATTACCTCATCCTCCATCTTGGCTTGTGCTGACTGTGTGCCTCAGAGCAAGATGCCCACGAGGAAGGTGAGAGATGGACACATAACATGAACTTTGTTACTGGGCTCACCCTAGTACGTTCTTGATTTTTAAAAAAAAGTATTTATTACTTTATTAAATGCACAGTATAACTTATGTTGTGTGTGAAGTGCTTCCATTAAGTTGTAATAAACTACATCTTCCTACAGCCACGGTTAGCACTGTGGCTTCAGTGCATTTTGGGAAATTGTAGTTTTAAACTTCAAACAAGCTACACAAAATCTTTCCTCTATTTCTATGTCTCTATTATCTTTTGCCCTTTACTTTATGCTCTCTCCTGGCTTGGCTGATATCTCATGATGCCTTTCACCTCATTGTATAATCTTCCATCTTGGCTTGTCTTGTCTGCAGTGTGGCTGGTGCTTCAGAGCAAGATGCCCTGGAGGAAGGTGAGAGATGGACACATAACATGAACTTTGTCTCAGAAAACTTAAAACTTATCATTTCTGGACTCACTTCAGTAAATTCTTAGACATAGACAGACTTTATTGATTCCTAACCGAAATTGCTTTGTCACAGTAGCTCGTAGTTCATATTTACTAGATTTTATTTTTTACAGTGAAGTTTTATGTTAATTCATCGTACACAAATGTATAGCTTTACTAGCAAATGCATAATATGATTTACAACGTATCGCAATGTGAGTGCTTGCATTATGTGCTATAAAACTACATCTTCCTAAAGCTACTGTTGCTACTGTGGCTTGAATGCATGATGGGAATTGTAGTTTTTAGCTTCATAAAAGCTATGTAACATCTTTCCTCTGTTTCGCTTTGTCTATTTTCTTTTGCTCTTTACTTCTTTCTTTTTCTCCTGTTGCTTCTCTCCCCTGGCTTGGCTGATATCCCATGATGCTGTTCTCACCATTCAAAAAACATCTTCCATTTTGGCTTTTGTTGCCTATGTTTGCTTCAGAGCAAGACGTCCAGGAGGAAGGTGAGAGATGGACGCATAGTTGACTGGTTATTGTAACACAAAATTAATTGTTCCTGGACTTCTTGTACTTGTAGAATGTAATGTTTTCATCCATTCTTTGTTCATAAAAGCTCCAGCAGCCAATAGATTTGATAGAATATTATTTATGTGCATTATAATAAGTGCTTTCATTATATGCTCTGAAACTACATATTCCTACAGCCACTGTTTGCTCGGCGGCATCATGCATTGACATGATGGGAATTGTAGTTTTAAGCGTCTTTGTGTTTGTTCATTTTTTGCTGGTGTCACTGCTTCTGTCTTCTGTCTTGGCTTGGCTGGTATCCCATGATGCCGTGCATATCATCGCGTGTTGACTGTGTGTTGCTGCTGATGCCTCAGATGAAGACGCCCATGAGGAAGGTGAGAGATCAGCAGACTGATACTATACTATACTCCTCAGTTGATCTGTTCCACAATACTTTGGAAAACGAACGGATCTTATTGCAGTCTGGAGTTGGACCATTACTAATAACATTTGCATTTCTGTAAAGTTCCCTATTATGTTAAATTTACTTTTTTGAGCTTTTAACCATGTTATAATGTTGGTTCCTCCTCAAAAACATAGCTGGAGTAGTATTTTGTTTCATTCACACATGTTAATGAGTGATATGCTGAGCAAGTCCGCTTCTAAAAAGCTGAGAACGCTCAGTCTCACATCTCTATGTAGACACATAAAACCAGGAAGTGCTTCTAAAGCCCATACACCGTCACCAGACTCATTCTGATAATGTCATTGCTCAAATTGCTGTCACTAGTACGCAGCAGTAAGCTTATTTATCTCTCTGTTAGCGTCATGCTGCTTATAGCCGTGCTAAACAGCCATTTTATGTTCTGAACAGTCCTTACTGTTGTCAGCAGGGAGCGACAGACACCTAATCCAAGCCTTCTCTGCAGATGAAAAGTAGAAGCTCCCCAAAAGAAGATGTTGTCCATACATATCCATTATATTAAGTTATACAACATGAAATACTAAAGCAATTGTGTCAAAAACTATTTCAGAAACTCTAAAAAAGGCCTAATATGAGACCTTTAAAGTACTTATCTGTCACTTGGAAGCAGCCAAGAGCAACACCATAGCAGACAAACTTGAAGAAGCACATCCATGTTTTTCCCTGTCATTATCTGATCACACACTCACAGAAAGAAGAGGTATGAGGTGTAGATGTTACAATCTGGATTACTGTAATTCACTGCACATAAAGCTTTTATTTTTTTATTTGACCTTTATTTAACCAGGGAAGTCCCACTGAGATTCAGAATCTCTTTTACAGGGGAGACCTGGCCCCATGGGGGACCAGGACTTTCCACCTAAATTAATTCAGAGAATAATATGTGTGCATTCAGTATGTGCTTTAAAACTACATCTTCCTGCAGCCACACTCTGGCTTCAGTGCATGATGGGAATTGTAGTTTTAAGCATCTGTCTGTTTTCTTTTGCTCCTGTCATTGCTTCTGTCTCTTGGCTTGGCTGATAACCCATGATGCCGTTCTCTTCATTTACTTCATCGTCTTCGTCTGTGTTGACTGTGACACTTCAGATCAAGACGCACAGGAGGAAGGTGAGAGATGGTACTCCCATTTGAATATTTTTTTTTCATTTGTTTTTTATTGTTATAATTTTATTTTTACAGTAAAATTCATTCTCACTGTACTCACCTCATCATTTATAAATGTAATGTTAAACTGTCTTGTCACAGCTTTAAGCTTGCTGTGCTTTGACGCGCACTACTGGATTTACAAAATACAAAAGACTTATTTACAGAAAAAAAGTAGTAGTTAGTAATTATTGTACTTTTTTCCAACAGAAGAGGAGCGCCCCAAACCCAAGTATGTGCCTTTGTATAAGTTAATCCTATCTTTTAAATTTACACTTTTTAAAATGTTTTCCTTATTGGGTGTTTGAAGGCCCTTGGTCCCTAATCTGGCCCCTCCAAAGATTCCTGAGGGAGAGCGAGTCGATTTTGATGTAAGTCAAAGCAACTTTTAAGATGTGTGTGTTAAAGTGTATTGGTTTAAATAGTTTTATTATATACATCACCATATTCAGAATGTGGTATACAGTTAGGTCCATAAGTATTTGGACACTGACTCAAGTTTTGCTCTTTTAGCTTTTTTTACCAAAACTGTACAAAATACAATTATATAATTCAAATGTGCTCAAAGTGCAGACTCTCAGCTGTAATTTGAGAGTATTCACATTCAAATTGGATGAAGAGTTTAGGAATTACAGTTTATTAAAGTGTAGCTGCCTATTTTACAGGAGCTCAAAAGTCATTAGACAGTTGCTTCAAATGCTATTTCTTGAGCTGCATGGGTTATTTCCCTCATTAATCCATCCTAAACTGAGCAGGTAAAAGGTCTGGACTTGATTCCAGGTGTAACATTTGCAATTGAAAGCTGTTTCTGTGAAATCACAACATACAGTATCTTAGTGAAAGTGAACCAGGCCATCCTTAGGCTGGATCAAAAAATAAAAATAAAAACCTTTTGCTACATCCACCTTAGTGTAGATCACTCTCCAGGAAGTAGGTCTATCAGTGGCTAGGTCCAATATAACAAGAAGTGTTCATGAGAGAAAATACAGAGGGTTCACCACAAGGTGCAGAGCATTCATCAGCCTCAACAATGGAAAGGCCAAAAAATGCCTAAAGAAGCCATCCCAGGTCTGGAACAGCATTCTTTGCTTTCAGATAAGACTCAGACCAACCTGTACCAGAACGATGGGCAGAGAAAAGTCTGGAGAAGGCTTGGAACGGCTCATGATCCAAAGCACAGCACATCTTCTGTAAAACATGGTGGAGCAGTGTGATGCATGAGCTGCAGAACTTCCAATGGCACAGGGTCACTGGTGTTTACTGATAATTTGACAGAAGACAGACTCAGCTGGATGAATTCTGAAGTGTATAGGGATACACTTTCTGCTCAGATTCAGATAAAAGCATTGAGGTTGATTGGACAGGTGCTCCATAGTACAGATGGACAGTGACCCAAAATACAACCCAGGAGTTTTTTAAGGCAAATAAGTGGAATATTCTGCAATGGGAGGGGTCAGTCGACAGATCTTGGCTCAATCGAGCATGAATTTCACTTGTTTAAGACAAAAGTTAAGGCAGAAAGACACACAAATGACCAGTGACTGAAGACAGCTGCAGTAAAGGCCTTGCAAAGCATCATAAAATAGGAAACCCTGTGTTTGGTGAGGTCCATGGACTCCAGACATCAGGCAGTCATTGCCTGCAAATGATTTTCTCCAAAGTATAAAAAAATGAACATTTTATTTATGGTAATGTTCATCTGTCCAATTACTTTTGTGCCCATCAAAAAGAAGCAGCTAAATTTTAAAAAGCTGTCATTTCTAAACCCTTCCTCCTATTTGAATGTGAATACTCTCAAATTACTCAAATTAAAAATTGAGAGTCTGCACTTTAAGCACATATGAATATAATGTTATAATGAATATAACTGTATCTTGAATATGTTTTGGTTAACAGCTAAAATAACAAAACTTGTGTCAGTGTCCAAATACATATGAACCTAACTCTATATAGATACATATGATTACAAGCACACTTCAAGCACTTTATACTCCATTTACTTTATATACAGGCGCATGTTAAAACTTCAAATACTGTGGAAAAATTAAATTTGAGAAATCATCACATATAGAAGTAATAAATGGACAAATTTACTCTGCATGTATTAAATCTAATGGACTTTTTCACAATATTCTAATTCACTGACTGGACCTGTGTTACAGAAACGCATGATGATAATATGTCACAAAAAGTGTTATCGAAGTTGTAGTCAGCCATAGTTTGGACAGTCAAAACACTATGACTGGATGTGATAGAAGCCTCATTTGAAATACTATGTTCTCCACCAGGACATCCACAGGAAGAGAATGGAGAAGGACCTGCTGGAGCTGCAGACTCTGATAGAGGCACACTTTGAGCAGAGGAAGAAGGATGAAGAGGAGCTCATTGGACTCAAGGATCGAATTGTATGTTCAAAATAACACAATTAGCAACATCACACAATCCCAAAATTAACTTTGTGTTCATAGCAAAACAACACAAACTATTTAATAATAACAAAATATTTCTGTCCTTTATTCTAGGGGTGTAAAAATATAGACTATACTATATTAATAGGATTTTTTTTTTTTTTTTTTTTTTTGATAGAGACAGAATTTAGCCATGCTATTTTCTTTTAGACTGAAAAATACTGAAATATTTTGTAGTAGAAACCAGGATCAAACAATGAGTGTTCACAATATAATGTATGTTGTATTTTATCATAAAAAAAAATTCTGCAAGCACTCATTTTGTTGCTTATTTGAAAAAAGGCAGACTGTTTACTCACTGTTCTGATTATTTAAAAAAAAATGTATTTCAAAATTTTGTGCATAGTTTACATGTGTTTTTCTCTAGTTTACTCCAACCTTGGCATTGGCTTTTTTGTGTGTGACTCTTTCAACTGTATTATGTTTCGCTGTGTCCAGGAGCGCCGTCGGTCAGAGAGAGCTGAGATCCAGAGGGTCCGGGCTGAGAAGGAGAAGGACAGGCAGAACAGGATCGCTGTAAGGCACACACAGTCAGATATTCTGTATAGATTTAAAAAGGTAAATGTAATAGTTTGTTCATAATTGTCTTTGAATGATCAGGAGGAGCGCCTCAGAAAAGAGGAAGAGGAGGCCAAGAGGAAGGCTGACGACGACGCCAAGAAGAAGAAAGTGTTGTCTGGGATGTCCAACTTCGGAGGCTTCTTGGCAAAGGTCAGACCTTCTGTTGTTATGATTATTATATATACATATTATTATTATAAACATGATGATAATATGTGTGTGTGCTGCTGCAGGCTGAGCTGAGGAAGGGCAAGCGTCTGACTGGAAAAGAGATCAAGACGAAGACTTTGGCAGAGAGACGACAGCCACTGGGCATCGACAACATGAGAGAGGACGCTCTTAGGTCAACACACAGTAAAACATGTCTGGGGCATGTGGGAGGGTTTTAGGAACCACTTACATTGTTGAGTGAAGCTGGGGACACACTACGCAACTTTCACTTTAGTTGTCAAAAAATTTGAACAACTGGCTTCAGCAGCTTTTCACCAAATCTGGGCTCACACATTTAAAGACTGCACCTGATCATACACTACAGGGTTTGTCAAACCAGTTGAAGCCAACTGGTTTCAGCGCTCGACTATATTGGGTCCAGTTGCAGAAGCAGTTCTTTTCTTGAGCTCTGTCACTAGATAATAAATGAAACACTCATACAGTCCAAACTGCAGAAGTGCTCTGTCTGTCTTCCACTGATATCATCCCTGCTGCTTTGTCTGCCTCCATTTCTCTCTCACACAGACACGCACACACAAAATAACATTGGTAGCAATGTAGGCTATTTTTAACTTGCTCTGTTAGCTGACATTTTCATCATACCACTACTTTTCTTAATCTATTTTTGATGTCACGTGTGTTTGCAGCGGAGTAATCAGTACAGACTCCACAATTGCATGCAGAGTTTAAAATGTTCTGATTGGGTTTGTTCTTTGTAAATGGAATATTTTTATACCCTTTTTTTTTTTTTTCTCTCTCTTTTAGGCAAAGGGCCCAGGAGCTGTGGGACTGGATTTACGAACTGGAGTCTGAGAAGTTTGATTACATGGAGCACATGAAGCACCAGAAATATGAGGTGTCACGTGGGCTTGAGAACTACAAGTTGCATATTTCATAACACCACAAAAGTCTTGTTTACAATATATATTATTATGTACTTCCTGTAGATTGTTGTGCTGCTGAACAGAATCCAACACGCCCAGAAGTTGTAAGTAAACATCTACAGAACATTATAAAAGTCTTTTCATTGTTTTCTATAATATACAAATTCTATACAAACCAGCGTTGTGTGTGTTCACAGTAAAAAGGTCCATGGCAAAGGGAAAGTGGGCGGCCGCTGGAAGTAAAAGAACCACAGAGAAGACAACAGCTTAAGTTAAATGCATGGGAAGGCTACTGGGGAACACACATTTTACTGTAGACGTTTTGTGAAGAAAAAAATCTTAGTAATAAATAATATGTATTGAATAGGTGTTTCTGTTTTTTAATTGGTCTTTTACAATCATGTCATGAAAACTACTTTATTTCCACTGGGATAAATTACTTTTACAGGATATAATTTATGTTATGTGATATAAGGTTTGGTAAAGCGACTGCCCTTTGCCCAACCTTCAGATTGATAAAGTTACATACAATTTGAATCTTGTCGTTGTGAAGTCCCGTAAAGTGCTCCCTCTGGTGGATATAATATGTCACTGCAGGCAAAATCAATAAAAATATACTTTCTTATGACTTATTTTGAGGGATTACCAAATGAATTCATCAGATTAATTTCAGTAGGTTGCATTCACGTGATGTTATACCACTCTAAAGGCATGTCAGAATTCTATGGTAGAATTTCCTGCTAAAGATTGAAAATGCAGATTTTTTTGGTGTGGTTTATGGTTAATATCTCAGCAGTCACTGGATCTATCGACATGAAACAAAAACTGGCACAAAGTTTAACGTCTTCTCTCAGCACAAATGAAGTAAGGGGAAGGGTTTTTTGTTTTTGTTTTTGCACTATATTTTCACTATTGTCAGTAGACAGGACATTAAGCCACAAGATTAATATAGAGGCGTTGTGAGCAGAACAAAAAATTATTAGCTCAACATTTGTGGCATTCCTGTTTGGATATTTCTTTTAAAAATAGTGTTAAAGCCATAAGAATAATATTGGCCCCTGCCCTCTGTCTGATTCTGATTATGTCAAGAACTCAGAGCCAGGCCAGGAGCTAGTATTATTGTATAGGTTTGACACTTTTTAAAAGAAATAACTGAACAGAAAATCTCACTAGTTATCTTGTGACCTAATGCCCTGTCTACTGATTAAATAAAATCACCACTTTTTGATGCAATAGTAATAATAATAATAATAATAATAATAATAATTATAAAACCCAAGTTTTTGTTTCATGTGGATAAGCCCAGTACTTGCAGAGATATTAACTATAAACCAGGCCAAAACATCTGCATTTTCTATCTTTAGCAGCAAATTCTACCTTAGAATCCTGACCTGCCCTCCACCTCAATCTCACAATATAGGCCCTTTACAATGGTGTGACATCACATGAATGCAACCTATTTATCCCAGTAAACAGTATTTTCTTACTTCTTTTACCTATTTTCAGTAACTGAGATAATTTAATCTAAAGATAAACATTAATTGTCGTAACCTATGACCTACTACATGAACAAGGCTGCTATAATGAGGAATGTATAATACACTATACATGCTGAGAGTAATAACAGACAGATATCAAAGTTCATCTATACATCTGGGAAAAGTAAAATCTCATGTAGTCTTCCAACATTTATTTATTCTTCAGTAGTAATGGCATGCAGTATCTATCCCTTCTATAGCAATAATTCCTGTTGCACATTTTTGGCTCGAAGCGTGGGACAGGGCTAAAGAGGTTAATCCACTCATTCAATCCCCCTGTGTCAACCTTACTCTGCTGTTATGACCTCCAATATCACAGCAGCTGCTGTTGTTTAGAAATAGTTTTTTATTTTTCAGCTGTTTATTTACAAGTAACTCTAAACATATAGCACAAACATAAACAGATACAGTCAGCAGACATCCGTTCTCAATACAATTCACATGAACAGAGACCAAATACTGTGCAGACAGAAAACCAGTAAAAACATTTAACCATACACCAAGAAACAAGGGCACAGAGACCAGTCAAAATCAACATAATTTTTACATGTTTTAAAGGGGCTATATTATGCTTTCATTCATACTTTAAAACCACCTCTAGAACAAGATTGCACATTTTATAACCTTTAAAAACATGATGGGACGTAAAAGAGAATGTTTTTAATACTACTGGTGCCATAGAGAAACAGGTGAAGAGACCAGCAGAGGGCAGCAGAGTGCATAGCTGTGACAGTCTTTTGAATACAATCAAAGAGCACTTCAATTCCTTAAACTTTTTCTATAATGCCCCTACTACAAAATATTCAGTGGAAACAGAGCTGTACACCATTTTTTGGATAAATGAATGAGAGCAGACTGGATGTAGAGGGCTTGTTGACTGGGCACTGCTACCTGGAGTGGGTGGGGGTTTGTGGAACTGAGCATTTTGAGGCCTCAGAACGGCCATGTCAGAGAATAGACGATTACTCAAACAGGCCAGAATGAAGCAAAACACAACCCCAGGTATGGTTTTGATGAGGGAACAACATTATAACATGGTAGAAAGCTCAGAAAATCAATTTTGCATAATATAGCCCTTTAAAGTTGTCTTTTGTGAGAAATAATACATAAAAAAGGATTGTTGTTGTACTGTAGTTCTGCTGTTCAAGCCCAATCTCATTCCCAAAACATATAACATAATAATCACTGACCTATCTGACGGCGAAGGAGGCCTATAGCTTCCTATGTTTCAGCTTCCTCTTTTCAAACGCATCATTCTCTGCAGCGTCTAGCTGTACTGATGGCAATTCAACATTCTATTCCATGTCTTGTAAATATGGGTATAGAACAATGACAAAGTGGTTAGATGGGTTGTGGGTTTGATTCTAGATTGGTCTATGCATCAAATCAATGTGTGAATACCTATGGATCCTGTGGGATAGTTACAGTGCACCTTAAGCAGTCCAGTAAGTTGCTATGTTATGTCTTGGGATGAGAGTGTGTTATTTCTATCATACGCAGGAAAAACTTTTTTTTTTTTTTTTTAAACACGTGACCTCTGTAAGATTATAGACCTGAAAAAGCCAGATATGCTGTTTCACATGAACATGCAGAGGATGCGCAGTGCTGTTTTGCTTTGTTTTGTTTTTTTTAGCGAATGGGTGCCTTGAGAGCAGCGTCAACCTCCTCCTCGGGCAGCAGGGTGTGCCACTGAGCCACGGGACGTCTGGGGTTGGCCAACATGTCCGACCAATGCCGAAGGCCCACTCCTGACGCTCCGTATCCAATCCAGCACTTCCCGATGGGGTCGTTACTGCCCAGCTTGTCGTAGTCGTACACTGTAACAATCAGCTGGACTTTCTGTGTGGAGAGAGCAGAGAAGGAACAATCAATACATATATCATTTTTATGTAAATACTACTAACACTAGAACTGGTTGGATGAAAAATCTGTACAAACCTGGATCTGAGAGAAGGGGATCTCAAAGCTGAAGCTCTCGTTGAAGTATGGATTCAGAGTGTTTTGTTTGACTGATGTCTTCTTCTTCTTGATTCGTTTGCCGTTGTGTTGTAGCACCAGTTTAACATAGGGATCTGAAGAGAAGACAGAGTGTGATGGACAAAACCAAAGAAAGCACCAAGAGTATCCCAGCTGCAATCTACGCCTGGTTTCTCACCTGAAAGACCTCCCACGTCCATTTTCTTCAGGTTCTTGGCTTCCATGACGTTGACGGTTAGCTTCCCGGCAGTGGGGACATAGCGAAGGGAAATGCAGATGTCGCCCAGTTTCTCTTGCTGTCAGAGGCAAATAGTAACAACATCAACTGTACTGAATATGTATGTGCTGTCAGTGAGTAGGTAGAGAACAATAAAAAAAGCAACATACCACAAATTAATATTATTATAATAATATAAGTAATACAAACAGAAATCTTGGAGACTAGACACAAAACAAAGGCTGCACGTCGTGGCATAGCTCAGTTGGTAGAGCAGCAACAAGGCAATTATAGCCTGCCTTAGTGTAGTGGGTTTGAGTCTGAACTCTGAAATTTGATGAATGTCTCTCTCTGCTCTATCACCCATAATTTCCTGTCACTAAGTCCTAAATTAGCTTTTACCATTTCCTATTAGAATCTTATTAAAATCCTATAGCAATCCGATAAGAACCCTATAGGACAACTATGATGTTTTTTTTTTTTTGTGTGTGTTTTTTGTCCTATTAGATTTTTAAGTTCTGTTGGAAAATTCTATATGATTGAGATTTTCTAGTAGATTCCTATAAAAATACACTTTGGAAAATCCTGTCTGTCAATAAAGCCTAAAAATGGCCCGTAACATGTTTCAGTTCCTACCTCCTCCTTCTCTCCTCCACTCAGATCTTTCCACTCATGTATGGGCTGTCCCAGGTCTACAGTGTTCATGGGAATCTTGATCTCACCGATGAGGTCATGTTTACCGAAACGATCAAAGTCAAAGACCTGCAGGACCAGAGTCTGCCCCCCCAGCTCAGTGTAGGGGATCTGTAAAAATCAAAAAGTCCTCTTACAATAAAGCACTGTCTCCTGAGGTCTATGTTAACTATCCAGTGTACAGACCTTGAAGGTAAATGTCTCATTGAAGACTGGACACAGGTTCTTCCTCTGGACTTTGGTCTCAAACTTCTTCTTCTTGTCTGGGAGCATGTAGACTTTGACGTAAGGGTCAGAGGTTCCACCCATGTCCATAGCTGCTAGGTCCTGGGCTTGGAGGATTCCTACGATCAGCTGCACATAAAAACAATTGTTTTTTCAAATATTCATTTTTTTTTATATTTTATTTTTTCATATTTTACCAATCCCTTATAGGTCTGTAGAAGCTGCTTTTGTTCAGGGAACAATGCACTCCATTACCATAAAAGTACACAAATCTATATCATATACAGTACATGCATGTCCTTGGTTTTAAAGGTCCTATATTAGGTCCTATATTACACTGTATTTCAGGCCTTTTGAAATAATTTTGGAGACATTTGCATTAGTATTTCATAACTTACAATAACATACAGTATACGTATGGAAATTATCTTCTTTGTGGAGCTGTTACTTTGACTTTGCAGAGAACGTTTGGATTAGGTGTCTGTCGCCGTCTGCTGGCAATGGTGGAAAATTGACAGAGCATAAAATGCTGTTTAGCACAACTATTAGCAACATGAAGCTAACAGATAGATAATTGAGCAGACTGTTTCGTTGTGAAAACAATCTAAGCGCTGAAATGATCAGAATGTGTCCGGTGACAGTCTATAGAGCCACAAAGCTGAGCATTCTCAGAAATTACTTTTACTCAATTGTGAATGAAACAAAATACTACTCCAGGTATGTTTTTAAGTGCAAACAACATTATACCATGGTCACAAGCTTATAGAAGCATACTAGGGGACCTTTAAGGTTAAGGTATACTTAATTGTCTCTGTAATGAAATTCGTTCTCTGCATTTGACGCATCCTTCAAAGTAGCTGTGGCAATTTGTCAGGAGCATTAGGCAACCCCAGGAACCCTTCTCCAGATCTAGAGCCAGGATCCTGCTCAGGAGTACCCAGCTGAAGGAAGGATTAGCCTATTGTGCATGTTTTGAGGTTGATGTACCCGGAGGAAAACCACTCAGACACAGAGAGAACATTCACACAGAAAGGCCCTTGCCTGGCCACGGAACCGAGAGTAGGACTTTTTTGCTGGTTGGTTTAATAGTTTCATGTGTATTACTGGTACATAGGCAAACAGGCAATTGCTAAGGACCCTGAGCTGAAAGGGAAAAATGGCTGACCACATATGTTTTGGCATTAACAATTTTATTTTCTATAGACACAAATCTTTCGCTTTATGCACTGGGATTAAAAAAAAGTCAGGGTCTTAGAAGTACTACAATAGAGTTCTTTATGTCAACAGAGGTGCTCTTTACCTGATTGTCATTGAAGTTATAGTCCAGTGAGTACTCCAGTTTACCAAAAAACTCCTTTTCCTCTTCTTCTTTAGCTTCGTCTCCTTCCTGTATAGGACATACACAGAAAACAAACCAGACAGACCTTTCTCAAGCTCTTAACTTTATTACAAAACCTTTTAAGGCTCCAAAACTTTATAGGAACCAAGTCTGGCCAGCCTGTTCCACTGAAAGCCCTTTACAGTAGTTCACAGTACTTTCTTACCTTCTTCTCATCATCATCATTTCCATCCTTATCCTTCTTCCTGCGTCCTCGTCCTCCTCCGGTTTTCCTCTCCCGTACTTTCTTTGGCTTCTTAGCCTTGAAGCACTTTTTGTAGATGCAGAAGCCCATACAAGCCACCAGAGCCAGGACCACCACCACAATGGCACCCACAGCCCACATAGGCACTGATAGAAGACAGTAGATCTAGGTTAGGTTAAGTATTGTTTGGACTTTATCTAAATAGCCTGGCCAGTAATGTCTGTTCTGTTCTGTACCAAGAAGTAACCTGGCTGAACACGCACACCAATATGAAAGCACACATACAAATTTGGAAACACATAAATTCAGAAACATGCATAAAAAGATGTGTTTTCAAATTTGTTTGTATGTTTCAGAATTTGTGTGTGTTTCTAAATTTGTGTGTGCGTTTCTGAGTTTGTGTGTTTCTGAATTTGTGTGTGTGTTTACAAATTTGTATACGTGTTTCAAAATTGTGTGCGTGTCTCTGAATTTCTGTGCATGTTTCCAAATTTGTGTGTGTTTCAGAATTTTTGTGTGTATTTCTGAATTTGTGTGCATGTTTCTCAATTTGTGTGTGCATTTCTGAGTTTGTGTGTGTGTTTCTGAATTTGTGTGCATGTTTCCAAATTTGTGTATGCATTTCAGAATTTGTGGCCGTGTTTCCAATTTTGTGTGCATGCATCTGAAATTAACACATGCAGAGCTCTGTCAGTAACAATGCAATTTGAAGAACTGATTTAGGAGGAAATAGTTTTTAATGGGAGAGGATCTAGACCCACTTCAATTTGTAAAGAATAAGCATGGGTCTGACTGGCCAGGCTAGAATACAATGAATGAAAAAACTTACTGCGTAGTTTGTGATCTTGAAGTGCAGAGCAGAGTGGTCACACATGGATAGAAAATGGCATAACAACATAACATGAGTAATTTGTGCCAGTTTTACATTTGTGCACATTTATATTATATGTATATGTTTGGGGAGAGCGCTCACTTGGCAGGTGTGTGAGCTCATCAAAGAACTTATTCTTCAGGCTGTTGAACTGCTGGTTGGAGTGGTGCGATGGGGGCGGGGGAGGGGGGCGCTCCTGCTCTCTCTCCTCCTCCTCAGCCGCCCTCCGGAGCCGTGCCCCGGTCATGCTGACCAATCGCATCACGGATCTGTGCACACACCATAACAACAAAATATGTATTTAGGAAGTACTAACCATCACACATTTGTTTAAAGGTGCTGTGTGTAGTTTTGGCACCACATAGCATACCCTGTCTTTTTGCGTCAATAGTAATACTTAGAAGCAAAATCAATTTAGTCTGATCCTTTTATGCTAAGCTTGAAATGTATTGCTAGTCTTGCTCTGCTCAGTTTTCTGGTCTGGTGCGGGCACAGGAAGATGACCTTTACTGGATTATATGAGGTTATAAAAGGCAGTTTTGCCAAACAGACACTGTTAGATGGACAAAGGTAAACACTCTTAAAAACAGACTTTGTTACAACTGTATACTACAACATTTCACACACTGCACCTTTAAAGTGAACTAAAGGTGGGAAAACAAATGTTTCACAAATGGCCTGTGATTTAAGTTGGTGGTGAAGGGGCCCAGAGCAGGTTTTTACACTGGGCCCCAAAGGTCTGAAGCACATTTAAATAGCTTTATTTAATCAACTTCATTATTTAAAGAAAATCTTATAAACATTTTTGTGTTTTGACAATTGGTGTTTTTATTTTAATTTGTTTAATCCTAAAACATTTTGCAGAAAAATAAATTATATGTTTCACATTTTAAAATATTCACAATGAAGTGCAGTTCTTGTTTATTATAAATTTAAAATGACCATAAATGGACAAAGCCCACTCTCAGGGGCCCCTAGGCTTCCTGGGCCCTAGTGCTGTTACCCTCACTGCACTGCCAGGTGCTACGCCCGTGCAAATCGCCTCATACTGCTAAACATTCAGCATTATGTTTCTTATAATGCACTGTATTTGGTAATGGGAACTTGTAATGGAAAAGTGTGATGTTATCATGAGCATAATTTATTAAGTAGTATGTTATGTCCAGGGTAAAGATATAGTATGGAATATTTCTCCTCCATAAATCATTTCTTTAATAGCTGTGGTGTATCATTAAACTAAACTGTAAACCTCTACAGGTAAGTATACAGAAGTATATAAAGGCCTATTTGTTTTCTGGTAAATGTCCATCAGTCATGTCCTTCCTAACTGCCTTCTTTCTGACCTTTCACCTGGCTGTAATCCTCTAATCCTCTGTCACTTGTCACAAAAACAATCCTGCTTCAGTTACTCTGCAGTGTAAGGAGAAAAAAAAACACAAAAAAAAAACAAAACACTGTGGCGTAAGGCATAGTACTGGGAGGAAATGCTGAGGTAAGGTTCTTGATATAGAAATGAGATACAGTAAAATAAATGTGACAAAAGAAAAACTAACTTACAAGAACCTGGGTGGGCTATAGCACCAATAAGTTGCTAATTTAGTGTAGCTTCTAGCTCAAGAATCCAACTTAAGCTACTAACTAGCAAAACAAGTAGCCTACTCTTATTAATTGTTTAAAAACATGTGCATTATATATCAAACATTATATTTACTCTTAGTCCTACTTAGTTTCACTAAAGCTCGTCACATGAAAAAATTAAATGCAGTTAGCTACATTTTAAACAGTTTGCTACTTAGCCATTAGTAAGTATTGTTATAGCTGCTAACTGCTAATGGTAAACATTAAACAGTTAATTATTGTAGAACTTTTATTGCATAAATAAGCTGAAATGTTAGCAAAAGTGCAATCTAATATTATAGTAATGTATCCTACTTTCACTTTAACTAGGTACAATTATATTTCTCATTGTTTATTGATTTATTTTAACTCAAGACACTACATTTTACCTCAAGAGACATCCTTGTTAAATAAAGGTAACTTACATTAAAAAGTTATATTTCTTTATATCTTGACACTTCTTTCTTTTACAATAAAATAAAGCTTATTATATTAATTAATACATTCTTAAGTTTATATGTAAATGAGGTTATAGGAGCATAATAAGAGCCTAATTTACACAGTGCAGGCCAAAGACCACATCTGCTTTCTAATAAATCAGCTACAGTAGTCAGTTAGCTAGATAGTTCTATAGAGGAAGATCCACATAGTCCCACCTACTAGACGTTCCTTTGTAACTGTGCTCTATGCTGTGCCTGTGTGTAACGAGATTAATTGCCAAAGGTAATCCAGAAATCCACCAGCTTAACCAAAGAGTAGTTTGAGTGAATGCGTCTCCTACAACCATCCTGATCCTTCACTGTTTCTCCCATAATCCTCTTTTACACAATACAGACACATTATAAAGCATATTCACTGTGATGTGAGGTTTAAAGCCTACAGACCTGTGCTTACATAAGACCTAATACAGCATATGGGACGCTTATACAGTACCTACTATGTTCATTTAAAGACTGGGTTTAACTGTAACCAAGCAACTGATGAAAGGGGGGTCACAATATTTATGGTAAAGTGATTGAAAAATATTTGTGCAATATACAGTACATGTGTCAGTATGTGTTAGTAAGGCCTACATTTATTCTGCCTTGTCTGTGGGTTTGTGGGTCTCTGGATGTTGCAGGTTGCATATGACACTCAGATAAATGGTCACAAATATCCACCCATGAGTGCTACTATTTGGGTCACTGTAGACTTAGACTGAACACTGCCAAAACCTGATTTTGACTCAAAATTAGGCTCAAATTAAAACCTTTCAAAGTTACTGAACTGAATACATTTCTACCAGTAGGTAATATAATATTAATATACAGCGTTACGATACAAAAGAAGTACAGGGCTAAAATGATTTTGTCCAAGAATATAATTTTGTTTTGTGGCCAATATGTGATTAAGAGGTAAATGCAATTACTTCTATGTAATTTGCCTGACCATGAGATCTTAAAACTGTGTGGCACCAGGTACAAGAGATGTCACACCTTTGCGCCCCCTATTCCAACTTTTTGTGGTACTGCTTTAATCTTTTTTGTGTTGTTTCATTGTACTATTAAATATATATTTTAAAATCATCAGTCTTGCTCTCATTGCTTGTTTTGCTTTGCCCTAGTGATCCTGCAAAGCAGTTGTGCTATTCAATTGCATGTGTTCTCAATTGTGGCACTTGCCACAAGATATGCCAGAACTTTACCAAAGGCATGAGATGCCACAACTTTGTGGCAGGTGCCACACATTATGGTACCTGCCATATGTAGTGTCACATCATTGTATTGTTTGACACGTTGTGTGGCATGAAGTGCAAAGTGCAAAAGGTGCCACAAAGTTGTGGCATGTGTAAAATATTAAAATACCAGTAATTGTAGACTGGCAAATATATTTATCTGTCTAAAATACAAATCCTATTGGTCCATGATGCACTGTCTGCCTACACCACACACCACACTCATTATGATTAAGTAGCATCCTATTCTCTTCCTGCTCTTGTGACCCCTGCCAGTCATCTCCCTAACACCAGAGTGTGATGTCAGACTGAAAAAATAAACACTGTGTAGAGACTTCACGTGAACACAAACTAGACTCTGAAAATAGAGAAGCATTACCCACCTGTAATCCATTCAACTAATCTTTGCCACTTTTAGAAAACCTCCTCCACCGTGTATGTAAAATCAAGCCTTAAACTGACTTGCAACCAAATAAGGCTACAGGGTATTGTACAAAAATCAAATTATCTTATTCTGCACTAACAAATTGTTCCTTGGACACCTTTGTATGATTATCTGTGTATTCTAAATAAAAAGTGCAGCTAAACTGAGTGGAGCCGTTCATTTGACAATATTCCTTTTTTTCTTGGCACCACTTCAGGATGTTTATTGAGGGAAGAAAATGTTATTGACAGGTTTCAGTTTACTCCATAAGCTCCTGGATTTTATGTGTTAGTTTTAATTCCATGGGGTTTTAGTATAACAATGTAAAATAAAATCTGGACAGAAACTGCATCATATACATAAATATAAAATACAGCTTAAAGTTGAATCCCTTACCTGTTCTCAGCACACTGTCGTATTACTCCTCTTCTTTTTATTCATGAACTGTTTCCAATGTAAGGATCCAATGCACCGGAGAGGTGTCTGTGTGCACAACTCTCTGCGTCTGCCCCTCCCCCTCCTGTAATCTGCTCACTCCTCATGCCAACTACTTAATACCAGGCATTCACCATCTGACGTGACCACAAGAAGTTGACATAAACATCTATAGGAACATTTTTCACTCATTTGGACTTTTGTCCTAATTGTCTTTGCTTAAGCAATTTGGTGTAATGCTTTTGAGGAAACCTGGTCTGGAGAAACTAGAACTATGGCCAGCTGTAAGTATGACTGCTCTGCTTAGTTTTCTGACCTTAAAATCAAGACGATGGTGCAGCCTAATTTTATCGTTTTACTATTGTTTTGCTCACATAAACGTGTAAATGCTGTATAATGTAAAACCAGTCAGCAAACAAGTCATTATTATTTCTGAAACTACTGCAGGTGTTCAAAGAATAATGGCTATATAAAGTAATACTCACCTGCCATTGACCTATTGACTGTATAAATGTCGCCATCTTGTGGCTCAACAAAGCATGTGGCAGATGTGGTGAGGATCTCAGAACTTTTTGTCCACTCTGGTCTATAACATATTTTAGTAATTTATAATTTGGATGCCTTTGCCCTGTTTGGTCTATTGTGACCTGTGATCACCTGGCAGCTATTTAAAAAAAAAAACTACCATTCTAATCCAGATGCAAAATGCTGAATGTTAAGCAGGATATCTGTAAAATGTTTGTTTTCCCACATTTAGAAGTGTGAATGTAGTCATTTCTAATTAGTGAAAAGTGTGTGTACTTTAAGTATTATCTATCTTGTTCTATAGAGCCCACTGGAATATTACTTAAGTTTAATTTTGCTATCCCTAAAGTTGTCTAAATGATTCATTCATGTTCTTCCACTTATTCCTATTAGTAGTCACATTTGACTGATGCCTATATAGCAGTTATGGGCCTTAGGCAGGGTAACCCCTGACAAGACACCATCCTTCACTAGGGGCAATTTTTTATGTTACCAGTTCACCAAAAACATGCAAGTCTTTGGATGGTGTGGGAAACCATGTGTGACGGCCAGCCCGAGAATCAATCCCACGACATCCTTTCTGGGCACACTAACCACTCTGCCATTGTGCCCTAGTTTGTCTAAATTAGGCCCCCCCCCCCTATAATTTGTCATCTGTATTGTACATCTACTAAAATGTAAAATTAAGTCATGAAGCAACCATTAATCCAGCTGAAGAAGTTTAATCAAGACATTTGGTCCAAGAAGAAAGTTAACAGGTGCATAACAACCTAATAACATTCATCTTTATGTCAGATTAAAACAAAAGCACACCAACACAACACAGAAGACAAGAAAGACCATTTTGCAGGAGGTTTATCAGATGATCAACAGGAGCAGAAAGTGTACAGGGTTAGGCCTGTTGACTTGTATGATAAGCTGTGGGCGTTTAGCTCTTGCCCCCACCCAGGGTGTGCTTGTCAAACAAGTATTCTGCCATCTTGTTATTTTGGGCATCCATGCGGCTCAGGTTGGAGATGTAGTCACCCAGCTTCTTGATGCTCTCCACCTGCTCGTTCAGGTAGTGGGTCTCCAGGAAGTCGCACAGCTGGGGAGAGGACAGACAATTTAGTACTAAAAAAAAAAAAAAAAAAAAAAAAAAAAAAAAAAAAAGACAAATGTTATGCTTCAAGTTGATTTGTCTTTACTTACATGAGGGTCAACGTGGTCAGAGGCCAGCTTGTGAAGGTCAAGCAGAGCCTGGTTCACCTTCTTCTCCAGCTGCAGGGCACACTGCATGGCCTCGAGACCATTGGCCCACTCATCACGTTCTGGCTTCTGCAGAGGAGTTCAATCAACAGTCAGTATTACAAAGAAGCAAAACAAGTTCAACAAAATCATGTGACCCAAGACATGAACAAGGAAGTACAAACTTTGTGCGTATTAGGATTAAGCAAGACTGAACTTTGAGATCTATTTCTGGGCGTGTCACTGATTAACAATGGAATTATTGCTCCCACACCTTAATGTCCTGGAGAAAGATGCGCCCTCCCCTCTTGTTCTGGAAGGACAGCAGCTTGTCAGCGTGCTCCCGCTCCTCGTGGCAGCAGTCCTTGAAGAAGTGGGAGAAACCTGGCAGGGCCACGTCATCTCGGTCAAAGTAGAAAGCCTAAAAAAAACAAAAAAAAAAAACAAGGGGGGATAAACCGTTATTATTACATACAAAAACTATTATTTGGAGACAAACAGTAGTTAAGTAGCCAGACGGTGGTCAAGTAAATATGACTCATGGCTTTACAGCTAGTCTAGTCAATCCAGACAATGTAATAGGAGGGAGAGGAGGAAGACAGGCAAAGCATGACGCAGCATTTTTTCCACCCATTGCTAGTGAGTGGTGAGAGAAAAGGGCTGGTCCATATCTAACCCATAGTGATAAACAAGCCATAGTTTAAAATAATCAAGGTTTATTCCTTATGAATGTAAATGAAAAATGGCATAAAATACACCTAAAACTGCATTTCCTGCGTCAGCATTTCTAATATTGTTTCGAAGTGGTTGTAGGCTATGTGCAGAATACAAGAATAGTAAAAAATATTTAGCTATTAAAAGCAGTAATATGATGTACTTACCATGGAAGTGTAGGTGTAGGAGGCATACAGCTCCATGTTGACCATCCTGTTGATGGCGGCCTCGCAGTCGCGGTGGTAGTTCTGACGCACTTGAGACTCCATTTTAGCTGGTTTAGTTTTTGTCTTGCGCTTTTCTTATCAAAAGTACAAAAATATAGCTCTGTGGTGAGTTTCTTCGGTAGCGTTCAAGTAAAGAGGATTATTCGCTTTCTTGAACTGTAGACTGGTCGCAAAAAAACAGCAGGGACGAAGCAAGAAGTTCCGTTCAATCACTGTTGAAGCAAGAACTACTTCGGATCACTTCCCGGGTCTGAAATGGAAGACAGTGGGCTGCCTGTATTTATACGCCTCTCGTCCTCGTGACCAGAGCACGAACATCTCGCTCAGCCAATCAGGGAGCGCGGGTGCACATGACAATGATGCCACTAGAGCGGCTACATAAACCATGAGGTTGCTTTTTTTTTTTTGCTTAATAGACTAATACTGACCTTGTAATTTTATATAAAATGACCGTGACAAAGCAAAATTGAGCAAAAAATAAAATAAAAATGAATACACACAAAAAACAATGCAGGAGTTATGTGTATAGTTATGTAGATAGCAGACCTAAATGTAGAGTTAAAGCCACATTTATGGACCAGAGTCTAGACCTAAATCTCCCAATTGTGAATTTGTGGAGAGAGACTAAAATAATGACAAAAAAAAAAAAAAAAAGCCTTCGAACAGCAAGGACCTGGAGATCTATGCAAAAAATGCTTTTGAGAATAAAAAAATCAAAACAGCACTGTTTCCCATTAACTCAAGACTAAGATTACAGCAGCCCACCATAGTTGAATTTTTTCCCATATGCTAAAACTAAACTTTTCCCCAATAAATACATAGAACTACTAAATGTACATATGAGTATAAATAACTAAATTGTAGACACAAAAAAGTTATATAATGTGGTGTTTACTGCAATATTTTGACACCAATATTAGTATTATAAAGCAAAACTTATAAACAATGCAAAATATTAATTAAAAGCTTTAAAGTGGTTAAATATTTAAATTAAAAAATACTAATATAACATAAAAAAATCTTGCTGGATCTAAAAATATATTGAAAATTTCCCCTCATAGACTTAATATAAATGGGTGGCAAATCCTGTACAGTATCGCAAAAATATACTCAGTTAATATGAGTGACATTTCATTTCCCCACCATGAGAGTTAGAAAAAGTAAACTTTAAGATGTAGGGATTTTTCTTGTATTGCTCAATCTTTCAGCATTATTGCGTAAGACTCCTAGAAAGAATTGTCTGGACTTAAATGGCAGCTGTATTATGCTCACATCTTAATTTGGTTAAAACAAATTACTGTACACGCAGTTGCAGTTCTTATTGCTATTAAAAACAGTCGTGCTTGCTGCTTGCTGTCTAGTCTTTAGGAGTCAATGCTAAACACCATTGTCATTGTAGGCGACAATAGGTCAGCAATGAACAGATTTGTCAGCATTTCTGGTAGAAACATAAGCTGCTTTGTTCAGCACATGTTCTTTTTTTCTAAGAATAGTTGTCATTAAATATTTAATCTTATGATCTATACAGAAGCAAATTTCTTGGAAGCCAACATATCCTGTGTAGCTAGATATGCAAGTGCAACCTGGCATCATGTTCGTAAATGAAACTCAATACATTAATCAATTATTCAGCAAACCTGTTTTTGTAGATTCATGCAACATGTCATTCAAGGGTTAGGCTATTCAAAACTATGTAGATGTCTTGTCTATGTTACAAAAAGGTAGGCTTATTCTAGAAGCTTCCACTTTGTATATAAAAAAAACACTGTTATTTAGACTTATATAGCACAATGAGCAACTTTAGAGAAGTCAGTGAAAGAGCTGAGACACCAAAATTTATGCCCTAAGTCCTCTCAAGCTTTTGTTTACAGTGCTGTAAACCAGGCTAGAAGGGAGCTTGTGAAAAGATTCATTCATTCATCTTTTTAATATAAAAGAGCTTTTTTTTACACTCAAAGCCACGTCACAATTTAGAGATATAACAATACAGTTACTATGCATCTAATTTTTATTCCTATGATACAGCTATATTGATATGCATCACCTTATGTCAAATCGTTTCGTTTTTTAAGTCATCTATGGATATACACTATATTTCCAAAAGTATTAGCTCACCTGCCTTTACACGCATATGATGTTGACATCCCATTCTTAATCCATAGGGTTTAATATGACGTCAGTCCACCCTTTGCATCCATCTACATCAGACATCCACATGTCTGACGTTCTCATCCAACATCAAGAAAAAGGCCTGGCTCACAGTCTCCACTCTAATTCGTCCCAAAGGTGTTCTGTCAGGTTGAGGTCAGGACTCTGTGCAGGCCAGTCCAGTTCTTCCACACCAAACTCACTCATCCATGTCTTTATGGACCGTGCTTTATGCACTGGTGCAGTCATGTTAGAACAGGAATGGCCAAACTGTTCCCACAAAGTTGGGAGCATGGAATTGTCTCTTGGTGCGGAAGCATTCAGAGTTCCTTTCACTGGAACTATGGGTCCAAGCCCAGCTCCTGAAAACAACCCCACACCATAATCTGAATTTAGTTATATGGGTGAATGAGCAAATACTTTTGGAAATATAGTTTACATGGAGAAAAAAAATAATAATATTGTATATATTGATATTATTATTCAATAAAACTTGTCTTTTTTGGATGCAATTTGTGTGTTTTTAATTAAAAAAAAACGTTATAATCAACTGTGCTTCTCTCTCTGTCTGCTAGACATAATCAACGCTGGCCGCTGAGCTGGATTTAGAGTAAACGTTTAAGATTTGTGGTAAAAATTCATAAAAGTAATGAGTGTAAATGTATAATTATAAAAGTACTTGTATCAATATGACGGTGTTGAATGGTATTGTTCTAAATCAGCAAATATTGTTCTCAAATCGAAACAATTCTAATTGATATGTATCGTTACTCCCCTAAATTAGGTGAATTATTCAGTCATTCCTCAGTCACATTCGGTGGTGGTGAACTACTTCTGTAGGCCCAGCCACCCTGGGGCAGGCTGACAAAAGTGTGGCTGCCAATCTGTGACAATCTCTGACCACCACCAAACGCACAGTCACACTATCACACTAACACGACCGCTTTACCGACTAGCCCAGTAACTATGGGCCAGGCAGGGCACACCAAGAACAGTGGCCAGTCAGTTGCAGAGAAACATTTTCCATTGTACATTTTAAACTATTCTTTTAACATTTACTATTAGATGTTAAATGAGCAAATAAAATATATATATATATATATTTTTTTTTTAATAACATGCTTGTGAAGTGGAAAAAAATTGTGAAAACATTGCCAAAAAAATAAATAAAAAAATTGCTTGCCTTCTTGCCATTCTTGAAAAAATATCCCAGAGTTTTTGCCTAGTAATGGTGTGAGTCATGCTGTGTGTCTGCATGAGGGCTGGGCTCATCAGGAAATGTGCTGTGTCATTGTAGTGCAGTGACTCAGCATTCCTATAAAAAAACAAGCTCATACTTCGTTCTGTTTAAGGTTACTTTGTGGTCAGAAAGGCAGGAAGTGCAGTCACAAGAATCTTCTAGACAAAAATATATGCAAGGTTACCTCCGCTGGATTAAACCAGTTTGGAAATTAAAACAAAACAAGGAACAGACTACTAGACACACTGGAAGATGTAACCTGTAACCACAAGACATTTGGTTATTGAGATACCAAAATGTATACCATATATTTTCCTCAAAAAAGTAAAGTTCTATGATATTTTAGTACCTTTTACCATGAGCACTGCAATATAGTGTAATATTAAATGTTTGAAGTGAAGCTAAACAGGTTTGTAATGTTTGATATATGCTATACCAATGACTCTCAAAGATTTAACTTCAAGTATCACCTCAGAAAATACTGGCTTTCCAAGCACCGCCTTTTAAAAAAAATAATGAGCCTAATTCAGGACTAAACCAAGGGACTAAAATCTGGAATAACACAGAAATATGTACTGCTAAATAAGGGCAAAACAGGCTCTACACAGGGACTAAAACAGGTCTAAACCAGGACTAAGCTAGCTAGGGAATAGACATGACATTTAAGCCCAAACCAGAAATAAACCAACAATAAAACCACCTCTAAATTAAACTAAATCAAAAATTGAACCACAAAAGGCTCCTGAGTACCAACGTGAAACCTACGTACCACCTCTGGTACCTGTACCACAGTTTGAAAACCACTGTGCTATGCTATACTACACTGTGTTATGCTGTACCACACTATTAAAAATCCATTTTCTTTGAGGGATTGCCACAACATTATCATTTGTTTTTATGTGGGGTGGCTTTCCTTATGCAACCCTCTTGGTTTATCCAGGCTTAGGACTGGCACACACTGTACATGGCCCCCCTTGACCTCCATTATAAAAGTTGGGGGAATCACTTTATGTAAAATATCAAGCAGGTTTTTAATGTGGATGCTATGTTACACTATATTAAGCTATGCTAACTCTTGCCAGCCAACTATGCTATGAGATGCTACTTCGTGCTTTTACATTTTATTATACAGCCTGAAACAGAACAACCATTGGTGAATGTTTTAAAAGATAATATTAAATAATATTTTTATTTAAATTAGCATATGCTTTCCAATAACCAAACAATTTATTACTTAACATTTTTAACCATAGACCATTGCTAAAAATGTATATTATGTACCATAATTAAATAGCACAAACATGAAACATAATTGTTTTTTGAGAAACAATCTGTCATTATATATTTTCAGTAAAGCATTCATAAGAAGTAATTCCTATTATGTAAAGTTACGCAGGTTTATAATGTGGATGCTATGCTAACTCTTTTCAACTATGCTATGCTACTTAGTATCTTGTTTGACTATTTATACAGCCTGAAACATCAAAACTAATGGTGAATAGTTTGAAAGATAATATTTAGTAGTACCATGTTTTATTTAAATTATCATACTGTTTCCCAAAACAAAACACATTTTATTTGTTCGTAACATTTCAAACTGATAACCATTCACTAAAAATTGGTATAGCCTACTGCGCCAAAATCATGGGAGAAAAAAGCATGAACATAGACAAATTCTTAAATGTCTTGTTTTACTTACAGGTTACACAGCCTACATTTGACACAGACAAAAATAATTTAATTTTTTCTGGGAATGTTCTGTAATTCAGATTTTGTGATTCAAACGTTGTACAGTAATCCAGAACACAGTATCTCAATGACTGTCACAGTTGCTGATGCAATGTTTCAATCCCTGATAGAGCTCTATACAGCAGTACTATAAAAAACTGAGAATTTGACCTGTAGACTTCACACAAAGTTCTTGGCTTCATAGACGTACAAATGATAAAAGGAAGCAGTATTATTTTAGTATGACCAAGGCACAGTTCTCTTATCTGTAAAGGGCAAAAAATATAGGAATGTAACAAACCAGGATATGATGGCAGAGGTAGAAAGTTAGAAAAATGGTGAATTAATTTGATAAGTGAATTTAAAAATCATACTTTGTAATGGTACTGGCAATATTTTGATATAATATTATGACACAGTATGTTCAGTTCATTTAAAATATAAGTCTCTGTATTTACTAGTCAAAACTGTGTGATAATCAAAAGTTGAATTCTAAACCAGGACTGAAACAAAGCCAAATTAGGATTAAGTTAACATAAATTATGGATATTGTGTTTGCTAATATCACTGTAACAATAAATTTGCAACATATTATGTATCCCCTGTAAAGATATTTCTGAGAGTAGTTGCCAACTAATTATGTTAAGTATGGAAAACAGCCATGACACTCATTTACATGCAGAGAGGAGTCGAACTATAGCTTGATTAAGCCGTCTAACTGGATTTCTCACTTTGAGCTTACATGCACATAAGAGAAACCACTATGTTCCTCGCACTTAACTCAGACTACACTCAAACTAATGCAGCATTCATAAAACATTAAGACAGAGAGACCAAAAATTATGTCTTCATTGGTCTCCTGATGATTTTTAAGTTTTTCTTGTGTGTTTACATGTGTTACTGCGTTCCACTGGCTCTGCAGCATGCCCTAAATGCCTGTCCAACTTTAAGTAATCTGTAAACATGCAGAAATAGTGATGACATTTTACTCTGAATAGCAAAAATTATGATCCAAAACTTTAGTTCAAGGAAAGGCAATCATTTGAATTTCTCTATCCCTATGTTGAGAAATGGTTATAAGGTTTTTGAACTGGGAAGTGCTGACTTTTAGAGTTGTGTATAGATGAGGAACATAATAAAGAGAGTCATATGATGAAATAAATCAACGCGTTTGTAACTTCTTTGACAATCTTGCACTAACAGTAGTCATTTTAAGGTTTAGAAGTCTTGTCAGTGTGTGTTCACTAGACCTAATGGCAACCATACTTAACAAAAACCTCTCCTGATTGCTGCTGGCAATTTCCTTCTGTAAGTAATAGGTTCTCCCTGTGAATCACATAAACTCAATGGCAGATTACAGAACTGTTATTAGTATGGGCTGCACTGTAAAACATTTCATGAAATATTTTTTATATATATTAAAGTAACACTATACAACTTTTTAATAATACACAGCCAGGTACTTATTGAAAGTCTTGTTTTGGTAATATTATAACTACTACTACTGCAGATAATAACATGAGAATTTGCAGCAGTGACGTTGGTGACCAAATTTTGTAATTACAAAATATTTGCTTGAAGTGCTTAAATTTATCTCCAATTAAAGAGATATTTTTATAATTTTACTACAGCTACTGCTGTTGTATTATTTACTACATTAACATATTGTACCTAACATAATCATGGTAAATGGTTTGAAGGGATTTTTTTATTGAGCAATATTTGGTTGGTAGAGTTTTGCAGGTTCCCTATTTCATATCCTCTTTTAACGGCTTACAGTCTTGGTTGTTTTTGTTTCACCAAAAAGCACATGGTTTGAAATACATTTCCATTTTTACTGTTTTGTATGAAATATTAGAACTGAACTGTACATGCATACATGGAAACATGTGGGCAACATGTAATGAGCAAATTTTGGTCTCAAATACTGTAGAAGAACAAAAGTTTAAAAAAAAATCAGAATAAAAGTAAATTCTTGATAAGCATGTTTTATGGCTGTTTGTGTGTATTAAAAAAAATACAAAAATAAAGATAAAATAATCAAATTTTTGGTCTTTTGAAATGTGGGTCTCATTAAAAATTTATGTATGTGGTATTGCAACATTACTTGAACATCAGGCCTAAGATTTTTTTCACAGTAGTGTATATTCAAAACCGTTTAATGTTATGTTAGAACCTGAACTACTTTTTACTTCCAACACTACTGGTTTACGTCAAAATAACAAAAGCAACTATGCCCTTCATATTCTATGCCTGCCTGGCTCTGAGACCTCACGCTGTTGGGATCCACACACTTTTCCACTGAACAGCATTTCTCCACTTTTCTTCCAGGAACGGCAGGTCACACTGATTCCACTCACTGTCTCCCTCCTCGTCCCTCTGACAGACCAGTGTCTTCAGAGGACTGGTGCACGTGTACTGGAGGTACTGACAGCCCTACACCAGACAGAACGTGATTACATTAGGTGGAATCAGGTAAATATTTATGTTTCTTGTGATTTTTTTAAGCTCACCTCAGCACTGCCCCAGTACCAGATGGCCTTGATAACACTGTGGTTAGCCAGAGCCACAGTTAGCTGGTCCTTATTTCCTGTGATGATGTTAACCAGGCCTGCAGGCAGGTCTGAGGACTGCAGCACCTGGAGAGGACACAGAGGAGAACATTTGTTTATCAATCAAATAACACAAAAGGTTCAATATTCTTTAACAAATTTAAGTTCATATGCGATAAATATTTTACTGTCTCTGTTGTTCACTGAAAACAACTGGTCAAGGATTACAGCAAGTTGCTATGATTACATATTAAAGACGTAGTTTACTTTTTAAAAAAAGCTAATCAACACAGCAAACATAGTCATTTGGCAGGTTTTTATGCCAGATGCCTTTCCTGTCGCAACCAGTCACATTGACTGGAGTAGGCAATGTGGGTGAAGTGTCTTGCCCAGGGACACAACAACGTTATTGTGCTTCGTGCAAAGTTCAAACTGCCAAACCTCCAGTTGGTGGGCATACTTTACACAGCTGTTAAAATCTTTCATTTTGACATTGCCTTTCTGTTTTTGTAGCTATTTTGTTTTGTTACTATGTAAATAAATATAATACAATAATTCAATGAGAGAGTACTTCTCACACACTCTCACGCACTCTCTCTCTCTCACGCACGCACACACACACACACACACGTCAGTCCAGGTGAAATGATTTCTGTGCCTTATTCCAATAATGAAGAGCAAAATATTTTTTTTACCAATTTGACTTTTGACACAGTAAGATGGAAGAAGGATTAAAAAGTCCTGGGACCAGAGCCAGTAAGAACTTAACTTCAAGTTTAACTTATTCATTAAATAAAGGGGCAACATGCCAAGAAGTGCTTTATATGAACAAAAGGCAATGTTGTTCTCTCCTCACATCAAGTGATAGGCGTCCAACTTTTGAGTAACACTTCATTTAGTGCTCAAAATAGTTAACATGCACACTTCTAAGTTACTTTAGTAGTCTAGTTTAGATTGTTAAAGCTAAGTATTACAACTATCCAATTCATTCTAAGAAAGCTGAATTGTATACCTTGCCTTTCTCAGTTACCATATTGTTTACTTCCAACAACCAATCAGAAAAGACAGGCAGGCAAACTGCCCAACATGGCAGTTTAGAAGAGGAACTAAACTCCTTTCACATTAATGTTGTATTTGGTTAAATGGCCACCATCTCTACATACATGTCTTTCTTTAACCAATTTATTTTGCACTTTGCATAAGGTAAAAGTTATTTTCTGTTTCCTTAGGCTTTTGCAAGTACCATGTACAACCCAGTCTGTCCAAACTACAACCTAGTAATGGGATTTTCAACAAGCTCTTCAAGGTATGTTTAAAAAGTGTAGGATTGGAAAGGTATAGAGGGAATATGAAAACAAATCAAAAGACAGTGCATTTAAAAAATTAATATGCATTAGTTTGGACATAGCTTGAGATGTCCTCATATATTTTGTTAGTGGGCAATATACTGTTGTATTCTTTAGATTTTCAACAAGCTTAAAAGCCTTATTGAACAGAACTGCTCTGGCTGCTTGCACTGAAAATAAACATAGTCCAGCATTGTAAACAGAAAATCCATCAGTGTACCTGAATGAACGTTAGTGTTGGTAAGGGATACTTCTGACTGGGCACCATGACGACAGCGTTTCCAGTGGCGATGGCTGCCCCCAGGGTGGTAACGGTGGAGAGGAGGGGGCTTTTGTTGGGGAGGATGATGCCAATGACTCCCAGGGGATCAGGGATGGAGAAAGCAGAGCCTGACTGTGGTACAGCCTGGAGGAGAGAATATCATCATGAGACACTGTTCTAACGCTTCTAAAATAAAATATCCAATCATCACATCACATGGCAGGAAAGTAAGAGAACTGTTCAAGACAAGATTAAACCAAACAGAGTAGTTAAAAAGCTAAAAGACAATTGAAGTGAGACTGAATTTAAAAATGAATTGCGTATTTGAGAAACTACTGATCTGCTAGGATTTTCATGCACAACCATTTCTAGGGTTTTGCAGAGAATGGTCCAAAAAAATGGTCCAATAAAATATCCAGTGTGCAGCAATTCAGTGGGCAAAAATGTCAAAGGGGAACGGCTAAACTGGTTTGAGAGGTTTGGTAGCTCCAGGTTTGTCTTGTGAAATGTGGTACTTTTTTAAAAAAAATTTTAATGCCAGCATCATCAACAACAGAACATTAATCTGGATGAATTTTACACTAAGGAATTATCTGTACTACTCTCTGAAATACAAAAGAAAGAACTCCACTATTGCATTAAAAAATCATCAATAAATAAATCATTTTCTCCATGATAACATTTCTTTAACAAATATATTTAGTTATTGCCGTGACACTACTTTTTTGTAATATTAAACATAATATTTTGACCTAGATGAACAAAATGTGATACCTACTTATAATATTTAATACTTTTAAGGCCTTGATTTTGACAAGATCAAATGTAATACCTATTTAATGCTTTTAGGACCTTGTGTGGTATACAGCAGCTCAAACAATAAATAAATGAAAAATAAGAAATAGAAAATGTATTTCAAAAGGTAATTTTCTAAAAAATTTACTCTGTAAATTAAACTACTGTAAATTACTTGAAATAAAAGAGTAAAAGTAAAAAATCTAGGTGTATTCCACCTCTTCTTTATGTAAGTCATACGTATTTGAATTCTCACATGGACAATATATGTTTCAATTATGCATTTAAGTTTCTTGTGTGTTAACTTTATGTAATAAACTCAGTGCTCAAAGTCCTCACCAGAGTTCCACCGTGCATTTTGTCACAGAAGGCGGCCCAGTCATTGAGTCTGGCGATGCTGAGCTCCACCTCACTGTCAGCATTCTCCACAGAAACACCAGTCTGAGTATTCAGAGACGTCACTAAGTCCTTTTTCTTTGCTTCTAGGCCTTTAGCCAGAGAGTAGAGTGACTGGGCATGTGCGGAGGGGCTCTTTTTCATCCAACTGTGATGCGAAAAATAGAACAACATGAGTAAGAATAATCAAAAATGAGCATTAGGTGTGTTTTGTA
This sequence comes from Bostrychus sinensis, assembly GCA_020698575.1. Classification (NCBI taxonomy): domain Eukaryota; kingdom Metazoa; phylum Chordata; class Actinopteri; order Gobiiformes; family Eleotridae; genus Bostrychus; species Bostrychus sinensis. Next base: position 29,480,182 of record CM036253.1, on the reverse strand, counting down.
TGTTTTGGAGAATGGGGAAATGCAAAAGAAAGAAGAATATAAATGTTTGACAGATTCTATTGTTCAAAACTAAATAAAGCAATACATCCAAAATGACTCAGCACATTTAAATACTTATCAGCTCACAAAGTCAAGCTGGACTTTGGCTGGTGATAAACACATTAAACCTGTCGGTTTGTGTAAAGGTGTCCTTGTAAACAGCTGAACAAACACCCAGCTAAAGCCATGAAACATTAATCATTACAGTGGCCTGATGTCGTGGGTTCAAAGAGGTTAACTTGACATTGTGAACAACACAAGACAAAACTGGTAAAAGAAAAAGTGTTTTTACAACAAATTATAATGTAAAAAGGCAAAACATTCAACACTTAAATCTGAGCAAAGGAATTGGATCTATTGCAATCAGCAAAGTCAGAGAAAAACTTTCACATGTTAGACCAACTTTTTCCTTTTTTATGTGAAAAAATAGTGACTGAGTAAAATATAAAATGTGTTTGTATGTAACTTGTAAAAAACATAGAGCATGCTAGTAATGCTAACCATGGACATTAAAAGGTCTAAAAAGCTGAAGGTATCTACAACATTTAATCTCTGACCAATTCTCTGAAATTCAATTTTCAGAATCAGGCCTCTAATGAACTTTGTGGTTCTGATTTTCCATTGCAACATCGTGTTTTGTTTACACTGGACTGTCTGTGTGGTTGGTGCAGGACACGCCCTGACCCAGGCTGAACTTTGGTGGCTGCCTCCACTGCATTCCTGACGTCCTTCCTGCCTCCGTCTGGACAGTATGCCAACACTTTGGCGCCATCTGCTGACTGCACGGCCACACTGCAGCCAGACTCTGATTTACAGGTCTTTCCTCCGACAAAATGCAGGTAGAACTTCGGAGCACTAAACGAACAGAATGATACAGTTACACTAACTCTTTATTGAGTACATGATGGAACAATTTATTTTCATTTGATCTATCATTTTTCTTCATAAAAACCTTGTGTCTTTCATTTAGCACATGCAAAAAAGTACCTATTTACATTTGTCCTTAAAATCTGATAATTACATCCCTCTGTGCAATTCTTCATCATCTAGCAATCAGTGTTGTATCAAATTAATGAATTAGGAAAGTAGATTCAGGCAACAAGGGTGAAATTGTTCAGTGAAAAAATGTTATTTGTAAAAATAACAAAAGAGAAATCATACTGTAAACCCACCTGGCAGGGTCTGAATCATCTGGAATGACAGTTGTTGGTGCAGCAACTCCAAACTTAGCGTAGTCCAAAGACACAGGCGAGGATCGAGGAAGAGGAGGACTGGAAGAGGACGGCCTTAGGAAATGGTACAGGCCCTAAAAAATGCAAAACACAGATTTTTTTCTATAAATGTCCACTTTTAAGATAGATATTGTAAAGGTGTATCTTTGGGAAGTTCTGCATACAGTCTCACTTTGACAATGTAATAATATTGAACAGTGAAGCGTTACCTCCTGTCCTCCATCGGTGCAGGTCCCACTGTCTTTGTGTCCAGACACAGGCAGACAGGGGTCAGAGACAGAGTAGGAGTTCAGCCACACACAGCCCACTGACAAACTGGAGGAAGACAGGAGGACATACGCATTATTAAATTTAAGGCCTAAAAACACAAAGCACAGTTCTATTTCATCCCTCCTGACCGCCAGAGGGCGGTGCTGAAAGCACTGAATGTACCCTTCACGCATGCGCAGTTCGAGTAATTATACCAACAGAGTCACCTGTGACACCCCAGATGACCCACCAGAGGTAATATATTCCGGGGTCATCTGAGGCTCTGCTCCTTTTTCTCTTCTCGCGTGCAGTTCAAAGACACGTGCGTGTGTTTGCTTTACAAACGTTTTACTTTCTGGTCGCTGGAAGCCCCGTGACCGTGTCGGTCGGAGCAGCGGAGTTCCGCCCTCCAGGGGCTGCGACAGATCATACTTCGTTGGAGGACTGGACCTGTCGAGGTAACTGACTAGACCCGAGCCCTTGTTGGTGACGGCAGCGTTCGCGCCCCCTCTCCCATCTTGCGGAGTCTAGTGTATTTTGTTTCAGTATCTGGTAGAGCGGTTGCTGTTTGTAGCCCGCCTTCTCAGAGTGTTTGTCGCCTCGACGTACTCTCTTGAGCTACTTCGTGGTAGGTTTTTGTTCTGCTTGCTTATAGTGCACTACACCTGCCATGTTAGCGACAGTTAGCCTCTTCTGGTGACGGCTGTGTTCGCGCCCCCTCTCCCAGATTTGGCGTCTTTTTGCTTTTGTAATGATATCACAATAATTGTGCTGACTTTTGGCTTTTGTTTTAGATTGGTTTAGGCTGACAGTACGCCTCTACTGGTGACGGCAGCGTTCGCGCCCCCTCTCCCAGTCTTGGCTTTTCCTTTTGTGAACAGTTTTACCGCTATTGAGCGGAGCAAGCCCTGTGGCTCTTGATTTTGATTGAAGTGGCCTACAGCTGAAGGTGTTTTCGTCATTAACCTCTACTGGTGACGGCAGCGTTCGCGCCCCCTCTCCCAGCCTTGGTGTTTTCCTTTTGTAATAAGCTACCACTGTTACATTGACACGTGGTTTGATTAAAGTGGACTGCACTTAACACTGTTAGTGACAGTTGACCTCTACCGGTGACGGCAGCATTTGCGCCCCCTTTCCCGGCCTAACCCTGTGCTCTGGTGCCACTGCATTTGCAGTCTTTATCTGCTTCCTCAGCTGAGGCAGTCACTGGGCAGAACATGGACGGCTCCCACTGCTGTGTGGCTTGTGGGGCTGCGCTTCAGGCGGACGATGGCCACGATCTGTGCCCGGCCTGCCTTGGTCCCGAACACTTGAGGGAGGCGTTGTCAGACAATCCGTGCATGAATTGTAGCTACATGCCACGTACACTGAGGATGACTAGGATGGCACAGCTGTCCGCATGCGGGAGTGACCTGCCCCCCTCAGGACAGGTGGTCTTGGCGCCGTCTAGGCGTTCCAAGCATCTGAGTGATCTCACAGTTGTGACGCCCCCTCCCAGGAAGAGGGTCAAGTCCAAGGGCCATGGGCTCTCCTCAAGAGTTGAACAGTTGTCTGCCGAGTTGGCTGAGATGAGGTCTCTTTTCCAGGCTCAGCAGCCAGAAACTCCCACAGACGGGGCGGGGTTCTCTACTCCACCCATGCCTGTCTTGGCCCCGGAGGACGATGTCATCTCCCTGGCCGCCTCGGCCTCTCATTTTCAGGACGAGGAGGTGGAGCAGACCTCTCGAGCTTCAGAAGCTGGTTCCTTCTCTCCTGCTCAGAGCTCAATTAGTGATGCGGGGGATACTTCCATGCACACTGTTATGCGCATGGCTTTGGATCGCCTGCGGGTGGAGGTCCCCCAGCAGGATGAGTCTGCCCCGGGCAGCGCCTTCTTCAGGCGTGGACGGGCTCCTCCGGTCTTCACTGTTCCCCCTTCTGAGGAGTACCTGAGGGAATTACACGCCTGTTGGAGAGATCCCAGTGCCCTTTCACATCTTTCAGCTGATGGTCGGGTGTTGGCGGCGATGCACAACCCTGCCGGTGCTGGCTTGGATCGCATGCCCGCTGTTGAACCAGCCATTGCTTCCCTCATTGTTTCACCTGAGGAGGCCCTGCGTCTGACTGTGAGGTGCCCCCGACCCCAGTGTCGTGTCACAGATGACTTCATTACGCGGGCTTATAATGCTGGTGCGCGTGCCGGCCGCCTGGGTAACTCTCTGGCGCACCTCATGTTTGCGCTCTCTGCTTCCCTACAGGACGGCAGCGCTGCAGCTGCCTCTGTTGGGTTTAGTGATGCAGCACTGCAGGCTTTTGCCCTAATGACAAGGGAACTTGGGCGGGTGATGTCCTTCCTTGTTCAGGCTCGCAGACAGGTCTGGCTAGCGCAGTCTGCGCTGACTGAGCCATGTCGTAGGACCCTCCGCAGTGTGCCTGTGGAACCGGGGCAGTTGTTTGGTCCGGCTGCGCTGGAGGCTCTGGAGAGAACTGTCCAGGCACAGCAGACCAGGCGACAACTGTCAGGTCTCAATAGGACCATGCCTCCCCCCAGTAGGCCGAGGGGCCCGACTGCTGGCCCCAGTTCCCGGCCATTGCCTCAAACGCGCCCCATTGGCGACCGTTGTTCTCACCTTTTCCCTCAACAGTGGTCTGGCAGGGACCTTGGGGGTGGTGCCCGCCTACCAGCTAGGCAGCCCCGAGCCCCGGGCACTAGCCGTCGCCCCCCCAGGGCCCCTAGAGGCCGTGAGGCTAAGAGGTGAGGCCGTCGAGCCGGCCGTCGGATATTTTTCCCAGCAGCAGCTCAGTTACTGGACTGCTCACGCGTCAGACCCTTGGGTGGTTGCCACCTTGACCCATGGGTACAGACTGCAGTTCCGACGCCGGCCCCCTATTTCAGGTCGGGTCAAGATGACCATCATTGGCGACCCGGCAAAAGCTCTAGCGCTGGATCGGGAGTTATCCGCCCTCCTAGCCAAAGGCGCAATCGAGGCTGTGGATCCTCTGCTGCAACCCAGGGGCTATTATTCCACTTACTTCCTTGTGACCAAAAAGACTGGCGGATTTCGTCCAATCTTGGATCTGAGGGGACTCAATCGCTACATGAAAGTATTGCCGTTCCATATGCTCACCACGAGGGAAGTCTTGGAAACCGTTGCCAGGGGGGAATGGTTCACATCCATAGACCTGAAGGACGCTTACTTTCATGTCCCCATCGTGCCAGAACACAGGCGCTTCCTCAGGTTCGCATATCGGGGTCGCCACTGGCAGTTCAGGGTGCTCCCATTCGGACTCTCTCTCTCTCCGAGGGTGTTCACCTGATGCGTGGCGGCGGCCCTCGCCCCTTTGCAAGCCCGCGGCATGAAGATTTTGCCATATCTGGACGATTGGCTTCTTTGTGGGCCGTCCCGAACTTGTGCAACTCGAGACACAGGTTATCTTCTTTCCCATGTGGCCCAGTTAGGCCTCAAGGTCAATCTGGAGAAGAGCTGGCTGACTCCTTCTCAGACAGCAACCTTCATTGGTGTGGCTCTAGACACGACCTCAATGGTTGCTCGTCCGTCGTGTCGTCGGATAGACGACATACTCCTTTTAATTCGTCGCTTCAGACTGGGCAGACGGCTCCCATATGTCACTTTCCTACAACTCCTGGGCAAGTTGACCTCTGTCATACGTGTGGTACCTCTCGGCTTGCTATTTCTGCGCCCCCTGCAGAGGTGGCTGAACAGTTTTCACTTGGACGCGGGACGACACAGGCGTCGGCTGCTCAGAGTGACGCGACGGTGTCTCCGTGCCCTGGAGCCATGGAGGGACAGGGCTTATATGTCCCGGGGTGTCCCCATGGGTTCTGTTACATGCCGAAGGGAGGTTGTCACCACAGATGCTTGTCCCACTGGGTGGGGCGCTGTGTGGCAGCACAAGGCCATTCAGGGGCGCTGGTCTGCAAAGGACTGCTCCGAACATATCAATGTGTTGGAGCTACGGGCCGTGCATCTAGCTCTCAGGCATTTTCTGCCATACCTGAGAGGAAGGCATGTGCTTGTACGGTCGGACAACACCTCGGCTGTCTATCACATCAACCACCAAGGGGGCACCAGGTCAGCACGTCTCCTGGAAGTGTCTCAGGACCTTCTGACGTGGGCAGCCCCCCATCTGTCCAGCCTGAGGGCGATGTATTTACCAGGGGAGAGCAACCAGCTGGCAGACGCCCTCTCTCGCTGGGTTCCCTTGCAGGGAGAGTGGTGCCTTCACCCAGAGGTGGTGCACACAATTTGGAGCCTCTTTGGCCGAGCAGAGGTAGATCTCTTTGCTTCAGAGGGGTCCACTCATTGTCCCCTATGGTTCTCCCTCAAAGGGACAGCGGGCCCCCTAGGTCAGGATGCACTGACACATCCTTGGCCTCGGGGCCTCTTGTACGCTTTCCCCCCACTCCCTCTGATTTTGCCAACTCTTCAGAGGGTCCTTCAGGAGGGTCACAGGTTGCTGCTGGTGGCCCCCCTCTGGCCAGCGCGGCCTTGGTACCCGTTGCTACACAGTCTCTGTCACGGCATGCCATGGCGCCTCCCAGACAGACAGGATCTGCTGTCCCAGTTGGGGGGCAGAGTCTGGCATCCCAATCCTCAACGCCTCCAGCTGTGGGTCTGGCCACTGGAGGGCCCGGGCTGCAGCTGATTGGCTGCACGGACCCTGTCAGACGAACTATTTTAAATGCCAGAGCGTCTTCCACTCGTCGGCAGTATGAAAACAGGTGGAAGCTGTTTTCGCGGTGGTGTGTTGGCCGCAGTGAGGACCCTGTGTCCTGCTCGGTGTCTGTTATCTTGGAGTTCCTCCAGTCTCTCTTTGATGAGGGTCGGTCTCCCTCCATGCTTAAGGTGTATGTTGCAGCAATATCTTGCCATCATGCTAGAGTTGACAGTGGCACAGTGGGGGGCCACAACCTGATGTCTCTTTTTCTGAGGGGAGCTCGTAGGCTGTGCCCACCGGCAGTCCCACGCGCCCCTGTGTGGGACCTGCCCCTGGTGCTGGATGCTCTGTGCCATCCCCCATTCGAGCCTTTGGCACAGGCTTCGCTCAAATGGCTGTCTTGTAAAACTGCGTTCTTGCTAGCCATTGTTTCTGCAAAGCGGGTTAGCGAGTTGCATGTCCTTTCTGTCAGCTCCTCATGTCTCAGATGGAGCCCGGATGGGTCTGGCGTCACACTGTGGCCGAATCCAGCTTTCGTTCCGAAAGTGTTGTCCCAGTCACACTGTAATCAGCTTCTGACACTGGCACAGTTTGTGCCTCCCCCTGGAGAGGGTGCGGACAGGCTGGAGTTGTTGTGTCCGCTGAGGTCACTGAGGGCATATATTGCAGCTACAGCAGCTATAAGAAAATCGGACCAGCTGTTTTTATGTTATGGGGGTCCTAAAATGGGCTGCCCTCTTTCCAGGCAGCGCCTTTCCCATTGGGTTGTTGCAGTCATTCGCCATGCCTATGGGGCAGGACGCTACTCCCTGCCATCTGGTGTGCGGTGCCATTCCACCAGGAGTGTCTCTACATCATGGGCTGTTATGAGAGGGGTTCCGCTGGGAGCCATATGTGCTGCCGCCTCATGGGCATCACCGAGCACGTTTACACGATTCTACAACGTGAACGTCGCCACCCCTCATCCACTTGGTGTGGTTCTCCTGCCGGAGTCCTCTGGGTCTACTCAGTGAGGTAGGAACTCAGGATTCCTTGTGACTTTGCTGGCATTAGTCATTCAGTGCTTTCAGCACCGCCCTCTGGCGGTCAGGAGGGATGAAATAGAACGAAAGTTACGTATGTAACTACGGTTCTATGAATCCCGGATGACCGCCAGAGATTCTCTGTCACTCAGAATCCTTTCCTTCCTGCGAGAAGATTCTGAAGGAGCAGAGCCTCAGATGACCCCGGAATATATTACCTCTGGTGGGTCATCTGGGGTGTCACAGGTGACTCTGTTGGTATAATTACTCGAACTGCGCATGTGCGAAGGGTACATTCAGTGCTTTCAGCACCGCCCTCTGGCGGTCATCCGGGATTCATAGAACCGTAGTTACATACGTAACTTTCGTTTCACAGTGGACACATAAATAATAGAATTTTTCACTCAATGGCACAATATAAAATATTTGACTATTGAGTAAGTGTGCACCTCTTTGCTGTCTCCAGAGCCAGGGTGAGGTCTTCAGTCCAGATGGAAGCGGCCTGACCATGAGGGCTGTGGTTACCTGGAAAAAAAAACATAATGAAAAAATTATTTAAACTATGGTTTGTTGACCTTTACATTATCTAACCTTAGAAAAAAAATAGACTTGCACCAGAGGCTGTACCAAAGCCTTTTTTCAGTATCTGGCCACCTGTTTTGGATCAGATAAAGAAGGTGAATCCCTTACTTACATCAGAGAGGTAGATTTTTTTTATTTTTTTTACTTACTACTTACTTTTTACAACTAGTAGTGTTGTGTTTCTTGCATCAGTGAGCTTAAAGAAGCTATAATGGTGCAACAGCTTGGGATTGTTGATGGGTTTAGGTTAAATGCTGACTGTGTTGTGGATATGTTTGGCTAAATGATTCATAAAAAACATCTGAACAACAGTATACATGACAGAATATTAGTGCATGGATACTGCTTAGGAGGGTAATGGGGGGCTCAGGACTAGCAGCTTGACCATTTCATCACAGGGCTAACAGTTTTAGAGACATACACTGACTAAATATTCTTTCACATTTGTTTACTAAAGTGCACCCCAAAAATAAATTTGGTATGTAAAACAATTTGAATTCTATAATTTGCAATGCAGTTAAAGTTATGTTTGTCCTATCGGGTAGATAATTATTGCATTTGCAGGTGTTTCTATTATCAAAGGGTTTCAAGGGGTCCTAAAATAGAACAGCATACTTTGTTGGCCATGCCTCTATTTGATGTAACAAGTTAGACTGTATTTTTTTTTTTTTTTTTTACACTGAATTGTTTTGCCTGGTATTTTTATGCCCTGGATTTAAAACACTGTATTTGGCTTATGATATTTTATTCACTAAAATTTTCATCAGAATTTGAATTAAAAAGATTCAGTTCACAAAATTCAGTAACTTAAATTCATAGTTTAAAAAAAAGAGCAGTATATTTTTCTATATTTCATAAAAATTACCCATGTGTCCCAAGATGATGATGTAAGCATGTTTACATCAAATATTAGTTTTACTGATAACAATGGTACAGCTGATTTAGTCACAATTAAAAAAATATTGAATATAATGCCCAAGTTGTTTATGTTTACATTTTTTGTTTTGGTTCTAAAACTGCATTGCCGATCGTCCAATCAGGAAAGCAGAAAGACTGGCAACTCACAGACAATTGTTTTGATTTAGACTGCAGTACTGTTTTCAAACCAGTAGAGTGCATGCTGCTTATAGTACCTTTACTTATGCTTGAGGTATGGAGCCAGTTCCAATTAAGTACTGCTACCTGCTGTTGAAACACAAACCTCTCAGTGACAGTTAGTCCTTACCAACAGTGACAGCTTCTGTGTTGATCCTGAACGTCATGAGAGGCAGCAGTGGACCGGGAGCTGGGCTGACCACACAGGGAGAGGCGGGGGCTGTCCCACACAGCACTGTGGGGGGGTATTGTGCCCCAGAGGGAGTGGGGTCACAGGGACGCAGCAGCTGAGAGCAAAACAGAAGTTAGTGTTATTTACTCACAGTATAAACTTGAATACTATATGTGCTACAAACAGTCTCTAACCGTGGCCCCCTGCTGCTGAGCCTCCTGTACTGCAACGTCCACCTGGGCCCTCACGTCATCTGAGGCCAGGGGGACACATTTCATCCCTGTCATCCGCAGCTTGAGACGAGCCACAACACTGTTCAGCACACTCTCCTGGACCAGCAACACCCAGTGGATCTGAGAGGACACAGAGAGAGAAAAAAACTTAATATAATGTTATTAAATTATACATACACACTGAAACATTACCATACAATATTTAAGTGCAAAGTGTGGCTCCAGGACAAACTGCTAGACTCCAAAATGATTTCTACAGTATGTTTGCTTAGGACAGTAAGCAAAAGCGAGCTTATATTTATATATGTTAATTTGGCATAGGGATTAAACTGTGCACCTGTTAAAAAATAATCACAAATAGCGAACTTGCAGACCAATTTTTTTTTGTAGTGCCCAAAACTCCAAGGTTTTTGGTATTGAATATTTAGGTGGTATTCCTCTGTACTTGGAACTGAAACTGCTTTGTTGGGCTTTTCTAGCACTTTGGAAAATTTGGGTAACAATGCTTGTACAATTGTGGTATGGTCATTGCCAAAAGATGTATTTTAAAGCTGTGGAAATCTGACTCAGCGCCTTATTCTGAAACCTGGTTGAAAGAAATGATAGGATTCCTTCACATTGAAAGGCTTAGATATGAAGTGTCCGGCAACCAAGAGACATATGATAGTATATGGAGACCTGTTCTAGAACATTTACATTTTAAGTGACCTTGGAGGACTATGCACTTTGAGGAGGTCTTGAATACGCGAATATTACATGCCCCTGTGTGTGTGTGTGTGTGTTTTATTTTATTTTTGGGTGGCTATACATTTTGTACATTTATTTAAATTCACCTCTAACTTAACTTTGGATGATGTCATTGGTATTTATTTGCTTGGTCATTTGGTCACTTTTTTAAGTTTTGTTTTTATCTTTGCTATTGTCTGAAGCTGTCTGTATCTTTTTTGTTTTTGTCATCATCTTGTGTACACATTAAAAATTTCAAAATCTATAAATAAAGTAAAAAAAAGAAAAAAAAAGTAAGCACAAAAAATGTATTTCAAACAAACAGAAATCTTCTGCTCCATATGGCTCTATTGGGCTTTTATACAGGTTTATTTTTGTGGTTTTGTTTTGATAACTTTTATAATTTAATATGAATTAATATTTTAATTTGCTGGTCCATTCTGTGCGTCACAATCCTCAAATGACAAAGCTCACTTTGTAGTACAGCCCTCTGGATTGGTCGTAGTTTTGTTTTAATCCAGATTTTGTCCTAGGTTTGCCTTGGTTTTGTCCTGGTTTAGTCTAAGATTTGTCCCAATCTTGTTTTGGCTTAGTCCTGACTTAGTCCTAGATTTGTTCTAATTTGTTCAGGCCAATTGTTTTTGAAGTGACAACTACAAAGTCTGCAGATGCAGTAACCTAAAAACTCTCATTTTTTCCCCCTATACACTGAAATAATCATACAAACAAAATGATGCATGTCACATTCTGATAATGAACTAGTATTACTGCTATTGTTGTTGTAGTTTGTAAATGGCCAATGCTTGTTACCTCTTTCTTCTTCTTAAAAGCCGCCTCTATCACTCCGTCCACTGCACTGTCAATGTCTGCTGTTTCAAAGATGATGAAGGGACATGTGGCACCAATGTGAGCAGAAACAGAGACAGGAACTCCCAGACCAGCTGTGGCTTTACACAATGTCACTCCGTCCTGAAAGAGACAAAAACGTTGTCTAAATATCCTGCAGATTACTAATATTCACAATTCAAACCCTTATTTGGCAAACCTGCTTGTTGCCGCTGTAGGTGACATAACTGATGCTGGAGTTCTGGGCCACTTTGGCACTGAATGACATGTCACTTCCTGTTAAAATGTTTAGGGCCCCAGCAGGTAGACCCGCCCCCGTGAACAGCTGAGCCAATAGCAGTGCGGCCGGGGCAGTGCTGTGTCCAGGGACAATGATGACAGAGTTACCTGGAATAAGGAATCCAAAATCAGGTCTGCTATAAAATGATATGTCTTCATAGAAAAATGGCTGTTTTGGCAAAAATGTGCTATTTGCTTGCTGTACTGTGGAGAGACATTAATATAAGGTAATAAGGTATGGTATATGTAAAAGGGTCATGACTAGTTTTTAGTGGCATCTGGATGTCAAAGGTAGACTGCAATCCAAACTTCACAGCAATTTTGAGACAATGTGTGGCCTGGATTACAGTAACAAATGGACAGAGTGTCTGGCCAGGCTAGACAATATGAGCTTCTACAATAGCCCAGTCTGTCTACAAACAAAACCAGCAAAAAATAGGATAGGAGTTTGCTTAAAAACTGTACAAAATCAAAATGGGCCATTTCACAGCTTTAAGCAAGAAATGGGAGCCCTCAGAAAGGAAAATAGTAGCCTATGAAATATTCCCCTACAGTGTACATATTTTACATCAGGGGTTGCTGATTTTTTAATGCCATTACTAATGCAATTTAAAAAAATGTTCATACCACAAACATACAGTCGCCGCACCAATAATGTTAAAAATCAAACATCCAATGTTTGGGTAATTTGGTCCTACTGTCTATCACGCTAGTGTAGGTAACAAAAATGCATATATATTTAGATTCACAAATAAAACTGTCAAATATAATGCTTTTTAATGGTATTTAAGCCCTTAATTTTCGCAAAATCAATTTAATAACATTTAATGCATTTTAATGCCCTGGTGGAACCCTGTGTATATTCTGTATATTAAATGACCATAGTGATAAGATGACAGAGCGGACATGCATGTGTAAGTTATTTGGGAGTGGGTAGGAAAACTAGCAGGTCTTCATTACACCCTCTATACTTCAAACATCCTTTCTCCTCAAAAAAGTTGGTTGTTCATGTCCTAAAGCATAACTGGTTTGCTTGGGCTTTTTGTCTTTTCTGGGTATATGTACAGACATTTTCCCTTACATTGTGTTCTATGAAGCTAAATGATTTTCCAGGTCAACACTGCATACAAGAATTTGTTCTTAATGCTCTGCCTGCTAAAATAAAGATTAAATTAAAAAATGAAAAATAAAATGAAGCTTGATCACAAAATTTTAGGTTTATGTGAAGGTACACTTTGGGAAATATAGTGCTGAATTGTTTGTGAGATGTGTGCCTTTTACCCATGGCTAGTGCTGCCAGAACCTTGGCCATAAGAGAATAGAGAGAGCATTCTTCTGAACAGACTACCTCCACCACACCTGAAAAGCAGAACAAAAGCCATGTAAAAATCATTCAGCGGAAGAACACATGATGTAACAACAGTGTTGTGCTGACCGAGTGGAGTCCAGCCGGACAGGAGTGGGTCTCTGAGCTGTGCCCAGCTGCTGTAGTACTGCAGCAGCCTCACCAGAGAGGAGGGAGGACAGGGAGACTCACACAGCTCACACAGCTCAGACAAACATTGAGCATGCTGGCCCAGGACACCCACCAACCTGAGGAAAAACACATACATGCAATTCATCACATATAGACTTAGACCTACATAAATGTTATTGATCCTCATTCATTCATTTTCTACCGCTTATTCCCGTTAGGGGTCGCGGGTGACTGGAGCCTATCCCAGTAACTTTGGGCCATAGGCGGGGTACACCCTGGACAGGGGCCAGCTTGTCTCAGGGCTGACACAGAGACGAACACAGACAGACAACCATTCACTCTCACATTCATTCACTAGGGGCAATTTAATTTTCAATTTTTCAATCTTGGAAACATAATACCACAACAATAGATGTTAAAAATAGAGAGAGAATGAAGATAAAAGTTGGAAGTTTTTAAAAAGAATTCTAGGGTTACCTTTTTACATTTGATAGCATCACAATTTGATCTGAAGGTGTCTTTGGTCAAATTATGGTTTTGTAGTTTTTGTATAAATATGTTCAATATTTTGACCATACACAATATACCAATATACCTGCGAGCTTTTTGGTTAATATTTTGACACAAAAACATAACCATTTCATCCAACATTTCAATGGTTGACATGCAACATGTAAATGTATGGCACAAGTAATATCATAAGATTATTAAAAGTATTTTTAGTGATTAGTGGAGTCACAATATTGAGATTACTGAGGATAGCGATGCCCAACAATGTATAATAAAATAAATAACTAAATAACTTCATAAATAACTAAATTTACTCCTATACTGTTGCTATATATAATGTTAAAATGTAGTGTGGTGTATGTAGGGTTGGAAAATTCTAGGAATTTTCAAAGTTAAAGATTTTCCAGGAATATATGGGAATTAATGGGAATAAACTGGAAATTTACACAACAGAAGGCCGTCTCTTAAACAGGAGAAAATATACGTTAGCATAACAACCATATTTAATACAATACACTTAAATATCTATACTATACTTCATGTGATATCATTCAAATCATGCCAGCCAGCCATAAAACTTACCTTCCACTCCTCCAGGAACACAAAATAAACTAAAACTGATAAGATTATAAAGCCAACAATATTATGTTTATGTCTGTGTAACAAAACAGACATTTTTCCACTATAGCCATATTAGCTTCTGGCCTAAAACTTAAATGGGGTTACCCACCACAGTCACCTCTGAGTAGCTGAAATTGAAAACTTTCCTCCCAACATTATTATGACATATTCACGGTGTGATGTCCCACCTTTAGTTAAATTCAATCTTTTTGAAAGTCACAGAAACCTAATGAAAGCATTTTAGGTTACACTTCCCATTGAAAATTTCCAGAAATTTGGGAAAAGTGTTCTGCCCCTTTTGCAACCCTAACTGTATGTAATGGTAAAACATCATAGTCAGTGTTGTACCTGAGCAGGACTTTGGCCCTCTGCTGACAGTTCAGACCACTCCAGGATTTAAACCCATTCACTGAAGAAGAGGCACACTGAGAAACATCCTCCTCCACCGCACACACTGTACTGCACACTGGAACACCTACAGACCACAATCAAAAATAATTTCAACAATTTAAGCAAAAGGCAACACAACTCAGCCAGATATGATTATAGTGTATTATGTGAATATTCTAAAAGTGAAATTAGTAAAACATTTTTCCCAGCACAATCTGTCCTTGCCTTTTGAATCCACCAGGGAGCGAGTCTCTCTGTTGGCTGGAAGGACAAACTTGCCGTTGATGAACAAACCAAGAGAGCGGGAATGATGATCCAGCCAGGCCTGAGAGAGATCATAAGGAAGAAAGTATTACAGAAGTACTAATGGTACACCAAAACAAACACACCTTGACAGTTATTAATGAGCTCAAATACATAAATATAAACAAAATACATATCATATTAGAAGATAACTAACTACTATTGAATTACACTTTTAATTAGATGCAAAATTATGACATAACATCCATGTTTTACTAGCCAGGATGACCACCCTCCCTACTTCTACAGACCACTGAAAGATAAAGAGAGCAGTGTATAACCATTTACAGATGCACGACCAAAGTGCAGCACTGAGATTTTTCTGCTACCATTTGCACAGTTTTTATTGCTAGATTTGACATTGAACAAACAACTCAACATCAGTTTGTTCTTATACATTCCATAAGAGTGCCATCGGCCTTATCAATTCGTGTAGTCATTATACAACCACTTGCCACATACAGTCAGGGCCCAGTGGGTGATCACATCTTTTCTACAATCTGCAACATGCTGCCAACATTTCTGCAGTAATTGATGTTTACAGGCCATCTGCTTCACCCTTGACATGTCCGTATTAACTGCAGTACAATCAGTCACATGTTTGTCTTGTGAGTTACTGTTAGCAAGCTGGAAATGAACTTCACATGGGTCACATAAGCTTTCATCAGGTGTGCGCTACTTCCAGACAGACAGACATGTGTAAAAATGACAATATACAGTACAGCAATGCCTTTAAATGACTTAAAAAACAAATCTAATAAAAATTGAGCAATCGTGATATTGGTTAACACACTTTACCTGTGCAGTGGCAGTGCTTGAACTTGCTGATGGTCCGTACTCCATGCTTTGAAAGATTTCGTGCACAGTTTTGTTGGTGCTACCGGCCATAATAGTCAAAGAGGTGAAGGTGAATTAAGTTTCAGCGCTACGTGGCCCCCTGATACGCTTTTGAGTTCTCCTGTTTGACAAAATAACGCCAAAGAACCCACTTTGCAGCAAATGCAACGTGCAGTCAGTCTTGCCTCCCACTGGCAAACCTCCAGCGAGGACAGGCACTTCTTCTTTGGTTTCATTGAAGGACACTTGGATGTTTACTGCCATCTACTGTATTAAAATTAGTTGACAATGTTTCATTAAAAAATACTGTAAATTCATTAATCTGACACATTTTCTACTAAAACTGTGTATCACTGCATAATAAATATTTTTGTTGATCATTTATTAGTAACTTTTGTTTATTTAATTTTAGTTTTAACAACCTATATACAGCTAATAAACATTTATTGGTGTTATATTTTGTTAATATTTGTTATTGTGTGTTATTTATATTATGCAAATTATTTTGGAAACAGCACAGTCCATTCACTTTTCTTTTTTTTAATTTAAGAAAAAAAAGATTTTACAATAATTACAATTAAGATGAGCCAATAATTAAAAAATATCTTACCTTGCTAATATTAGCACCCTTTGTTTATATTGATAATTGATTTGTTTATCTCAAGTATACCACAATATAGCCACGTTTTAACAACCTATAAAACAGTTGATTATTCCTTGGTGTTATGTTTGTAATTTAATTTGTAAATTTGTAAATTTTATTGCAACAATTCACTATTCTTTTTTCATTAAGTCAAGATAAAAAAAAAACATTCATATATTACAATAATTAAGATTAACCAATAATAATTAAATATTTTTTTTTTATATTTTCACTGTTGCTATTAGCATTTTTTCATGTTTTTACGCTAAATTTGCAAATCATTTATTAGCACCTTTTGTTTATTTTAACTTTGCTTTGTTTATTTCAAGTATACCACCATGTAGGTACACTTTAATAACCTATAACAGCTGATTAATATTTATTGGTGTTTTTTTATGTTTGTAATTTAATTTGTAAATGATTTTGCAAACAGCACAGTGCATTCGCATTATTTTTATTTTTTTATTTTTTTTTTTGCTTTCAGATAAAAACATGAAAATATTACAAAAACTAGATTAGCCAATAATTACGGAACGCGGGCACTTTTGTCACCAAGGATTTTGTGTTCCACTCGGAAAGAATTTGGAAACGGACCCCACAGTAACGAATGGGAAGCGTCGTAAACATTAGGAAGTGCTGATCCCAATCATTTGTGCGCTTTTTTTCTGCTCAGTTGCATTTTAAGCGCAATCGGCATACTTCCCATGTATATTTTACACATCCATTCCGGATAATCTGTCTTCACAATACGGAGCACATTACATTAAGAACGACACGCCACACCTTTAAAATGCCGCGGAGAAAGGTAAGCGATGAAGCAGACTGCAGTCGGACTCATAACAACATAACGTCATTGCTAATGTTGGCGAGAAATTCACGTTAAGCTTTCTGAATGGCCAGCGGACCACAACCTTGTGCAAAACGGTACTGGTATACACGTCTGGTAATTAATTGTATGTATTTTGGACAAGAGTGTTGGTTAAATCGCAAAACCGAAGCGTCGTTTTGTCATGTCAAGAGTGTCACTGCTGCTAAAAGCTAAGCTAGCATTTGCTGAGTTGCAAAAACGTGTGCTTGTTTCTTGTGTATTATTATTCGTGGCATTGCAATGAACGGTTTAGACCAGTCAGATTATACGACTTTTATACTAGTTTGGTAAAAGCTGCTTTTGGACAGTGACAAGTTTAATTCGATATAAGGAACAGGCTGTTCTTTGCTTGAGAACGGACATACCAAAACAACGCAGTGATTGGTCAGAATTAAAAACAACCGCCCTGACGCCTCGCCCCTTCTCTTTTTTGATTGGCTGCATGTAAATTAGGCGCTCAGCATCACGGGAGTCAAACGCTGAGCTAAACGTCAAGTGGACTCATGTGAATGTTTTATATAGAATTGCTCTGGAAAATCATATTAACATGCTGATAAATGCAGTTTTCATGAATGCAAAACATTATACGCGTAAATCTAAATTCTATAAAAAATTCAAATTATATTGTAAATCTTTGAAATAAATGACCACAAAATGTTCAATTTAGCTACTTAATCATATACAGCATTATAAACTAATTGTCCCTGACCCTTAAATCTGTTATGAATTACATACAATTTAATTTTATTTTGTTATTTTTATTTTACATCATTATTTATTTATTTGAATTTATAGTAAATTAATCCTTTCTTACTGTATTTATTTATTTACTTATTTATTCACTTATACTAATATAGGTTATTGTGAGTTGTTGTTCTTGTTCTACTCAGCACAGAACTTCAGTTTTGAATTCCAGCGTGCCTTATTGTTTGTACATTGACTCTTGTTAAATTTAAAAAAGCATACACTGTGAAAATTCTAAATTATAACTATAGGCCACTAAAAAAAAACTTCAGATAGAAATATTTTTACATTATTCAACAAATGTATATGGAAATTATTACCAGTATTTACTTGCTATATTTACTACTGATATTGATTTACTACTGATATTGATTTGTGTGACTTATTACATATTTTGGGTTGAAAAAGGAAAAAATAGGTAATATATTATTTTAATTAGATGTGCATCAATTAGACCTATTAGTTTTAGTCCACTTAGTTATAGTTCTGTCACTTTCAGTTAAGACAGAGGCTTGCTCATTGTTTTTTAGGTTACAAATGCTTAATCTGGTTAATATGATAATGAAGGCAAAGATAGAACACAAATAAGATAATCCAAAATGTTAAAGGTACTGTAAGCAGCATAACAAATCAAAACAATGGTCTCGTGGGTTGCCAGTCACAGTGTGGTTTTTGCCAACTGGTTGTGTATCTCTGATGTCAGTGTTAGGCCTATGTATCAACCCCAACATGGAGCTCTTTCCGCTTTTCTGATTGGACAATCAGAGATGTGAGTGTTTTATAACCAAAACAAAAATGTAAACAAACAACTTTGCACATTATGTAAAATATTTGTATAATTGTGAATAAATCAACTGTACCATTGTTATCAGTAAAACTTTTATTTGATTTAAACATGTTTACATCATATCTGTAATTTTTATGAAGTATTAAACATATATACTGCTCATAGTACTTTTAAACATATATATAAAAAGTCTAAGTCACATTTATTCTGCTTATGTGTTAAAGCCTGGAGGTGCACCCCTGAATGTTGTTTACTGAATGTAAATGAGTCAGCTGTGGAGTCCCTGTGCCCCGCCCCCACTCAACGGGCGAGGGTTTAAGGAGAGCCCCTCATATGCTGCTCTTATCTGCAACCCCCAATTACTGCACTCCCCGTCGGCTTGGCAGGCATCCTTTTTGATAAAATACGCTTCAAAATGCCAATGTTTTTGTTAGAATACAACTGCCAGTCAAAAAGCCGGACGTATTTTTGTGGTACATCATGTGGAATATCACGCGGAAGGATATGATAGAGGTGACAGGTTCGGTTCAATAGAGGCTGTAGGCTAATTTTCGAGTGCTTTTACAATATAGCCTAATATTTATTGAACAAGTGGGCCGGGGATTCGTGTAATGCCCCTCCCACACTATGGGGTCAATGTGGAACTATCCGCTGGTAAAATTCTCAGACAGATACACACACACACACTTACATTCAGTCGCCATCACTTCTTTTAGACGTGAATTGACGTGGTGTGGTGTTGTGTTGCAGCGGACGGCAGGGAGCAGCTCGGATGGAACGGAGGACTCGGACTTTTCCGCCGAGGAGCCCGCCGAGGTCGCGCGCAGACGCAGCAGCACGCGCTTGACTCGTGCGTCCCTCCGCCTCAGCCGGAGCTCGCAAGGTACACAGAGTTCACCTAGTGTTTTAGAAATCTTTCCTGGCACATACAGCTCTCTCTGAACAACGAATATTTATGTAGTGTATTGTTAAAAAGGTGAGGAAAGGAAAAGGAAGAGGTTAGAATTAAAATAACCAAAGCCAATGCATGGGGTTGTGCTTAGGAGGTTGTGGCCATGCTAAATAGGTTATTATGGTCTAAAATATTTACTTTTAAAACAATGGTGAGGAAAATCTGTTGAATTGGATACACTTTATTGTCCCAGAAAGGAGTTCACAAGTGCCCTGTTGCTTTAAACAATAACAATTAAGACAATAACACTGACAAGACAATGACTAAAAACAATAAAAAACACAAGTTAAAAAGCAGCAATATAAAGTGCTAATTATGAAAAGTGCAAACATGGTCAAGTGCTGTGCAAGGTACAGTTTTGTTTGAGTTCAGCAGCTTAATAGACAGAAACAAATGTCAACTTCAGTCTATTAGTTTTACATTGTGGCACTCTCAGTCTCCTTCCTGATGGCAGGAGTTGGTATTTGCTAAAAAAGTGGGTGTTCAGGGTCAGTGGACATGGTCTATACTCATCACTGCTTGTTTGTATAAAGTCTGTATGGGATCGTAGTCTTTTAGTCCAAATATTTTCATGGCTGTTTTATGATTGTGAGCAAGTATCTATGCGCAGATAACTTCGAATGCTTCTGACATGTTCAAAGAGCTAACCATTTTGCTTAGCCTAATGACATGTCATTACCATTACTGAGGTTCAGACCAGGGCAACGGCATAACTAACTACAGCCATCAGGCAGAAACTCTTTAACAAATGATCGGGCCTTCTCTGTGCTTTGGCCCAGACTCTGGAAAAAGCTGCCTCCCTATAGGGGAACACCACACACTTTGGTCTTTTTAAATCCAGGCTTAAGACATATTTATTCATACTGGCTTTCCACACTTAGTAATGCTGTGACACACTATTTATAATTTGTTGTATTATATTTATATCTTTTCTGAGTTTATTGTTTTATTATGATTTTAACATGATTTTACTTGATTTAATTGGAAAGCACTTTGGTCACCTTGAGTGTTGTAAAGGGATCTATATATAAATGTTGATTGATTGATTGATAATGTGTAATGTCTGTAGAACCACAACTTGACTTAAACAAAAATATGTATTTTCAAGGCTTATTACCAATTATAGGAATCTCCCATATTATATATTTGTAAGATGCCAGTTGTTTGTGAAGACTTTTAGCCATCTAGGCTAATTGAATCACAACAAAAAAGCCTGACAAAGAAGTCATATTGAGTTGAAAACATTTCACCTCTTAGCAAAGAGGCTTTCTTAATTTTAAGATGCCCTTTATAATCAAAAAGACTTTTTTTTTTTTTTTTTTGTAAATTTATTTATTTTTACCCCATTCCACCAAATGACATAATAATGTATATACCTTTCTGTGTTGTGGTTGGGTTTTTTTTTGTGTGTGTGCTATTTTATACTATAATTGTTGTTTTTTTTTGTTTGTTTGTTTGTTTGTTTTTTAGTTTCAAGACATTTCAGTTTTAGAACACAGAAGTAATGATAACAATGGCATATTTTAATTTATTAACTATTAATAATAATAACATAAAGGTAATCTATTAAATTTACTTTTTATAATGTTTGCACCTCAAAAACAGACCTGGAGTATTATTTTGTTTCATTCATGCATGTTTAAGTAATCCTCTATGCTAAGGCCAGCACTTTCTCAAGAGCTAAAAATGCTCAGTCTCACAGCTCTACATAGACATCTGAAACCAGGAAGTTCTCCTGTGGGTTTCTAAAGCCCATATCGTCACCAGACTCATTCTGATCACTTCAATGCTTAAACTGCTGCCACTACGAAGCAGTCAGCTCATTTATCTGTTAGCGTCAGGTTGCCAATAGCCATGCTAATTATCCATTTTATGGTCTGTCCACCCCCCACCCCCCGTTGCCAGCAGGGGCTGAGAGACACCTAATCCAAGCATTCTCTGCTCTAAGTAACAGCTTCCCAAAAGAAGACATTTTACATACTTTTACATTATTTAAAATTATTGCAAAAAAGCCTGAAAAAGCATAATATGGGACCTTTAATAATAACATTTTTGGATTTAGTGCATATATATCTTATTACCCCTTCAGATTAGTCATTATGTGCGCATGTGTTTATTTAGTCATTTGTATGAGATTGAGTGCTTTCATTCAGGGACCAAGTTCAAGTATCCATTTCATTTCACCAGTCCAGCTGCAGCCTCACAGCCCCCAATGGTTTCAGACAAGCCCCCCCCCCCCCCCCCTTCCCCCTCCACCAGAGATGTACTACCCCCTGTGTGACCTCTTTCTGCTGTGGCTGCCAGTGGGGATTTAACATGGGAAGAAAACCAGACACAACTGTTTTATGTTTAGGAAGTTATCTGTGCTGTTGTCCTCCTACTCCTTATATAGGGCTTGGAACAGCACACAGGCAACTTTGCTTAAAAAGGAGTGGATTCCAAAGCTGGTCAGATTTAGCTTCACTGAAGCAACAAGTAACTCTGTCTGACTTCCAGTTTTTTGTCTTGTATATGTTTGGTTATAAATTGTTGTAGCAGCCTGCCCAGCCAGCCCAGCCAGCTATTTCAGTTTTTTATTCTGTGCGGAAAACTGGTGTTTGGTCCCTCTTGATTTGTGTTTGATTTCCTTGGGGGGGGCAGAACAAATGAACTCTGATTAAACTGCAAAATGGATAAAAAGCAATCAGAAAACGGGAACAGCACCAGCATACACAGAATGAACTGCCTCTGGAATCATGTGAAACATACTGGAGAAACAAAGCATCACATAAAGTTTGCCCATTTAGGTAAACAGACAGTATTGTTCTGGGAAGATTTGAAAACCTACTTCACTTTGGTAAGAAAGTGAGTTTTGGTCAGCTTTGGCGTAAAGGATTTTAATAGTTGAAAATGCATGCTCGGGGTCTCAAGGGGGTTAGTGATGTTCCTGTTTGTCTACATGGCTTCTCAACATTGAATCAGTGACAGTCAGTTATAAATACACATATTTTAAGCAAAAATAGTGGACAGAAGTAAGATGACATTTAATTAATTCATGTGATCAGACAGTCCATGTTAAGTTTATAATAATACGTTTAAAGGTCCTCTCCCCTATTATGCTAAATTGACTTTTTTGAGCTTTAAACCATGTTAAAATGTTTGCACTTCAAAAACCTCAAAAATACAGTGAAGCCCGAAATTATTCATACCCCTGGCAAATTCTAACTTAAAGTTACTTTCATTCAACCAGAAAGTTTTTTTGACCGGAAATGACACAGGCTTCTCCCAAAAGATAATAAGATAATAATAGGAGGTCAACTTTTGATTAATGTTTCATCTGTGACCACTTTTATTAAAATTAAAATAACTAGAGACTGTTACAGATTCATTGTTGATGAATATTTAACCTATGAACAGAATAGTTTATATCTTTTGGATTTTTAGATAACGGAGTGAGGAGCAGCTCTCCTGTAGCCCCAGACGAAGGCCAAACAGCAAAAGCTCCAGTGGCAGCCTCCATCTTTTCGTCTGGACGCAGAATCACTCGCAGCCAGCTGGGGGCAGCAAACGCCACAGCCAAGAAGTACCCACTGCGCCAAAGCAGGTCTTCTGGCTCGGACACTGAGGCAAATGGTGAGAGCTTATTGTTGAAGCTGGCAGCAAACAAAAGTCTTGTATATTTCTAGGCTAAACTATTGAGGGAACGGAAGAGTTGAAGCATAATACAGATGATTTTGAGATTTGTTTCAGCATTTTCATGTAATTATTTAAAACAGTTTATAGGTTTTAAATAAGCTGAACTTTAGTTGACCTTGGAACCACTTTTGGATTGAGTTGAAAATAACTGATCTAAAGCATCCTGTTGGCTTAACCTCTTACATCATAGAGATTATATGTATCTGCTGCCTCACATCAGTCTTTCCCTTTTGGATTTCTCTGCTGGAGGGGGTATCTGTGGTATCAGTAAAGGTAGAAAATATAACCTGACAAATGGTGAAAAACTTACATATTTAATTTTTATATATGAGTTGACTTGAAAAATTATGCATGATCTTGAGTTTTCTACTTGTTGAAAGTTAAAGTTAATGCAGCTGTGGCTAAAAACTGTGGCTTTCCCTCACACCACCAGTATGCCTGCAATTTTATTGCAATGGTAGTACGGATCCAGTTACAAAAAAAAACTGAGAGTGTACTGTAAACTCTTAGCTCTGATATTGCACAATTATCATGCCCTGTCTACAATAATACTACATTCTTTTTTCTATTTATGTTTTTCTTTTTTGCTCTGTCTTAGTGTAAGCAGTAGTTGCCCATGCCCTGTCATAGAAATAATCAGTATTAATTAAGTAGTAATCATGTTTGCCTTTCTCAAGAGCTGTAAACGCTCGGTTTCACGGCTCTATACAGATATGTGGAACCCCACCTTCTCCAGGAACCACTCTTGCATGTTTCTGAAGCCCATAATCTGTCACTGCACTCATTTTGATCATTTCAGTGCTTAAATTACTGTCACTATGAAGCAATGAAGCTCATTTATTTATTTGTTAGCTTCATGTTGCTAATAGCTGTGCTAATTAGCCAAATGTCATGTTCTGTCTATCCCCCACAATTCAGTCCCAGCACTCAGTGATTCTCCTCTCAAGAGGCAGTAATGTCTTTAGAGGGCTTTTGTAAGAGAAAGTTATGAAATGTATAAATGTGTTGCAAATATGTCCAAATTTAAGTCAGAAAGCTTTAGGGAAAAAAATGGGCCCTTTATAATATATGATAATGAAACCTAGATAATGTCTATATATGTACTACTGTGAAGTGAAGTGGATCTGGAACCCTTCCCATCTAAATATGTGTCTTCTAATACTAATTCTACTTGACCAACTGTTTGTTGTTGTTTTTTTTGTTTTGTTTTTAATGAGGCAGTTTTTATGCTATATTTCGTTTCTTTGATTGGTTGTGTCAAATAAATTGTGTCGATCAAGAGATGCATTCTGTCTATTTTGGTCCAAGCTCTTCTCCCTGTATACTAATACTGTATATCTGTACTGTTGCATTCAGAAGTAATTGAATATACATCTATTTGTTCTGCTCCCTGGAAATCAAAATTAAATCCACAGAATGAGACTAATTATTAGTATAATAGAGAAAAAAATAGAATAGCCATGCTATTTCAAATGTACAAACCTCTAAACCTTTGTTAACTTTCCTCTTTTCATTCCTCCACAGACCTAAAGCACAGTACAGACCGAGACGAGAGCCCACCTCGGACCCCGACAGGTAACGCCCCCTCCTCTGAGTCTGACATAGAGGTTTCCAGTCCCGGCAACGATATCACAGAAGACGAGAGGTTAGCCAAAGAGCTGTCACTCAAAGAGGCTGCGGCCCATGACCTGTCCCACCGACCCAAGAGGCGGCGCTTCCACGAGAGCTATAACTTCAACATGAAGTGTCCCACGCCTGGATGTAACTCACTGGGTATGGGACCAGAATACATTTAGGATCAATAAGTATCTACCTGTTAACATTTGGTATAGATATTGGATGATGGTTGGTTGGTTGGTTCAGGAAAATGTGTTCTGTCTTTCTCTTAGGCCATCTAACAGGACGACATGAGAGACATTTCTCCATATCTGGGTGTCCTCTTTACCACAATCTGTCTGCAGATGAATGCAAGGTACAAATACACATATTCTCTGGATTCTTGTTTAATAAAGTACAACATGTGCCACAAAATAACATTATGAAAATGGAAATAATGCAAGGAAAACTTCTTGAACATCTTCTATTGCTTGCTAGATAAGTTAAAAGTTAAATTTGAAGTTTTGGCGGCATCGGGTGGTAAAAAAATTGTGTCTCACAATTTACAGTGGGCTTTTTGGGACATACTGTTGCTATCATTATTGACATAAATACGCCTCTCCTTCAGTATTGTTTACCTCATTTATACTTCTTCAGAAACATATTCAGACACCAACAGAGCGTTTGGTCTTCTGCATTCATTCTGTCTGTATGTTGGTCCATTCCCCCAGAGCGAACGGGGCAGTACATGCATTCACCATTTGGGACACTATTGAACACAGCTCAACAGTTAAAGCAGAAGATGACAAATGCATTTTTTAAGGAGCGACCAGAGCAAGTTGGTTGAGGTGTATTCAAATGCTGAACAGACCACCACTGCTTTTGCCTAATTTTCTTAGCTCTTTTTAATAAATGTGGTCAAAAAAACACCGCCAGCACCACCATGTTTGTTGTTTTTGATGTTTTTTTTGTTTTTTTTTCTTATGTCTTGGTGAAATCTTTGACAGTCACTTACTGCCCCCTGCTGGATATTTAACATAACACAGATGTCAGAAAACAGTTGGAAATGTAAATGTGCCAATATCAACGCTTGGAACAGACCTATTTACATACAAAATAGGAGTATAAATGAGCCTTTACTCCTATTCACATGTTAATTCAACAGGAGTGCTTTCTGACTTTCTCCTGACCTGTGTGTTCACACGTGTATAAAGTTTGATAGATGTCCACAGAATTTGAGAATGTATACCTGAAGTAATCAGAGATTAAAATGGATATTGTCAACTTGTGAAGTTACCGAGAGGTGGTACTTGCTACATATGTGCCATAGGGCTCACAGTGGCATGTTGGTGACAGATTTTGCTGTGTTTTTCTTTGTCAGGGCAAAGCCACGACGCGCGACAAACAGTCCGAGGAAAGGGCGCTATCACACCGACATGACGAGAACAGGCACTCTACAAGAAACCAGGTATCACACCATGTCTCCCTAAGGGTATCAAACCAGTGACCTCTGTCTCCTTACTATTTTACCTGTCCACTATGTTCATGAACTATCTTTGTACATAGAGACATTTCTTTGTACTGATGCAGTGATAGCATAGGCAAAGTAAACCATGCCATTGGTCTGCCTTCTACATCACCTCCTCCTCACCTATTTTCCTTATTTTAATGCTGCACAATACATTGCAAATGCATAGTTATTGCACTATCAGAGTTCACTTTGCACTAATGTGAAAATAACTATCTAACTCAAATTATGTTATAACTTTAGATCAAATAAAAAAGTGAGACTAGGCATAAAAATTAACAATACCTTTTCCCCTTAGGCGCCATCGGACCGTCAGTTGCGCTACAAAGAGAAGGTGACGGAGCTGAGAAGGAAGAGAAACACTGGACTGAACAAGGAGCAGAAGGACAAACACATTGTAATATTTAATACAGAAATCAATCGTAGGTATTTGGTGTCCTTGTTGTGAACTATTATTTTCTTGGCTCAGGAGCACCGTCAGAGCTATGGCACAAGCAGGGAGCCTCTTCTGGAGAACATTACCAGTGACTATGACCTGGAGCTGTTCAGGAAGGCCCAGGCTCGAGCCTCTGAAGACCTGGTAGGAGATTACACACATCACCTTTGTCTTCTGACATGTTGGTTTCTCTTGATAATACTTGTGAAAATACCCTTAAGCCAGATATACACTGTTTGATTTTGCTCCGGGTGACTTTGGTCGTAGCCATGATTCAACATTACATTTGAACCCTCGCACAGTGTGAACATAACAGGGGACCTTCAAGATTTGTTGTGTTAATAGCATGGCTATATTTTCCCCTCTTGCAGCTTTGCACCTTCTCGCCCTCGGCACGTTCATTTTAATCTTGTCCCATTTTTATTACGATTCCTTTTGGCTTTTGACAGGAGAAGCTGCGTTTGGCCGGGCAACTGTCAGAGGGCGGCAACATGATTAAGACCATTGTGTTTGGCCGCTATGAGCTGGACACCTGGTACCACTCTCCTTACCCTGAAGAGTACGCCCGCCTAGGGAGACTGTACATGTGCGAGTTCTGCCTCAAGTACATGAAGAGCCAGACCATTCTACGCAGGCACATGGTAGGCAGCTTTAGGATTTGGGTAGATTCTAAGAAACACATTTGCAAGTTACCAACTTTGAGTTAAAGGCAATATTCCACTGGTTGGTACAGTATTTGATAGACTCTCAGCTTGAATAAAGAGATGTGTAAATCTCCCTATTTAGTGAGTACGTTTACATGCAGATAGGGAAATTAAAATTTTCAAATGTTTTACTCTGATTGGGGGCAAGTAATTAACAAAATTAGACTATGGTTGGCTGCCGTAATATTCTGAATTAATGCAGAACACTGTCTAACTCTTGCAACAAGTAAGAGCGGTGTTTAGAGAGATGCAATGCTGATTTTAGGTCAGTGTTGTATTCATTACAGAAGATTAGCCTTTTTCACAACTTTTTGTACAAACATGTTAGGTTTAACACATCAGACTAATTTCTCTTAACTAGAGCACATAAATCAAGCAACTGTCTAAAGAAAGGACATTAGGCTTACTGGTCAGTCTTTTTAATGTGTCTAGCAGTATTCCACATTGAATCCTCCCTAATAATTTAAGACCATCCCTGCAATATGTCTAGACCACACAGAAATGAATTGTTTGAGGAGACACATGAAACTGATTTTTATATTGTAGCAGCATAAAGATGTATCTTTATGATTATTTATTTTTATTCTATCTAAAGGCAAAGTGCGTGTGGAAGCATCCTCCAGGTGATGAGATCTACAGAAAAGGCAATATCTCTGTGTTTGAGGTAGACGGAAAGAAGAACAAGGTAAGAAATCTCAGTTTGACATTACAAGTCAGTGACATACACATGACATTTTATTAATTAAACTGTCTTGTACAGATTTACTGCCAGAACCTGTGCCTACTAGCCAAGCTCTTTCTGGACCACAAAACTCTGTATTACGACGTTGAACCCTTCCTCTTTTATGTTATGACTGAAGCTGACAATACAGGCTGCCATCTTGTTGGGTACTTCTCCAAGGTAATGTAGATCTTCTTAGTGTGGTAAGCAAGATATTACTACTGGCCGATTAGAACGGTGTAATGTCAGCCTGGGTAGAGAACATTAGCTGGGTAGCAACATTAGCAGCTCAATATTTAGCTGTTGTATTTATAGGAGCAATAGCACTGTATAAACAAAAGGCTTTATTCTATTATACTTAAAGGTCTCATGTTATGTTTTTTTCAGGCTTTTTGAAATAATTTTTGACATTTTTGCATTAGTATTTCATATTTTATGACTTAATATACATTATTTTAAGTTATAAAATGTGAAATACTAATGCAAAAATGTCAAAAAAAAAAACATAACATGAGACCTTTAAGTATAATAGAATAAAGCCTTTTGTTTATGCAGTTCTTTTCGGGAGCTGTTAATTTTGACTTTGCATAGTACGCTTGTTGACAACCATGGGAAATGGGCAGACCATAAAATGACTCACTAGCACGGCTATTAGCAACATATGATGCTAAAATAGATAAATAAGATGACTGCTTCATAGTGACTGCAATTTAAGAGCTGAAATGATCAGAATAATTCTGATGTCACATGTCTATGTAGAGACAGCTCTTGAGAAGGGGACGACATTATGTGTGAATGAAATAAAATACTACTACAGGCATACAGGTGGAAACATAACATGGTTAAAAGCTCAAAAAAGTTGATTTAGTATAAATTAGTAGTTACAGAAACATGACAGAATATAGTCAGGTTGGGTTCATCGAAGTTAACATTTTTACATTAATTTTGACATCCAACTGAAAGTGGAAATTTAGAAAAAGTCAACAGCTTAACCAAATAGCCACAATTTATTATCTTATATTTTAAAATGATGGCATGATTTGGTCTTGATTACAAGTTTTATCCCAGAATGGGCCAGAAATAGTCATTCAGTAGTGACGGCCCAAAAGGTTAATAGTGAATTGTTCAGGCATTTTTTAGTATGATTTGAGGCCAGGGAAAATTAAAGCTTATGAATTATTTTTAATTATGTGTGATTTTGTCATTATTCATTTGTAACATTGTAAAATATAAAACTTCAATTAATCAAATAAAATAGGGAAAATTAGAGCCAAAATATTTTTTTGATTAATTAATTGGTATGCGGTACTTGCAGATAGACTTTTTTGTGTCTTTTTGTATACTACACAATCTTACATTGGAGTATCTAATGTAATGTATTGGTTAAATGGACATTTTAAACCAATAGATGTCAATTTTAATAGATGTTAATTGTCAGCCATTAGTGGGAAGCTTTGGCCAATGATATGTTTGCTTACACTGACGTCTGCTCATGTCCTTCCACATTCAAATTAAAATAATTAAATGCTGTTGTTCAGTTTGGATAGATAATACTGAATCAACATAAAGATAGATTTTTATTTTTTTTTTGCTAAAAGTATTAACATGCACTTACTTCTAAGTGTATGTATGTGCTATTTTTATCATATTGATTTTTTTTTTTTTTCCACAGGAGAAGAACTCTTTCCTGAACTACAATGTGTCATGTATTCTGACCATGCCCCAGTACATGAGGCAGGGCTTCGGCAAGATGCTCATAGACTTCAGTGAGTATACACCATGATTTTATACACAGACTGATTACTATTTGTTGTTAATATTCTGGTGTGTCTTTAGGTTACCTGCTGTCCAAAGTAGAAGAGAAGGTGGGGTCTCCGGAGCGCCCCCTGTCAGATCTTGGCCTCATCAGCTACAGGAGTTACTGGAAGGAGGTCCTGCTGCGTTACCTCAACAACTTCCAGGGCAAAGAGATCTCCATCAAAGGTCAGAATTAAACTCTCTCACATGGCAATAGTTTAGGAGCCTGGTTACACATACACAGATATTATTATGAACAAACACTTTTCGATGCATTTAGGAAATTTGTCCGCATTACGTTTTATTTGTATAGTTCTGAGTCTATTGCTGGTATATATTCATTAAATAGCCTAAACAAAGCATATAAACAGTGAATAAAATAAGTCCTCAGATGGAGCCCTGTGGAGCCCCTGTTCTGATAATCTAAAATAAAAGTACCTTTTCTTTTTAAGGTATAACTTTAAAGGGCAGATTCAGAGATGTCTATCCATATCTTAATTCTTGGCTCAAACACAATTTAAACTGTATCTTTGAAGGAAAATATTTTTAATGGCAGCACCATTCCACATTTTTGGTATTAAGTGGAATAGTCGTGTGAGACTGCAAGAGGGTCAAACTGTTCTTGTTAACACTTGACTGAACTGGAAAACTGCAGGTTAGTGTTCATGTGACATATGCACACTTGACTTCAAATTCAGTGTCCTCTGAAGTAGGTCAGCACACATTCACTGCCGAAACACCAGCAGAGCAGTGCATTTAAACTTATATAGACTAACTTAGACTTGTATAGACTTCATAACACGCTTATTTCTAATGCTTTTATTTGCAAATATACTATCAACAAATCATATGGCAGCAACTTTCTACCCTCTTGAACTGGTTGTCCGACTGTCACACATTGTCCAAACTATTCAGGCTTTTTTTTTTTGCCACTTGAGTCTGTGTATTTTTACGTGTAGGTTTTAGGGTGACAAAAAAAATGAGAAAACCTATTACTACGGGTACAGAGACCCTTATCAGCAAGGTATACTGCTTTCAAAATTTATTTTCTGTGTGTGACCGCAGTTCAAGAGATATTAGCAAACACAAAAGTGAATTTTGCCATATTCCTAAGACTTTCCTATTACAAAATTCTATCACGGTTTGGACATTTCATAAAATATGATTGAAATCATTTGCCTGGAAATTCCAGACTCACCCCTGTACCAGCGGATGAGTCTGGTCGCCTTAGAATCAATTCGATTTCTAGGGCGGCGCAAACCCGAGTTAACGGACAGCGGAGTTAGCCAATCAGAAAATGGCGGACGTGACGTTAACAAAGCGACAAGAAAGTGAGAAAGTAAACAAACGGAGTAGTGAAGCCACGAGGGAGGAACGAGGGAGTTATTTCAACATTACCGTACCATACCGCTGAATGAAACAAACTCTCGGCTCCTCGGTGCACCATCTTGATTGTTGTCGGTGAGGAGACGCGTACGAGTGACGCTGCTCACAAAAAACATGTGACTTAAATAAACCAATCAAAATGCACGGTACGGTTTGGATTTGAGTAAACCACTGCGGACGGCGTGGTGACCAGACTGATATTTCTCTGTAGAATAACACAGAGACATATCAGTCTGGATTTTCCAGGCAATGAAATCATGCTCTTTTAAGTTTGTCTTTGTTGGAAATAAGCTTTCATTTGTAAATGATATTTGTTAGGTCAAAGCACTGAACGTTTAGATTGTCATATTACATTGTTTTTTGTTTTGTTTTTGTTTTTTGTTTTTTTCTTATTACAGTGTTTGTACAATAGACCCTTGCAGGAATGATATGCTTAAAAAGGTTGCGTGTCTGAACTCAAATCCTCCCAAATTTATTTATGTGTGAACTCAACAGAGGCAGCACTGTCTGCAGAGGGCTTCAGTCAAAGCAACCAGTATTTTGAAACAACATTATTTGCCGTGGTGGTTTGGGCTGATGGCGTGAAGTGGGTGGGGCCAGTAATAGGAGAGAGGGCCTTAAAGGTACAGGCATTCAAGCATTTTTAGCAGAGAGAAAGCAAAAGCTCCCAAATAGAAGACTTTTTCAATAAATATTGATCATTTTTTCTTATAAAATGTGAAATGCTAATCTGGAGGTTTCCAGAATTTTGGGACAAGACAGTCCAAAAGGCTTGGGAAAAAAAAGTAAAAAAAAAAGTAAAGCAAAAGTATGTCTGTGAAGACTCTCACTCGTCCAGGGTAATTGCATCACAACAAATTCAATTCAGAATTGAGAAAGCCTCTTGGATAAGAGGTGAAACGTCTTCAACTTGAAAAATCCAATCCAGAAGGCTGCTTTTTTAACTTTTGTTGCGATAAAGTAAAAGTATCTAGTTACAGTCCACCACTGATCATATGTATTGTTGTTATTTTCTGGCAACCCAACATTTTGAGACTGTTGCTCTGAAACCAATAAGCACAAACCCTAGTATGAAGCCAATCCTCAGTGATGTGTCCTTGTGTTGACAGAAATCAGTCAGGAGACAGCGGTGAACCCTGTGGACATTGTCAGCACCCTGCAGTCACTCCAGATGCTCAAGTACTGGAAGGGAAAGCACCTGGTGTTAAAGAGACAGGTACGGCAAGGACAAATCTACACTAATAACATACTGCACACTGCCTGGCTGCTGGATACTGTACTAGAATATCATTAGACTACACTCTCAATTCTCTTCCATTTCTTCTAGGACCTTATAGATGACTGGAAAGCCAAGGAAACCAAACGCGGTAACGCTAAGATGATTGATCCCACGGCCTTAAAGTGGACGCCACCAAAAGGAACGTAGAGAGGAGCTTCCTTTGACACTCCAGACAACACAAAACTATACTTCCCCTCACCCTTGTCCAGGCATGGACACATCCGTTCAGCAATCACATGTGGCTGTAAACACATGTATAAAGACAACAATAGCTCATGTTAGGATGTAACAGCATTCTCACTATATAAACTGTCAGCCTTGTTTCTACTGGGGTTTTACTGTACAGGGTGGATCAGCATTGATAGAGCACCTAAAAAAGCTTGCGTTTTCATTATGTGTGGTTCACAAGATAATTGTCAACAATGTTAACAGCAACGTCCAACTAAATTTGTGTTTTATAATATGAAATACATATGTACCTCTATTTGAATCTGTCTTTCAAAAACATTCACTGCCAGTAATTTATGCACAGAAGATAATTCCCCATAGCTATAATGTAGAAGCTAATAAGTGTGTTTATATAACATACAAATGTATTGGTCTTACAGGGGGAAATATATTAGTTGTGTAGCCAAAAAAAATGGGGTCAGCCCTATGGTCCGCAATGCAGGGTTAGGAAATATAAGGATTTTCTCTAATTTCCCTAGCAACATCCTCTGGTACCTAAGTTCTCCAATCCATAGAAACTGGGGAACATAGTTAGCTTTGTTTTAAAAAAGTATAACTTTTAGCTTGTTTTAAAAAGTGTGTTTATTAAAAGATCAAGATATAAAAACTCCAATTTTGGGTGCTCTCTTTTTTGGGGCTTGCATGCAAAGTATTCATAACATGAATACTTTGGCAGGTTTTTACATTGGATACTCCTCCAAAATCCTGCAATTCTTTTTATTTATCCAGGCTTGGGACAGGCTTGGGATTGGTATTGTAGCTAAAGGACCATCTCTTGTGTTTAGCCTCAGCCTTTTTAAAATTGACCATACACTCCGAAAACATTCTCAAATTTTTTCTATGAACTTGCCTGTACTGACCCAACCCTTAAATGTACCTCTTCAGTGGAAACAAGGCTAAATCAATAGAAACAGATTTATTGTAAGAGTAATTAAGCTAATTTTACCAAATAGTTGTGTTAAGCTAGAGGTTAGACTCGGCAAACAATATGCTTGAAATGTAAAATAATGACATATAGAGCAGCCTGTTGACTTTTATATCTTTGGTTTATTATCTACATAGGTAAAGTAATTTTCTGTTGCAAGATTACAGATCACTAGGTCAAGTAGTGCAAGGTGTGGGATCTGCATTGCATTATATTATGTTTAGGAGACAGGTCATTTGATTTGACAGAAGACTGCATCACAAATATCCCGTTTCATTTATACAATAAAGTAGTGGCTGTTTGAACCCAAAACTTTTCATCCTCTAAAAACCCTATAGCTGCCACTGGTGATGTCAAATTATACAGTATAACACACTCTGGCCACATTATTATGTACACCTGGCCTAAACCTTCTAAATGCAAATATTTAATCAACAAATTACATGGATGCATTGAGTTACTGCCGTTGCATTTAGAAGCACTATAAAGGGTGTGCCTAATAATGTAGCCAGTGACAATAGCTACGTTTATTTTAAAGTCTCATTGGAAAAAGGGGACAGTTTTTGTTTGTCATTTGTGCAGCGTTTGTTCTTACTGTATAATTATTCTACCTCTAAGGATTTACCACTGTTAAAAAGCAAGAATGGCCCTTGTAAGCGTCAATGTTTTACTTCTTCCCTGTGTAAACATAAAAAGCCTGAAAGAGCATTTTACTAGATTTTTTACTATTTATATTCCTAAAATATTCTTGGTACGTTAAATGAGTAAAAGACAAAACAAAGAATGTGTAGGTGGGGACAAGTCACAAAATAGTTGTAGTCATTTTATGTTTTATAGCCCATTTGGTTTGTCATTTGTCTAATACTTCCTACCTAAGCTAATTGTGAAACAGTTTTTTTTTATATTTTGGGGACAATCTTCATATTTATTTTTGATTCATTTGCCTTAACTTAGCTGTGATTCTAGTTTTGTGTGGCCCGACATTTTTCAATTTAATACAATTAATTTGTTATGTAGCGCCACCATTTTCTTTTATATGATGCCTTTTGTTGTATACCCACTTGCCACATTATTAGATAGACCTTCCTTTAAAATGAAAGTATCTAATTAGCCATTCACAACGCTTGCAGCATTTTAAGTCACTAAAATTATGTTTCTTCCCCATTCTGATGGCTCAGTTTGAACTTTATCAGGTAGAACATTCATAAATACACTGAGTTAAGAGCAAGGTGTATCTAATAATGTGGCAAGTACTGTTATGCTTTTGTCACTGTCTCCATTTTTACATTTCACACATTACATTGATCGTCATTGCCTTTCACTCAGCCATTAAAGAAAACAACACATAGATAAACATTTAGCATATGCTTTCTAAAATATTGTATTTGGTCACTGTGTTGAACCATTTCCAAAAGTGCATTTACAAATCCACTCAGATTCACCATTTGCGTCATTATTGCTCAAATCATCAGAATCAAAGGGATCAAAAAAAACATTCTTTTTGTTTGTATTCATTCTTTTTGTTGTCATAAAAATAAAAAATGTAGAATGTGTTGCAAACACGTAACTTCATATGTTGTGTGTAATTGTATTATTTGTTTAGTCATGTGTTTGAGACAGAGACTTTCCCACTGCTTGTTTTTTCCCACTGGCAGCTATAGAGTCTGGAAGAGGATCAGGGCCATTTAAAAAAAAATTGAGCTATGAGTTCTGACATTTAAATTGTGATTCTGGAATCAAAGCCAGACTTCAAAGAAAACTGAATTGAATTTAGAGTTTGTGAAATGGGTGTCAGAATTGTAACTTGACATTTAAGAATCGAAAATCAATATTAAGATTTTGAGGAAAAGAAATCATAATTTTGAGATTAAAGTCAGAATTCTGAAATTAACATAAATTTTCAGCAAAATATAGATACTAGATAAAAGTAAAAAATATAAATCCATACCTTTAAAACTAGACCCTGACCCTCATCCATAATACAACAACTTTCTGGTTATCAATCAGTTTAAATAGTTTTGCTTTGACAAACCAGACCTGTTCCATCCCTCTTCAAGGCTCCCCTTTTTCAACCCAATGCACAAAGCAAACTGAAGTAGCAGCGCTGTATCCCCGCGTAGCTCATTTGTGCTTTTGTACCCTCATCTTCCTCCTCAGCTGTTCTTCCTCTTCAGTAAATTCTGAAACAAACCGACATCTCTGACTCTTGTGTTTTTGTGCATCAGCTGTCTCCACTGGCAACAAGCATCAGGGGCTCCCCACAATGGTTTATAATGAGTGGACAAAGCGCTCAGGTGTGGTCTTGTTCACCAATGGTGTGTGTGCTTTCTAGTTTTTCTGGAACACGACACCATTCAAATTCTATTATGATGCTGAGCTGGCCAAGTAGACAATGGCACCTCACATATTCTTTAAATTTGTATAAGCAAGACGTCTGAACCAAAATATTCAACCTTTTGGTAACATCTTTTCTTTTTCCTTTCAGATGTCATGTCCTTTTCCACTACAAACTGTACATACATTTCCTCTTTGGGTTTTCCTCTTGGCCTCCTTATGGCAAATCTAACCTCTACTTTTTACTGCTATTTTCACTATCCTTCCTCTGTACCTCTTTATTCATATACTGAGTAAATATTGTCTATGGGAAACATTGTTAAATGGCTTAATATAGCACAGTTTGTTTTTTTGTTAAAAGTTTGAAATTCTGCTCCTGTCTACTTCTCCAAACTGGAAGTGTGTTTAGTAACTAGTTTTGGTAACATTAACTATTCATAATGCCCTCATAGTACCACATACAAAATACTTAATCATCTCTATGATCTCCAAACCCATCAAATATTTTGACGGCATTTGGTTGTGTATTGAAATTAATCAGAACGCAAAGCAAAGTTGAGTATACAGTACCTTTTTTCATTGATAGTGCAAAAACTGTCCAAAAGGACCTATATGGGTCACACACAAATTCTTAAAATATATATAATTTGTTTGTATATTGATTTTGCATCGATATTAACTTCCTGTATGAAAGCCGTTATGATTCAATACAAGGACTGTATAAGAAAAAAACATGATACATCGATAGCATCATATTTTAGATATTAAATGTTTGCAATCTATGCTCCTGTCAGGTTTTTAAAACTGGAAGTGTGCTTGGTAACTAGTTATGGTAATATAAAACTATGAACTACTCATAACACCCTAATAAAGCCACATACAAAATACACATCTCTATGGTGCAATGGTCTCCAAACCATTTCAATTTTATGGCGACATTTGGTCATACATTTAAATTCATAAATATTTGGGTGCTAGTCTATTTGTATGTCCTTATATCAATCTAAAAAGCACTTGCATATCAAAATAATGGAAGTCTAATAATAATCATCTCACTCAAATGCAGCTCAAAGGTTATAAGAATAGCTATAAATGCTTCATAATTAATGTTATAATGTTCTCTATATAAAGGAACTGCTGCCACTTACGACATTGCATCCTTTTGCACTTTCTCAGGAGCATTAGGAGTGTGTGACATCACCTTATAAATATGGTAAAAATAATAACTGCTAAAAGTAATCTGCAGTTTTAATTGCCCCTAAAATGTCTTCAGTAGGCAAAGAAAAAACAGTTGTGTGAACAAAATATTTTTTTATTCAATCAACATATTTTTTAACAATGAAAAGGTCAGAGAGGGAAACAGCTTTGAGTAATGTGATATGAATACTACGCACTTATTGTTGGATATGATAAATCATCTCAACAATACAGAGGACAGAGGTTGAATTAAGAAAATCGAATGTTACATAATGCTGCAGACAGGATCTTCGATGTCCTCTTGGATGTACACTGCACATGTCCTGTTGATCAGCATCAAGGCTCAAATGAGGGACGACAACTTCCCAAAAGGACTGTTGATCTGAAGTTGGAATATTATTTGATTTGATTTTTCTTTAGTACACATCCCATTCCTCAGATTCTGAAAAACAGACATTGCCATATTGTCAGTTTTATTATATAGTGAAGCTCAGCATAACTTCTCAGCTTTTATGACTGTGGGGCGCAATTTTGTCCCTAATTTTATTGTGACCCACTTTTTACACAACCAAGATTAACCTTTAACCTTTAACAGTTTTAAAATCTGTTTCAGCCCCACCAGTTGGGAATCGCTATTTTAAATTATACCAGAACTTGTCCAAATCATCTTACCTCCTCCTAAACTTCTTCTGCCCATGAGTCCAACAAACATCTCGCCTTTATTCTCTGCTGAAGACAGAAATAATTATTAAAAACTAATAGAAAATATGGAAAAAAATCTTGATGACTCACTTTGAGCATTCAAGTACTCACGTTTCCTACCCAGTCTCACAGAAGCCCCTTTGAAGAAAAAATAATTAACTTGAACTGAATATCAATGTACAATGGGTAACTTTTGGATGCAGTGTGATTTTTTGTTTACCTGAGCTTCTCCCCATGAGCCCGTGGAACGTCTGAGCTTGGGAGCGCTTGATGATCTCCGCCAGCCGCATGCTAGGCCCCCGCTCCAGAGGGACTCCCTGCACACACACACACACACACACACACACACACCAGCACTGAACAATAGCACCGGTGACAAACTGCTGCTGTCGCTGTCCAGGGTGCTAGACAGAGCCGCACCTAAACACAAGGATGAGTAATCCCCATGGTTTGTTAAATAAAACAGCCTCTAATGAATAATAAATGAGGTGTTAATGAAAACAATCAACACTGTAGGAAGATTTAATTAACTAAATTTAAGATAAAATAAGAGGTGTGAAGTAGATTTTTTTTTTTAATTCTGTAATCACAGAGAGCTTGTGCCAAGATTTTTTTGTCAGACATTAAGTGTATTTAATTTTTATTTTTTTGCACGTGCAGTATATCGGATGTAATTCATTCCAACAGACTCACCAATGTAGCCTATACAAAATTTTACATTAGTTTAAGTTAATTTATATCTACTTATATATTTTTTGTTATATTTATTATTTATAGTTCAGGTAATGATGTATAAATAAATATTATTAATGTCTGTTTTATACTTAGGTTTATGTTAAGGTAATATTTGGTATACCTTGATCATTGAAAAGAAATCAGATTATGCTGCTTTTGTCTGTATATGTATTGTATGCCTTGAAAAAAAAAAAAAAAAATTTCTTTTATTTGGCGCTTATAATTTCTGGCGGAAGAATAAAAAGAAAAAATGCGATGACTAGATAAGTAGTTTGGTCGCATTTCTGTCGCACCTGTTCGCGCTCAGGCAAATGAACAATAAACAAGTTAGCTAACTTTATCCGCCTTTTTTACACTCATTTTTATGTACTGTTTATTTCTTTAGTTAAACTGTTTTTGAGTTGGTAACGCATTACTAAACTGCATTAGAAATGAATCTTTCCCCGAAGTTTTAAACCTCTAATGCTAATACGACGTTAGCTAAACTCAACTTTGCCAGAACTCTTACTTGAGAGGGGTAATGAATTTATAGCAACAGCGTTACCCGTTCAAGTAGGCTAATATAAGCATTTTAATGTAAATGAACTTTTAACAATTCTGTAAATCTTTCTAGAATGTCTCAGACTGTATACCTGCCAGCTGCCCAGGGTCCACACGCTCGCGCCCTTCTCCTCGTTGGCCAGAGGACCGGAAAAGGCTCCCATCACCTGCAGAAGCACCATCATCAAGAAGACAGCTACCAACTTCACAGCCTCCATCTGGAGCGCAGGACGACAGTACAGTACACTACTCTGACGATGGTCAAGTGAAAGTCTCCCGGATAGGAAGCATAAAGAAACCAAAGGTAAGACGTCAAATATACAATATGTATATTGCCTTTCCTTTCTTCAGTGTTTTCTAGACTGGAGATGTGTCCTTATAAGCGCTTCATACTCGCCCCTCCCCACAGCATCATACTTGAAGGTCCAGGTTTTTTTTTCCTTTCTCTGACTCACATGTGATGTAAACTTTTCTATCCAGGCATCTCAACTGGTGGGTTGGGACCTAAACGTGGTTTTCAAAGGGTTGCTGAGTGATTTTATTTTAATATTTTTTTAGAAACTTGTATAAAATATTGTTTGAATATTGAGCTATTTTTTACAATTTGCTGGGCATACAGTTTGGTGATGTCATTGTAAATTACACTCTCAACTGGTGGGTCGGGATATAGTTTTCAGAGATTCACAGTGTGAGTAGTTATGAAAACAAAAAAAAAAAAAAACAAAAAAACGTGCATTAGAGGTGCACAATATATCACAAAATTCTTGTTGTTGCAGTAACAGCAAATGCTTTCTGTATCACAAAAGAACATGTTTTGCATTAATGGTCCTCTATCTGATAGACATTGTTAGATTTTAAATACGAATTCCGGAAATGTTGGGACGTTTTTAAAATTTGAATAAAATGTTAACTAAAAGACTTTGAAACGATGAAATATGAGCCAATGTTTTATTCACAATAAAACATACATGACATAACAAATGTTTACACTGAGAAATTGTACACTTTTATGCACAAATTGAGCTCATTTCAAATTCGATGCCTGCTACAGTTCTCTGTCTACAGTTTGAAGGCACTTGGGCATCGAGGTTATGAGTTTCTGGAGTTTTAATGTGGGAATTTTGTCCCTGTCTTGCCTGATATAGGTTTCCAGCTGCTGAAGAATTTGTGGCTGTCTTTGACGTATTTTTTGTTTAATGATGCAACAATTATCCTCTAAAGGTGATGGTTCTGGACTGCAGGCAGGCCAATTCAGCACCCAGACTCTGCTACGATGAAGTCATACTGTTGTAATAGCTGCAGTATGTGGTTTTGCTTTGTAAACTTTTCAGCATTCATAGTTCCTTCTAAAACACGCAAGCTGCCCACACTGTATGCACCTATGCCCCCCATCCCATCAGAAACACTGGCTTTTGAACTG
Organism: Bostrychus sinensis; assembly: GCA_020698575.1. Classification (NCBI taxonomy): domain Eukaryota; kingdom Metazoa; phylum Chordata; class Actinopteri; order Gobiiformes; family Eleotridae; genus Bostrychus; species Bostrychus sinensis. Next base: position 29,439,713 of record CM036253.1, on the reverse strand, counting down.
AACGTTGATAACACACTGGCAGGTCTCCCTCCTCTTTAGCCCAGAGGACATGGCGTCTGTAATTTCCAAAAAGAATGTCAAATTTGGACTGGTCTGACCATAGAACACTGTCCTACTTTGAAACGCCCAGGACACGACGGGGCTTCTGGACCATGTTCACATATGGCTTCCTTTTTGCATGATAGAGCTTTAGTTGGCCTCTGCAGATGGCACGGTGAATTGCGTTTACCAGCAGTGGTTTCTGGAAGTATTCCTGGGCCCATTTAGTAATGTCATTGACACAATCATGCTGATGAGTGATGCAGTCTGAGGGTCCGAAGAGCATGGGCATCCAGTTAAGGTCTTCAGGCTTGATCCTTACACAGAGATTTCTCCAGTTTCTCTGAATCTTTTGATGATGTCATGCTCTGTAGTTGATGAGATTTACAAAGCCTTTGCAATTTGACGTTGAGGAACATTGTTTTTAAAGTATTCCATAATGTTTTTACTCTTCACTCTTTTACAGATTGGAGAGCCTCTGCGCATCTTTACTTCTGAGAGACTCTTCCTCTCTGAGACTTCCCTTTATAGATAATCATGTTTACAGACCTGAGATCACTTAACTTAATTAGTCGCTAGATGTTCTCCCAGCTGAATCTTTTTTAAGATCTCTTGCTTTTTCAGCCATTTGTTGCCCCCATCCCAACTATTTTGACACCTGTAGCAGATCTTTGTGCATAAAAGTGTAAATATTCTCATTGTAAACATTTGTTATGTTGTCTATGTTCTATTGTGAATAAAATATTGGCTCATGTGATTTAAAAGTAATTTAGTTTTCATATTATTTAAATTTAAAAAAACGTCCCAACATTTCCGGAGATCGAGTTGCAGTCCAGATTTAGTTGTGATTCATTTAGTCTCCATTTAGCTTTGTTTTAGTTCTAGTTTAGTCTTTATGTTCACTTCGTTTAGAGGCAGGTCAAGAAAACTGAATTATTGCTGTAGTCTGATTACAACAGGATTGGGGGGTAGGGGGGTAGTTACTTGAATTTCTCTTAATCGGCGTGGAGCAACTGGATAATGAGGTTCATTATGAGACTACAGCTGTATGTACTCCAATTAAGCTAGGAGAGGCAGTCACCAGCACTCATTCTAAACAGAACAAAATTAATCCAGATTTTAGAGACTCATGCAATTTAGACCAGTAAAAAAAATAGTTAAATGCCCTTCACCGCTTGTGTTTTGTTGTTTTGTGTTTGTGAAAGCTCATTGCCATGGCTTTGATATGGGACTGAGATACATTTACCATGTAAGCAACACTTTTTCCTCATGTATCCGAGATTTTGTCCTTTCGGTCATGAGCCAACGCTCATGAATAAAGGTGAGAGTAGGAACGTAGATTGACCTGTAAACCAAAAGCTTTGCCTTTCGGCTCAGCTCCATCTTTACCAAAATAGACTGATACAATGACCGCATTACTGCAGACACTACACCGATCTGCCGGTCAATCTCACGTTCCATTCTTCCTTCACTCATGAACAAGACCCTGAAATACTTAAACTCCTCCACTTGAGGCAGGGACTCTCCTCCAACCTGGAGAGGGCTATAAAAAGTAATATATAAATTGAGTCTATTCCCTCAAACCCCAATTTTAATGCTTTTATGATGCAGTGTTTATGTTAAATAAACTTTTTGGGGCTTTTAAGAGTTGGAAGAGGGGTGTATAAATAACATTAATTTGTAGGTTCACAGTTTGGAGGCACTATGAGTCGGCTATCACACAAGACAATAGTGGTTTGACCAGTTTTCTGAAGAAAGACAGACAATGAGCATAGTTGTATGTAGTAAATGTAGTGACTGTGACACAGTTTTGACTAGTAAATACAGGAACTTGCAGTATATTTTTGCTTTAATTTAAATGAACTTACTCTGCCAATCATATTGCTATTTCAGTATTCAACATAGTTGATCGCATACTGGATGTTTTTCCCACGCCCTACTTTGCATGGGTAAGTTAGCATTGTTTTTGTTTTGTTTTTTGTTTTTTTGCACCAAATGCCCTTCTTGACGCAGCCATGTCCATTTATCTGGGCTTGGGACTGACACAAAGTGTGGCTGGAGTTTTTGGCTCCACATCAGGGAGTCAAATCAAAAAATAGCCAAAACAATACATCTATTTGAATCTCCCAGTCCAACCATCCAATAGATTGTGAAGCATAAATTTACTTTTAATAATATCAAGGTATCTTTGATAAAATAAATTGAAAATTGGTGGAACTAAATGAATAAGGACATTTTTGAGTCCTGAGTTGAGAACCACGCTTATGTTGAACCCTTTCTCGGCCTGCCAGTTCCTCTTATTGCCACTGATGGATGTGTTGATAAGTCCACCTGTTAGCTCCTCTCGGCTCACATGATAAAGAATTGATGAGTTCATTAAGTAGCACATGACGCACTGCGGGGTCACTGTGGTCCTTATTGGACTCTACTCGCTAATAGAAGTCACAGAGTGCTCCCTTCATTAATATGTGTCACATTTACAGTTGTTACACTGTTCAGGCTGTGTATCAGTGACGGCCAGACATACATTTACTTATCTGCTTGCTGTTGGTAATCCATTAAAACTATTAACAATTAATGTATACTGACTTAAGTGGACCCATGAGACGTAGAGCAGGTAGTAAAGACAAAATATTGGTTGGTGGATGGGACATATGCAGTATTATTGTAAGAACTATTCAGTGAGACAGATTCCAATTTGAACCATTAAAACCAAAGTCTTGACCTAAAGAAGAATAGTTGCTTACTACAGTTATTAAAGTAAGGGTCACTCATGGCTGATACCTTGGGTTGCTTCAAATGTTATGCATATATAAGTTACCGTTGTAGGCACTTCACATAAACAGTTGAACGTTTTAAAAAATATTGGCATAGGTTATGCTCTATTTCTTATAATTTGTGTCGTGTGCCAGTGGCCACAGGGGAATCAGTGATGAAGTGCTGCGTTAATTTCAGTCAACAACAGGGAGTAAACCTAAACCCTAGAGAGTATTTAACATGTGTTTTTTATTAAGCCCCATTAACAAGCACACTGCTCACTGCTGTTAATTTGGACTATCACAATTAGACTGTTAAATATGGTGGTAAGCACAAACAATGTAACTTATTCACTCTATAGATTTTCAGCATTTACCCTCCAAGTTAATATGAGCATATTTAAGTATTAAGGTCAGAGAAGACTAAATTTGAAAAAAATTGAAAAAATTCTCCATCATTGCTGTACATTTCTATCACAAATGTATTATCATTGCAGTATTAGCAAATGCAATATTCATATGGCAAGAAATCAAATTTATTACAATAACGTTATGGTTTTCCATCTGACAGAACTTTATTCTGTCAGAATCATTTTTCTATCAGAGGATACATTGCCTTGCAAAAATATTTGTCCCCTTAGCATTTTCCCTTAATTGTTGCCTTACAACCAAGAATTGAAATTGATCATTGGGAGTTTTATGCCAGTCACTTTACATCACATGACAACAACTATGAAGATGCAAAATATTTTTATTATGAAGCAAATAAGAAATATGACAGAAAAAGAGAAAACTTGAGTGTGCAGAAGTATTCAGACCCTTTTTAAAGAGGCCCCTAAATAAGGTTGGCCTGTTTGCAAATCAACTGTCATAATGCCACAAAACAATTTAATTTATCAAAACAAAATGTAAAAATTAGGGAACCACACCAAACCTGCCTAAAGAGAACCATCCAAAACTCACAAACCGAGCAAGGAGTGCACTCATCAGAATGACAACAATAAGACCAGAGCTGCAGAGCTCCACAGCAGAGACAGTTTTAACTGTCCACTGGACCACTCTGAACCATACACTCCACAGAGCTGGGCTGTGTGGAAGAGTGGACAGGAAAAAGCCATTGTTTGGAGAAAATAATAGGAATATATGTTTTGTGTTCTTAAAAGGCCACTGTCCATTCAACGTTCCTGTGACATAATGACAGACTGACACATTATAGGCCTGTAATGCACTTTACATACCTCTGTCATAATGATACCTTTTAAGATTTCTTAATAAAAAGGATTATGAAAAATAATGCTGGACTTAAAATTAGATTAAAACCCACCCTGAACTAATGCCTGCTCATTTACTTTAATTTACTGTATTTTTTTTTTTTTACTGACCAGCTGCAATCAGGCTCCTTTGTCAATCAGCATCTATTGATCTCTTTTTGTATTACGTTTCATACTCCACTGAACTGAAAAAAAAAAAAAAAAAAAAAAAAAAACATGAGGTCATTATGCACCGGAACTGTACGGTCCCTCGAGAACGTGAGGGATCATTAACAAACAGTGTACTGTCCTATTGTGTAACTAGTGTAAAGGAGCTACCTGTGCCTGATAATGAGCAGCAGCACCTATTCCCTACATAGTTCCACATTAAGCCCCTGGTCTCTAATTGGCTCTTAGAGAACTTTAAGTAGTTAGCACAGAGGTATCCTACACTGAATAATGTCCCTTGTGTAAGCTAAACTACTGGACCAATATTTGTGTTGATCCCTGGTGTAGCACCTGCGCCAGGAGGAGAGACGTGACGCTGGACCACCACATGATCTGCAAAAACACACACTCCGATTCATTACTCCAGTTATGTAGAGCTGTTCTGCCGTGATTCCTAAGTGACTCATGTAATTGTTGTGATTGTTGAAAGGACGTCAGTGGTCAGGGTACAATGCCCTTTACCATCTTCAGTCATTTATTCATTTGTATTCCATTATTTAAAGCCTGTAATTAACAATATGACACAGGTAAAGGGCACATTTATAAAGTATTGGAGTGGTCATCTTCAAATTAAACTGCAGTTGTGTCAGGTTAGTCTTTCTGCTCTTAATGTTAGCATGCATCTTTCTCTTTTTATTTTTGTGTTTATTTAATGCACACTTTAGCCTGTAGAAGAACTATATCTTGTGCTAAACTCTCCACACAATTTTCTTCTTAATAAACCAAATCTGAAAACTTTATAAAGACTTATCTATGCCAACCTTTTGTCAGCCATTAAAACACAGAGAAAGAAGAGGATTTTAGGAACCACCCCCATGGAGAGATTAACAGAACTTATGTCATATCGTCTTAATGCCAAAAGCACAGTGCTGGGATTTAATTCCCTTTATAAATACAAAACTGAGCAGACGTTAGAAAGTGTTAGTACAAGTCCACAGAGTCAAAACGTTTTACGCTCTTTAAATTTCTCTACTGCTAAACTGTTACATGCAATCATTTTTGATTACAGTTGACTAAATACTTGATGAGTACATTTAATTCTACTTAAGTGCTTAACAGTGCTTCTGTTGAGTTTTGGAAGTACAGTATTTCTTATCTACATGTTTTTATCCTTTTTTGGACCACAGGTATCCTTTATTCAGTTTGCTTATACATTGAATCTATCCATTATGCATGTGTGTCTCAGATAGTGTTGTGGTGCATCTTATAAATGTATTACACCAAAGCTGACACACCTTGTCACCTGCCTTGTCACCTTTTGGGTTTTCTGATGGTTGAATGATTTTATGGTTCAGGCAAATGTGACCAAGTTTTTCAGTGGCTACACAGATGCATTGTATAAGCTACTTTCCACCTGTAGTTCCTGGACTCTTAGATGTTACATTAAAATGAGAATCCATGTAAACGGAGCAGAAGATACCACTTCATGTTTTATTTATAGACATAGGGAAATAGTCAGCAGCCCAATTCTAAAACCATTTATTTGAAGTCCAGGCTTGTGTTGAGCTATACACACGAGACAGACGAGACTTTTGAAGACAGTGACGTACACATGTGGCAACCTGATTGTTATCTCAGATTCTTTACACTAAAGGAAGAAGACGAAAATAGTATCCATGATGACTTGCTGATATCAAAAGATGCCGTATAATCTCCTGGCATCAAGTGTAATATTGTATTATGGCTAAAGGGCTGCAGGACAAACTGTGCTTCAAGGTTGAATATGTAGTGCTTTCAGTGATGGTTTTCAGCAGACCTTGGTTGTAACAAGTGTTTTGAGTTGCATATGTGGCCCAGCAGGTTTCATGGGCCTTAGTGCCACATTTAAGGTTATAAGTAAACCAGTCTGATGGACACATAGGAGTTAGATGTCCCTGAGCGATGCTTTGTGACTTGTAGCCTTCACATGCTGACATTCATATGTTGGTACCAGGGAGGAATGGTCATGGGATTAACATAACGGTATGTGATTCACACACTTCACTTGTCAACTGTGCTACCATTTGTACATAGATTTTTGATGTATTCTCAATATAATTCTGCTACTGCTACTAGTAGTGCTATTACTTCTATTACTGCTACTCCCTCTAGGCGGGTCTGCCTCATTTTCAGTTGAGCATGTTACTCACTTTGCCACTGAGGTTAAACTATATCTTATTTACTCTTTAGAATAATACAAAGTTCAAGACTAAAGCAGTTTGCTTGAGTATTAGTAGCATTTCATCCTCGAAAGCTTACTTCAGGAAAAGTTTTTCTCACGTTGTTTTATGTGCAGATTATGTAAACGTGTACTGTTTACTAAAACTGTAATGAACCATATTCCTCACTGTTGTAGTTTTTAATTTACTAAACATTTTTATGTTGTCCTTGGGCTACTTTAAAATAAACATTTGCCTTTTTTTTGGTTTGTTCAGCCACAGAAAAGAGAAAAAAAAGACAGTAGGATTTGTGTTACCATTAATACAGTTCGCCATTGCACTGAGTAAACAAACTTGCTGCAAGGAAGTTACATAACAGTCTTAATCTTGAAGTTATTACATTTACATTGCTTGTTTGCAGTTCTAGGTATCTGTAAGTAAATTATAATGTATGTATACTAGCTGGTTCAGGTACAGCATCCTGTTTTATCAAGGCAAATTATTACTGTTTACTCACAAACAAATAAGCAATGTACATTTAGGTGAATCATTTTTTTTTTAGTCTGAACTAAAACAAAAGCACTGCAACTGTAAGTGCCCCCCGGAAATATCACAATTCTTATAAAAGAACATACACCAAAATTGCCTAGCTCACAACACTCAGTCAATCTTCTTTTCTGCTACAGCTAGGGAATGGTTGACAGCAAGGATTACTTAAAAGGGAAATATTAATATTTTTCAGACTTTATGAAATCATTTTGGACACCTTTAGATTAGTATTTCACGTTTTATAACCATAGAATAATGTATATGTATGGAAAATGTTTTTCTGGGGGGGAGCTGTTACTTTGACTTTGCAGAGAACGTTAATAGCAGCATGATGCTAACAGATACAGTATAAACAAGCTGAATGCTTCATAAAGACAGCAATTTAAGCACTGAAATTATCAGAACAAATGTATGTACGGTGACTGTGTATGGGCTTTAGAAACATGCAGGAGCACTTTCTTTTACATGGATCTATGTAAAGCTGTGAGACTCAAGCGTTTTTAGCTTGAGAAGGGCAGCAGCTCAGCATATTTGATTACTCAAACATTGTGAAACAAAATATTACTCCAGGTATGTTTTGACGAACAACATTATAACATGGTCAAAAGCTCAAAAAAGTCAGTTTAGCAGAATAGGGGACCTTTACCCTTTACAACTGATTTGTTCTCTACATTGACATTTTTTTAATATAATTGGCCCATAAAAGGAGGTTTTTTGTGACTTTTTCATAATAGTAAGCTGTAAAAATTCTCACTCTAGCATGCTAGTGATTTACTTAATACTTGAGTTTCTTCCTCTTTATGTTAGGGGTCTCAGAGTGCTGCAATCTCTCTCGATCACTCAACTGGGCTTATCAGTCATAAAACTGACACAGATATACATGTTGCAGTGATTTGGTTGTTTTATTGTTGTGTTTTTACCTGGACGCCCTTCCTGTTGCAACTAGCCATATGATCTGACTGGCAATGCGTGACGTGTCTTGTCTGGGGACACAACGACAATGTGCTTTGGGCATACAAAATGTTTTTACATTGCTTGTTTGCTATTGCAAATTTTTGTATGGCAAACAATGTTTGTGAGCTTCTTTCAGGAAAGCAGTTTTATCATGTTAAAAAGGCAATATACACAATATACATTCTGTTTATCGTGGAGCTTTTATTTTTAACACCAACATGAATGTGGGAATTGACAGATAAATGGCTGCATCATCATGGAACATAGCTTCAATTTCAGCCCAAATGCACAAACCACCATTGTATAAGTTGGGGCTTCTAAATAGGAAGCGACTGGACTGAAAATGTTGCCAATCATTTGACTGCAGATCCAATCCCATTTGATTTGTTTGATCAAACTCATCTCACTGTGGCTGCATCCTGTGTGACCTCACTCCTCTCTGTCCAAATAGCACACATTCCACATGGGCCAAACAGGAAAACATCACAACACATCACTTCACAGAGGGAGAGAAAAAAAACACACACTTTGTGCCCTTGCCTTCACTTTGAGTTGTTAGAGGCTGCCTTTTGTAAAAAGTAAAAAAATGAAATATTAAAGACAAAGTGGAGTGAAAGCATAGAGGAGCATCCTGTTCCCGTCACCTCACACATAGGTCCCGGAGTCACAGGGTGAACCCCAAACCTAACGTGAAAGGCTGCATTTATGAAGGTAGTCAGCACACTTCCAAACAATATTACAGTGTTTTCAACCAGACACTTCCAAGATCTGAACAGAGACAGATCTCAAAATGATGGCTCAAGCTAAAACTGTTGACTAATATAGGTATCGTCATGACAGTGACTTACACACACTGTGCATTTTTAGGACCCAAGAACGTGTCATGCTTAAAAATAACCAGAGAACAGCTGGCATTGTACACGTTGTTTTAGACTCAATTTGTGAGGATCTATGAGGATTAGTGCATTGTTCTCAAGGCCAACATTCAAAAATTATATCAGTGAAACATAATTAAAAGTAAATGTGTGTTATCTGCTGGGAGCAGTGGCAGCTGTGGAGCAGCTAGCAGCGATTTCCCATCTAGGCCCATTGCTACATTAAACAAGAATTCTGTAATATAAATGCAGTATTATAGATGTATAGTATAGTATAGTATAGTATAGTATAGTATAGTATAGTATAGTATAGTATAGTATAGATGCAGCCTTAAACATTGCTGAACATGCCACACTAAACAAACAGAGTAAATAATATAAAAACCCTGCAGTGACTGACATGATAACACACTGCTCCTCCACCTTAGCTCTTGGGGGATGTTGGCTATGTTTTCAGCCTATTTTTATATGTATTGTTTATTGTGACTCCATGGCCCTGACGGTGTGTGTTGGTTACAGGAAATAAAAAGCAGTGGGCCGGGTTAGGGTTATCCAAAAGTTACTTGTTCTTTACAAATTTAAATGAATGACTGGGCTATAAAACATACATTTAGTGAGTTTTTTTTTTACCTATGTGTATTTCTCATAATAGTAGGCTGTTTTTCTTCCTATTTTTTTTTTCAACTTCTCCCATTTTCATTAGGGGTGGCGACAGCAAACCAGTCACGCAGTGTATTAGCAGGTTTTTATGCCAGATGCCCATGCTGTAATCAGCCAAATGCTACTGGAGTAGGCACTGTAGGTAAAGTGTGTTCCTCAGAGACACAATGACAGTATGTGCTTTAAGTGGTGGGTGAACAATTAACGCTTATCCCACTGCGCCAATGTTGCCAGTAAGCTGTATATAATTTTTGATTTAATTTCCCTAATTCCTTAGTAATGTCGCATGCAAATGGACATATGTTAACTTGTTGAATAGGATCGGTGTGATGTTTAAAACATTGTTTATGGTATTTAGGTTTTTCTAGATAGCTTCATTGTCAAGGTTAACGAGTCTGAGGGACTTTCAGGCTCGTGCACACAGCTATTGCTCCTCAGAGAGCTGGGGACTTTATGTGTGCATTTATGACCACATGTGCATGAATCTTTTTTAAACCTGAGCCAAGACCAGAAGCTGTAGTTCCACATTGCCTTAATTTAAACCATATTTTACAAATATCCACTGGTGAGCAGAAACAGGACAGCAAACAAATACTAGCTGTAAAAAAGTCTTTCCCAACTTCATAATTAGATCTCTCAATCTTTTTCTTAGCTGCAAAGGCCTTTACTTTGTTTGTGTGTTGTGAGAAAGTATTTTAATATCTGTAGCCAACATCAGTATTGCATTTTATGTGCTTGTTGACTGTGGTTACTGCCTTACTAGTCATGAAGGTTGCATACAGTACCAACACAGATAAAATTTATTGTCATCTTTTATTAAATCATCAGTTACCCTTATTGTAGTTGTGACATTTTCTGACACTTCCCTCTCAAGTCACAGAAGTGTGGACCCTACCACAACTTTGGGCTCTTTAGAGCTACATCATATTCATTCATCCATGGGCAATTTAAAGTTATTGTTCCACCATGCACCACCATGCATGTCTGTTGGGACACTATGTAAAATGTAAAGAAAACAGAATTTAATGATGCAACTAATAAAGTTAATTGGGAACATTTCAGTTTAGCTGTTTGGAGCATTTTAGAAAGACAGTTAGTATTATTAAAGTATTTATTGTTTTATATATACATTAGACACGGTGCCCCAACTTTTTGGGAATCGGGGTTGAACATAGAAAGAATGATCCCACGATACTATGGGTAAGACCTGCAAACTCCAGCCTTTTTTTTGTGAGGCACTAGTGCTAACCACTCTGCCAGAGTGTGTGAAATAATAATTTGCAAAATGCAGTGACATGGTACTGTTAAGATAAGGTGTATATTAAGCAAACAAACAAACATAGTGTATTATTTTCTGTGTAAAGTTCTTGCTGGGATTGCTCAGAAAATATTGTACATGTTTCTGTTTTTTTTGTTTTTTTTATAACCTTGTTAAAACTGTAAATATGTATCTTTCCTTTCTGTTAGTTTAGAGGTCTGTTTACCATATCCAATTCAAAAGAGCTATATTACAGTGCCATCTAGAGGCACAGAGTCCTTGCTACATTATCCATCTTAAAGGGTTAGACGCCTAACTGGGCAACATACACTCACGTCCACATTATTAGATACACCTATTGCAATTCTAAAATTCTAAATTTTTCAACCATCTAATCTACAAATCACATGGCAGCAGGTTGATGCATTTAAACCATAGATGTATTAATATTATTATCTCTTAACAGATCCATGATTTAGGCATGCAGACATGTTCAGCTCAAACCTGCGTATATGATTCTCAAATTAAGAATTAGAACGGGAGAGACATGGAATGGTGTTGGTGCCAGATGAACTGTTGTGAGTTTTTCAGACACTGACACTAATACCATTATACTGCACATTACATTTAGAAGGATTAGAAGAGGTGCATTGGCCAAAGTATGTTGTATGTATTTTTTTACCCTCACAGATCTGACCATATGTAAAGTAAAGATCTGTGTGGGTAAAAAACAAAATGGCGAAGCATGGCTCCTCTTCTGGTCTACATCAAATCCTCTTGTCCTGTAGCCTGAGGCCTACCTTACCCATTTGGTCTCCTGCGCTCCCTGCCTTTTGTAAATATGACTTTCATGACTATGTCTTTGATTGAGAAATAAATACAAGCAATAGGAGATGTAATATGTAATGTAACACAGCTTTATGAAATTATAGCCCTGTCACCATTTGTCTGATATGACACAGTCATTGGTAATAAACACACAAAAAGCAAGGACAACTGTCTGACAAAAGATAATACAGATTCTTGAAGTTAGCCCTATTCGTGCAAGAAAAAAAAGTAAAAACAAAAACAAAACAAAAACAAAACCTTTTAGTAGCTCATTATAAACTGTAGAGGTGCAAAAGAGAAATGTAACTCGATACTTTTATTACAAGTAATTTATGCCAATTTCTGAAGTAATGCACTTTCTGTTCAATGTTCAATATATTTGAGGTTGGTGGCAAAGTGGATAGCAGCTTGGCATAGTCCCAGGTTTTGACCCTGGTTTGATAAGTAGAAGTTGTCGCAGTAATAGTAGCAAAAGGTGTAGTAGTACAAGTATTAGCTGTGCAGAACTTACATCTTACTTTGTGCTGTAAACTTTACATTACTTTACATAGTACTGTTTTACATTTACTCAAGTACAAATTTTCTTCTACATGCGTAATATTATTTTGAAGTCAAAGTTCTTTCACTTGAATATCTCTTTCATCTTTTAAGAACAGTATGTTATGTGTTTTTGGTCTCTAAATTGACCATTATAATGTACATTACTAAAACAAAATAAAGATTGTAAATGCATTTTAAAAATAAAATGGAATAGTGTACTGGACATAGCCACATAATCTGTTAAATAAAGCATTACTTGTAGAAGTAGAGTATGTCATCTTAAATGTATTCAACAATACAATTCAGTGACAAATACAGTATTGTGTTGTTTATATGATAATTGTTAGTGTAACTTAGTACAAGATGTCATTCAAAGACAAAGGTAGCTGCTGTTGAACCATTAACAACATTTTTACATTTCAGCAAAGCCATAACAATGTTTAACACCACAATTAGCCCACTAACACAAACTAAATGTTTTTTGCAGCTGGGATGTTGCCCTGTAAAAATGTCCTTATACAGTGGTGGTGGAGTGTTGCTGTATAGTGAATGTGCGTGTCCGCTGCATCTGAGAGGGAGACTCTGGCTGTACGAGACTGCGCACTGCCAGTCTGTATCTCCCTGACATCAGGTTGTACAGTAAGGGGTTGATGGCGGCGCTGAGGTAGAACAGGACTGAGGACACTAGGTTGAAGTACTGAGACAGGTAGTACAAGAAATACATTTGAGAGTCCGGGTAAGTCAAGTGAGTGGAGTTGTACTGCGTGCTGTCTTGGGTCACCGTAAATGTTTTTGAGTCAGGTGTGGTCACTGGGTCTATGTTCAGCTCAAACATGTCTCGATCAGTGTGCTTGTCCATTTCAGCACTCTCCTGTCCGTTTGAGTGAGCTGCAGCAGTCCCAAGTGTTAGAGAGAAGATGGTCCGACCCACATGGAAGGGCAGCCAGCACAGCACAAACGCCAGTACAATCACTCCTGGAAAACACAGACAAGAAGGATGAAAGACATTGTCAGAAGTGGAAGTTAACTAAATTTACTAAGATGGGTGCTAAATTGCGAGTGCAGATTGAAAAATAGCTTTTGCTATTTGTGGGCGTGTTGCAGTGTGATATACAAAGAAAAACTGCGCAAGTAATTGCTGCTGCAAATCTGATATGTAAAAATGAGAATTTTGCGTAAGCATAAGACACTCTTATAACAGGAGCAACAATGTTCAGCTGCATCTTTCTCTACTGTGATGCAACACAAAAGTCAATATGAAACTCCAGCCTCAAATAACAGGACGTGTCAATCAAGCATCGCAGTGAGCTTTGTGAGGCAATGGGATAAACACAAGTGAGACTTCATGTAGCTTTTACGCAGCGTTTCAAGAGTTTTCAATTGCCGTAAGGATTACATGGAACAGACTGAAAGCCCAGAGACAACAGCTGTAAAAGCGGCAGTTCAGCAAATATGAGTGAGAAGCAAAAAAAAAGTATCACAGGTAAAGTCTATCTCTTTGTTTCCTCCGCCTTCAAATCAACGCGTTAGTCGTATCTTTGTAAAGGAGCCCTGTTAAAGCATTTTAATTTATTTTCAGCGCCCCATCTGTGCTCTAAAAGCTGCACTCTTCCTCCTCAAAACCTTTGCACCTGCTTTTCCAACATTCTGAATTTTTATGCACTTTTAGCTCCCGTGGTCGAGCTAAATCAAACAGCGACCACAAAGCGATTTCATTTGCATTTTCCACACCTTAAATTTCTGGCAAGAAGTCCTCGTTTTACATATTCATTGAGTCACCTGAGCAAAATCTGCGCTGCATTCTTTCAGCTCCTGTGAGAAATGTTGACCTCAGCTGCGCCTGGGTTTGCTCCACTTTTAGCACGTCTTATTAATTTAGCGTACACACAAACCTTTGATAAATCTGGCCCTTTGTTTCTTAGTACATACTTTACTGGTAAACTGGTAGTAGTAGTTGTAGTAGGGGTGGCAGTGAAAGTACAGTGCCCTCCACAAATATTGGCACAATTGGCAAATACCTTAAAATCTGAAGGACCTGGAGAAAATTTGTATGGAGGAATGGTCTCAGATCCCATGCCATGTAATTCTCCAACCTCATCAACAGTTATTGGAATCTGAGCTGTTATCTTGGCAACTGGAGGCAGCACAAAGTATTGACTTAAAAGGATGCCAATAATAGTGATCCACACATATGTATATTTATATAAAAAAAAAAAAAGTATTGCGTTTACCATTGTGTTTTTGTTAATGACAGCATTATTTTTTTGGTAATATTCTGAGCAAAAGATAAAAACGTTAAACAATAAAGACATTTTTGCTCATATTTATCAAGGGTGCTAATATTAATTGAGGGTACTGTAGATGACTAGTAATAGTTGTAGTAGTATCAGTATTTCAAGTAGTGAAAGTATAATAGTTTATTAATAGTTTTAACCCTAACCCTATTTAACAGTAATAGTAGCAGCAATAGTGCTAATAGTAGTTAATGCCATGTGATCAATTAAACTAAGAGCAAAAGTTAAGTTTACAAAACAAGTTTCTAATTTATTTAACTCCCATTACTACATGCTAATTAAACCCACAGTAAATCCAAATACCATAATAAGCAGAAACTCAAAGTATTGAAAATGTGGTTACTGAGGCTAACTTTTGGCATCTGGAAGAGATTGAATTACCATGGAAAAGGTTGAAATAAGAAAAACTAAGTTCTATTAATATTGTATGTAATATGTTTAATTCCACATGAAAAAGCTGAAAAGGTTAAAGTATCATGAATGTGTGGTCATTACATGTCTTGACAAATCTTTGTTTGAAATGTAATGTATTTACATTTTGTTCCTTTTATTAGTGTATAGACTCATTTCTGGAGTAGAATTTGAATAACTATTTTAGTTTTCTGACCCATCAACTTTTGACAGAAAAATATAATTTGTATGCTGTGCATCAACATAAGTTAATCCTTACCCAGCATTTTGACTGTGTTTTTATGGCTCTGGTCTCTGCGGTTGCTTTGTGGGCGCAGCCAAAGTGTCCGTCCAATCAGAGTATAGACAAGTCCCAGGATGCAGAAGGGAACCAGGAAGTAGAGGTTGGAGAGGATCATCATGGCTGACAACAGCCCAGAAGAGGCTGCGTACTGTGTACAGCGACACTCACTGTTGTCCATTTCTTTTGTGTGAGACGCTTCACTTCCACCTCCTTCATCCTCTTTCATTTTGTTCTGTTGTTCTTCTGACTTTTCCACATCTTTTAGTTCCCCATCATGAGCATCAACACTGTCAGTCCATTCTGTCGGGTCCTCTCCACCCAAAGTTATTTCATGTAACTCTCCGGTCACTGCAAACTGTCCATTTCCTCTGTCCCCTATTAAAAATGCTGGCTTTACTGTTTCTCTGTCTGTCCAGAGAGCATCGTCCCTCCAGGCCCCAAACCCCACCTCTTCTCCTCGGACCTCCTCTACTCCCACCATGACCAACACCGGTGCAGCGCTGACGGCCGCCCACAGCCACAGACAGCCAATCAGAACTCTGGTCCGGCTTCGCGTCACCACGGTCTTGGCTGTGATTGGCCAGCACACTGCCAGATACCTCTCCAGAGACAGGAAGGTGATGTGGAGGATGGTGCAGAAGGTACAGCACTCTGACAGGAACATGGTGAGCTTACAGACCAGGTCGCCCAGGGGCCAGGGTCTGGGCTTCCACAGCTACAAAGACACATTCAACTCAGTCGGTTATACTGTGACATAAGGGATATTGAAAATTAAGTAAAGGCAGCATATCTTTATAGCTTTTTTTTTTCTTCCAGTCCTTTTTTAATAAAGCAAATCTATGTACCTCTACTTGTATTTATTTGCAACATGTCACGCTTCATAAGTTCAAATAATGTATATGTTTTGAAAACATCTTCTTTTGGGGCGCTGTTACTTTGACTTTGCAGAAACCACTTGGATTAGGTGCCTGTCACTTTAACGCCCTGCTGGCCCCGTCTACTTTACTGGTAGCTTCAATGCTCTTTGCAAACAATGTAGTTTCTATTAGCTTTAATCAGGGCTTAATTTGTAAATCAAACGATGCCGGAACAAAAATTGTTGCCTGGATTGTCGCCATAGAATCAATTTAATTTCTAGCGCGGAGCAAATGGGCAGCGGAGTTAGCCAATCAGAAAATGGCGGACATGACGTTAACAAAGCGACAAGAAAGTAAGCAACGCGAAAACATTTTGTTTTTTTTAATAAAGGCTTCTAGTGCTGCAAGCTGCTGTGGTTTTAATGACTCGATATGTTTTTGGTCATTTAAAACGGAATTTACAGCTGAATGAAACAAACTCGGCTCCTCAGTGCTCGCGAAGAACACGTGACTTAAATAAGCGAATCAAAATGCACGGTACGGTTGGGATTTGAGTAAACCACTGCGGACAGCGTGGTGACCAGACTGATATTTCTCTGTATAATAATACAGAGACATATCAGTCTGGATTTTCCAGGCAACAAAAATTGTGCTTTGACACTGGAGTCCACAAGGCCAACACTGTTCCCGGAATGTAACACAACACAATGCTCAGGCGCACACATGGCAAAATACCAAGCAACTGCTAATTTATACTGAGTTTTAAATTATATTTTAACATATATGTTAACATTATTATACATTATAGTGTTTCACTTCAGTGTAATGTGTCAGTGTACGTTTGTGTGATTGCTCAGCTGATTGAGAAATCAGCTGCTACGCATAATTACTGTGCTTTCGTAGACTCGCTCTGTCATAGACCTGTGGCCACCAGTCTGAAGCAAGAACACAGACTCATGCAGCTGTGGTCTGTAGAAACAAAGTCTAGACTAGGAAAGGGAGCACACAGCAGCAGTAAGCTTTCAGCCTATGTTTCTCCTTTTGATGTCGCTTCTTTTTAGTGACTGCCGTGGAGTGTGCAGCCTTCTCTCTTCTCTTCACTATGGCTATGTAACAGTGACACTGGTGTTTAACTGGCCCTGGCCTTCACTCGCATTTGTAAAAACACAGCCTTCTATGGCTCTGTGCAGCTCTGTGGATGCAGCGGGGATTGGGCGGGGTCGGGGCACATCTGAAGGTACACACAGTGCGTACTGCTGTACACCTGCAGACACCACTGATGTTAACAGCAGTAAATAGATCTTTCAGTTTGACATGAAGGTCTTCCTTGTATGCTCTATAGACACGAATTACAGCGCGGGGACAGTCTATGTTGAAGCGCTCACTTGGAAATAAAGTGTGGCTTTTATGTTTAAAATTTATGCATTTCTGTGTAATTACACCTCCGACCTTCAACACAGGTTTAGGAGGTCAAAAGAGTCAAATGTAGTCAACACTTTGTTCTGAGTTGTGTCTGAGTTACTGGATCCAAGCAAACAGTTGCCGGATCGGACCGCGTCAAAATAAGGGAGTTTCCGGATCCTGTTCCAGCAAGATCCGGCTCAAATTAAGCCCTGGCTTTAATGCAGTGAAAGACTTGCCTGGAAATTCCAGACTCACCCCTGTACCAGCGGTGAGTCTGGTCGCCTTAAAATCAATTCGATTTCTAGGGGGCGGAGCAAACCCGCGTTAACGGACAGCGGAGTTAGCCAATCACAAAATGGCGGACGTGACGTTAACAAAGTGACAAGAAAGTGAGAAAGTAAACAAACGGAGTAGTGAAGCCACGAGGGAGGAACGAGGGAGTTATTTCAACATTACCGTACCATACCGCTGAATGAAACAAACTCTCAGCTCCTCGGTGCACCATCTTGATTGTTGTCGGTGAGGAGACGCGTACGAGTGACGCTGCTCACGAAGAACACATGACTTAAATAAGCGAATCAAAATGCACGGTACGCTTGGGATTTGAGTAAACCACTGCGGACAGCGTGGTGACCAGACTGATATTTCTCTGTAGAATAACACAGAGACATATCAGTCTGGATTTTCCAGGCAAGTGAAAGACAGACTTCCTCTTACAAAAGCCCTCTACAGACATTACTGCCTCTGGATCCTCTTCTTTTGAGTTCACACATGATTAAAGTGTGTATGTGCTTTAAAACAAGCAGGAGCACTTCCTGGAGAAAAGGGGGATACATAAGTCTGACTTGGGGTGAATCCCAACATTCCTCCTCACAGTCTCAACTAGATTCCCCGCTGCAAACCCTGCCCACAGAGGAAAGACAGATGTCGTTTTCTATGCGGCTCTGTCCTCTGTGGGCTGGGCTTACAGTGAGAAATTGAGGCATTGAGGCTGTGAGGAGGTATGTTGGGATTTACCCATAGAGTGGCGGACCCGAGTGTTTTCAGCTCTTGAGAAGAGCAACGTCTCAGCATACAGGATTACTCAAACATGCATGAATTAAACAAAATACAACTCCAGGTATGTTTTTGAGTGGAAACAACATTATAACATGGTTAAAAGCTCAGAAAAGTTGATATGGCATAATTTAATTTAAAATTCATTAAAATTCTAAGGATGGGGTGTGTAGATTTTGGCAACACCTAGTGGCAAGTAAAAATAATTCTATATTATTCTACTTTTTGGTTGCGGCAGTCACAGCAAACCATCTACCTCCATCTAACCCTGCACCCTATATACTCTTCTTTAACACCAACCAACGTCCTCTTTCTTTACATTCTTTTCTGAGCATACAGAGCATGTACAGCTATGGTGGCCTTGTAGGGACATGCTTGTCTTCGAATGAATCCAGGAAAATTTGCCTGAATGTTATTTCACTTTAAAGAAAATAAACATAAAATAAGATTGGAAAATTGCCCCAAACTATCATACAAGTGTTCAGTTTGGTTTGGTTAGTGAGTCAGAGGGAACTGCGTATTCACCTCCTCTTTGTAAAAACATTAGTCACATTGAATTGTTTGGTTCAATTTTTTTTTTTTCATTCACACTTTAATATCCTCTGATACTATTGTCTGTAGATGACTGATGTAAGGACTTTGGCACAATGACATGATAGACCCAAACCTAATATAGAAGGCTTTCCCTCAGGGCAGACAACACCATTCAGTTTTACACTCTCATACAACCTTGCTCAGAATACTTAACAGTCTTATGTTTATAGTTCATTTGTTTTGTTTTGTGGCATCTTTTAAATAAAGTGTGTGAAGTGTGTGCATACCTTATAGAGATCCAGCGGCAGCAGCAGGAGGATGAGCAGGTCACTCACCGCCATGCTGCTCAGATACAGGTAGGTGGAGGTTCTCATGTGTGGACGTAGCCATACCACCAGGATGGTCAGGATGTTACCCAGAAGGCCCAGCAGCATCAGGGGGATGCAGATCACAGTTACACACACTAACATAAAAACAGGAGTCAAAGAATTAACTACTGGAATATCCAAAAACACATGTTACATGTTAAAGGGGCCATATTTTGCAACTTTTTGGGAGCATTCTACCATGTTATAATGTTGTTCCCTCATAGAAAACATATGGAGATGTGTTTTGTTTCATTCACACCTGCAAGTAATCCTGTAGTCTTTGGTGCTGAGTTTTGAGGCCTCAGAACGCTTGGTTCCTCAAATCTCCGCCCTTTCCCATGAACTGCCGCCCACACCAGGAAGCACCAACTAATCAACAAGCCCTCTACATCTAGTCTGCTCTCATTCATTTATTTAAAAAAAAGGTATACAGTTCTTTTTCCACTGATGTGTCAAAGATATTTTTCATTTTGTAGTAAAATGGCTTTGTGCAAAAAGTTTAAGGAAGTAAAAGCTTTTTTCTCTGTTTCTGTTGAAAAGGGCATAACAGAGCTGCCATCTGTTGGTCTCTTTATCTGTTTCTTTATGGCACTAGTAAAGTAATTATTGGAAACATTTTCCTTTAGCCAGATAATGTTTTTAAAGGTTGTAAAACGTGCAATGCTATTCTAGAGGTGACCAAAATTGGTTTAAAAAGATAAATTAAAGCAGAATATAGCCCCTCTAATTCTAAAAGTAGTGTTTACAGCATGGCCATGTGTAATGCTTTGGCTTTTCTTCTGTTTTGTTTTTTTGTCCAGACTTAAACAGTTAAATTATGGTGAGCCTGTATGAAGTGTAGCTCCAGTTTCCTGTTCTTACCACCGTCAACCAACCAACAACCATGTCCATGTGGCATGGTTGAAAGGTGATTTATCTTTTCATTGAAGAGATTTGAATGACTTTTTGAGTTTTTTGTAATTTGTTGTATAGAAGTATGTTTTTTTTAAAGAATTACAACTAGTGTACCTAATAATATGGCTAATGTGAGAGTACGTGCTTGCTGAAATTAAAACGGAACTTTTGAGTTCCTCAGCAGTACCTGGAATTGTGTTTACTCGAAAGCATTGATTTTTGAACCCACCTAGTTCGATGAGTCCAAACATAGGTTGGTCCATGTGGCAGTCAGAGCACTCCTCCAGGAAGCCCAGGCCACAGTGTTCTTCCTCACAGCCACTGCCCAGGTCTCCAGGCTCCATCAGACCTGATACGCTACAGCAGAGAGAGGAGGCAGCGGGAGGCAGCTGTGTGTCCCGAGGAACGAGCTGCAGGGTGACGCACTCTCATGGATTTCCAATGTCACTCAATCAAACTCACTGTAAGAGCAGAGCAGACAGTCAACTAGTGTCTGGTAAGGAACAAAAACACATACAAATGTACATGATATTTAACAAACAACTATCCATTCTGTGATATGTAGCACCATATGTAAAGACATCCATAGACATGCATGTATACTGTAGGTGCATTGGGAAATCTAAAGTTTCAGTCCCGCAATTTTTGGTAAATGGCCATTGTCTACAATATAGTATGTCGCCTCAGGCCCAAAGTAGCAGGGACAGGCTCTAGCCCCTAGTGACTAACAGAAATAAGAGGTAAAAGGTGAATAAATTCTCATTCAGGGGTGTTCTATACTGACCCAGGGACTGATTTGGTAATCATGATTGATAAGTTACAGCTGCTACTGACTCCGTGTCTGATTATTAGGTAAAAGTACAACTGGCACTGTTCTACATGCACATGTAATGATACAACTAGGGCTTGAGATTAACACCAACAGCCAACCTGCCAAATGTGGGTTGCTTTCAATTAAGTCTCGTAACAAATTCAGTCTCACTAGCCACTTTGCCTGGTGGGACTATTTACATAAATTTTAACTAATTCAGGACTGACTTTCTGCTGCTATAGTTATGACTGTCTGCCTCCCCTGTTTAGAACCTATAGTAAATCATCAGTGGAGTAAGAAATTATGCTATTGATGGAGCCTTGATTGAAAACATTAAAAAGAGAGAATTAAGAGATGTTACACAACAAGCAAAAATATATACACTTTTTCTGAGCCAAAATAAACTTTTATTTTTATAATAATAAATTATAAAATCAAAATATATATCAAATTCTAACACATTATTGTCTTTTCATATATTACACATGAAAAATCCTAAATGGCTAAGAATGCAAACTGACAGAGTTACACTGTTTAAGTACTTCACTTCAGCAATATTTAGTAAATTGCACAACTGTCATTCACAATATCTGTAACGGGAAACAACAATAGATAGCCATTTACCTGCAACTAATTGTACATGCAAGAGCACAGTTTTATGAGTTAACTGTAATAGATTTCACTCAGCATCATATTACTATCTGTGCGTAAAGAATATTAATCCCCAAACTACTATTATATCTATTGAAACTATAATTTTACACATGAATGAGCAATATAATTCAATAAAAGATAAAAAACAAACTGACTATCTCGAGTGGTATCAATGCACATTTCTAAATAGACCCTTTTTTCTAGTCATTTGTAATTTAAAAAAATCTGTATTTTGTAATTTATATCACCTTATTGTACTTACTGGTTTGGTAGCTGTTGTGTCGCTGATGGTCACAAAGACTACTGGCGCCTGTAGCATCAAGGATCTCTCTCTAGCTCTCTCTCCTTCACACCTCTCCACACCCTCGCTCTCCATCTTCTCATTCAAGCAACTAAAATGTAGATTAAATTCTGAAAGACTTCAATGTATATGTCATGTTATTAATGTGATTACTGTAAATGAAAGTTACCTAATAATTTCTACACTTAGACGTATCCACAAATATGGGTATGGTTGTGGTTAATATTACAGATACTATATATCTATTAAATGAAGCAATATATTAAATAATCTAATTTAAGATATGAAAATGTCAACAAGGCAGCAAAAATAATTCAAATAATATTAATACACAGTAATTAATATAAGTGTTTAAAATGAACTAGATTGAAATGCTGCTGAAATATGTTACTACTGATATGGTTTAATTTAAAGACATTAATTACTGTTTTAGTGCTGCTTTAGTTGGGGCTGATTTATCCTGTTATGTATTGGTATAGTTCAAATTTAGTTTTGGTTTATTCTGGTTTTATTCCTAGGTTTGTTTTTTTATCTTGTTTTCTGGTTTAGTTTTGGTTTAGCTGTGATTTAGTCCCATGTTACTCTTGGTTTAGTCTAGACTTGACTTGTAACCCCTTTAAGATGATACTTTAAAGCTAATTATTTTTTGAGTTGGGATTTAGTGTGAAAGGTGAAACACTGCTCTATAACATTAAACTGTGCTTGCTTTGATTTATTTTAAGGCAGTAAAATCCCATCGTGTTTATATATATACTTTTAACCCTGTTTCATAAAGAACAATCTTCCTATTTACAGGATCCATGCACTTGAAAACATTTTTAAATTTCAACTACTGCACTATTTATTTATATTTGTTTGTTTGCTTACATACTGACAAATAAATAAATAATCAAATAACTAAAATGATAATAAACACATTTAACATATCAAGTTGGATACTTACGCGCTTATGCCCCGCCTCTACGTAAACGTCATCGAGGAAATAGCAGTTGTGCGTCCGCTGCTGCTCGCGTACATGGTTGTGCACTGCAATCGTCAAAATGGCATTAAGATTTGCATTGAGAAGCAAGTGTGGCTTACCGGGTATGTGTCCATGCTAGCTAAGGAATACAAACGAAGAAGAAACACGCGTTTCTTCTTTGCAATTTGTTTCATTGTTTGTTTGTTTGCTAACAACTCGGTGGCTAACTACTACTAGCGCTGTTGTCTGAAATGTGGGTTAAAGTTCACAAGGCATGTGTTAGTATTTCAGTCAATTTTACTCATTTTTCGTATCTGAATTTGATCATTCAACAGTGCAACTGCGATTTAAGTAGTTTTACAATGCAAGCAATGCAAATGATTGTCAAGTTCAATAGAGTGAGCTACTATTGTAAAAGAGAAAATATAGAATGATGACTATGATGACCTAACGTTACTGGTCAAATTGTCAGCCCAACAGTTTGTAGAAGAAGACAGGAGCAAGGATAGAGATTTTGCTTCCCAGCAGGGCCGTTTACAGAATTTTAAAAATACTAAGGTCAGTGTTATGTTAAGGCCAAGTTTAGTACTGGGTTAATCCTGGTTTAGTCCTCCTGTACACCTAGTTTATTCAGTTCTAAAAATTCGTGTTTGGTTGTGGTTTAGACCTGGTTTAGCCTTTGTTTGGACCTGGTTTAGTTATGGTCCTGGTTAAGTTTTGCTTTAGTCCTGATTTATACCTAGTTTAGTACTAATTTAGAGCTGGTTTAGTGCTGGTCCTAGTTAGGTCCTGGTTTAGACATGGTTTAGCCCTACTTTAGTCTTGTTTTTGTCTTGGTTTAGTCCTAGTTTGGTCTTATTTTTGTCCTGGTTTAATCCTTGATTAATCCCATTTAGACCCGGTGTATCCTTGTGGCATTGTGAGTTTTAGAACTTAATAAACTATTATTAACTATAATTAACTAAAACTCAATACAATGACTTTTCCATGATTTCTTAAAAATATTGTATCTTCTAATGCTTGCAGTCAATATACAGCAAACATATGAGAAAAAAACACTGAGGTCCAGACCTCTGCGACCTCTATGGTGCGTACGGCCATGCTTCCCAGTACAACCACTTTGATGTGTACACAGTAACCAAGATTTTTTAGCAGCATAGACCTCATCCAATTCATCATAGTTTACTCCCTGACTCCCTAGCAATAGTGTGTTTGAGACAAACTTAAGACCCTAAGTTGTGTGAGTTTTTTTCTTTAACTTCGATTACTTTCTAAAAGTCTCCTTCCAAACTGCTTTTACATACTGTATATTATACATACTTTTACTTTGGGGTGTTAGGAAAAAAATAGATTCTGAATCCAATTGAAATTCTTATCCTTGAATTTAATCAAACCATTTCAAAATACTCCAAATCGATTTTTATATTACATAAATTCAGCCTTCCCTTACTGCTCTTAACCTGCCAATTTAATTTATATACAACTAGAGAATGAAATGTTTGGAATAAATATTATCTTTTGCTTATATTGTTTTAATTCTTGCCAAAATTGCTTTGAATCCAAAATCAATTTTGACTTGAATCAGGCCCCCAACAATCAGATTTGAATTAAATCACCAGACACTGAAAGATTCACGCTCCTACTTTTTAATAAAGAAAAAACAATATTCCTAAATTCTTCCCAAACAGAAGGCAAAATTCGCATTACCTTTATTTTTGTATGTGCAGGCCTTCTTACCCAGCTGTCCTCCAGCATTTGTCATGGCAGAGTGTCTACTGTTCTTGTCTCTCAGCAGAGAAATAATGCAACTTCGCCCAAGATCAAGATAGACTTCAACCAAAGCACAGGTTTGTTATTAACTGCTTTTTCATCATTGTGAAATAATGATTAATAACACTTTAAAGTGTCATGTCAAGTGTCATGTCAAAGTGTCAAAGTTAATGTTAAAATATTTTTAACTTTTATTTCACCAGACAGAACATTAAGAAGAAACTGTTATTCACAGTTATAGTAGTATAGATTGTACTGTGTGTTTTGTAGGAGTGGCTCTGATGTCCATGCAGAGTCCTCCAGTGAACAGCCTTAGTTTAGACTTCCTCACAGAGCTCTGCATCAGTTTGGAGAAGCTTGAGATGGACAGAGGTTGTAGAGGCCTTATCATCACCTCGGTAAACTCTCAGTGCATTATAACATTCTTTAGAGCATTTTTTTAATAATGGTTCTGCTTTTATCCAGAGCCTGTCCAAAGTGTTCTCGGCTGGGCTGGACATCCTGGAGATGTACGGGAAGAGCCCAGAGCGATGTGGGGAGTTCTGGAGGACTGTTCAGGAGATGTGGCTAAAGCTGTACAGCTCAAACATGGTCACTATAGCTGCTATCAATGTACGTATAAAGCAACAATTTGTTATTTAAATGGGCTATATTATGATTTTATTTGTTTTTTTTAACCAACATTATGTGACTAAACAAAGTGATTCCAATGATTATGTTACTACTGCCATAAAGAAACAGTTGAAGAGACCAGCAGAGTGCAGCTCTGTTTTTTAAAAAAAAAAGCACTTTCTTAAACCTTTGTATGATGCCATTTTACTACAAAATGAAAAATATCTGTGAGGAATCAACGGAAACAGCTGTGTGCACCATGTTTTGGATAAATGAATGAGAGCAGACTGGATGTAGAGGGCTCTTTCATTGGTCAGTCCTCTGAATCCATATATACTATATGCCTTTCATTTGAAATACAGGAATTTCACTTTTCCTCAATAATCTAATTTACTGACATATGCCTCTTCATTTTGTAAATATTTTGAGGCTATGTACTCAAACATTCCTGGTTTATGTTTGATGTGAATTTAATGCTGCTTCCCTGTCGCTCCTCTCAGGGCTCCAGTCCAGCAGGAGGCTGTCTGATATCCATGACGTGTGACTACAGAATAATGGCTGACAACCCTCGCTACAGCATTGGCCTTAATGAGACTCTGCTTGGCATTGTAGCACCTTTCTGGTACGCGTAGAAATACTGTAGAAGTCTTTCTGCTGCCGTTTGTGTTACTGACTGGTGCTGTGTGCAGGTTTAAGGACACGATGGTGAACACAGTAGGCCACCAGTACCACAGAGGTCGCCCTACAGCTGGGTCGGCTCTACAGTCCCTCAGAGGCTCTGAAGATTGGACTGGTGGACCAGCTGGTGCCTGAGGACCAGCTCCTCACTACGGCCTCAGAAACAATGACAAAATGGCTGGCCATTCCAGGTACGTTACACATCACTTTTAATAAATATACACTCACCAGCTATATTAACATTATTCAATTCACTAGCAAGGACCACGCCTAAACCTAATTTAACATATAAACTGTATCTGTCCTGGACACATCTACTGCACAACCTGTCTTTCTGAAGTTTCTCCTTTTTCCATGACTTCTTTTTTTGCTTTGCCCTGATGAAGGGCCAAAGAACAGAGAAAGTTGTCCTGTACAATCTGTAGAGCCATTTGAGGCAAATATTGATATTGGGCCATACCAATATACAGTAAATGTTTTGTTTTAGTCCTTTATTTGAAACACCATCTTTATGCTTCTTAATGTAAATATGAAATATATAAATATAATGTCATATGGCAACATCTAAATGCATTTAGGCATGATACATATTCAAGACAAACCTGCTAAAGTTCAACCTAGTGTCAGAATGGAGAAGAATATACTGTATTTGCTCACCTGACCAGCCATCACATTTTAATATTACTTAGTTTGCCCCATAAGCATAGATTGACATTTGGTCTAGGAGGGGCCGATTCTTTTAAACCAACACACCAACCACAGTCTGTCTGTGAATGTACTGAATTTTGTAGCCTACTTAATATATCTTACCTACTGCAGACTTACAGACCAGGGTTTCCATTAGCCGGCATGTTCTTACCTGTATTGGAGTGAAGAATATTATCATAGCTACACTTTCATCTGTAATTCACGTGACTTAAGGCAAACAACGCGGTGTCCATGGTGTGTCTCTGGAGAGTTTCTCTGTGCCCTGACCCGCTCTGAAAGCACTAAAGCTTGGCTCCGTGGGCCACGGGGATATGCCCCCAGGTTGAGTTGTTCTTTTTGTCATGTTCAGCGAGTGTCTTGGGCCTCAACAAAGGGAGGCGGTTAGGGAGCAAACGCACCTCTCACTCATGGAGCACGGGACTGGACAGGGTCATCCATGCGCGTACTTGTGCCAGGAGTTTCAATGTCTGATTCTTCTTCTGCTAAAACAATCTCGATGTTAGTGCACTGTAGGTAATTAAACATCCATCCTCAGTATTTTTGTCACCTTGCACTAGTGCCCAGCACACACACCTCTTTCTCCCCAGAACTAAACAAGTCAAATAAAAGTAATAAAGTGCCCAAATGAACAGCGATTATGAGAATACAAATACTGTATATTTTCCTCCTCCGCAAAGACACACAGAGTATTCTAACCAAGGATTTAAAAAAAAAAACCTCTTTAGACCGTGTTCTTATGCGTTAGTTCTACAAATGAATTTTTGCTCTTAAGATTTATTATTATTAAATTTGACAAACTCTGAGATGAATGAATTGATGCCCAGGCGTTTTTCTGTCAGCCTGCACACCCCAGTGCTGTGTGCATTTGAACTCATGCAGTACTAAGTACTTGATTAGTGAAATGCAAAGAAAACTGGCTATAAAAAATTTAGATATGAGGTGGATAATATGATTTAAATTCACTTCTTGTAATTGTTTTACTTTTATTGCATTACTTTATAGCATTTTTGGAACATTTTTAAATGAACAGGGGGCAATGGTTTGATTCAAGTTGGATTTTCAGGGAGTTGAACAAATATGAAACTACCCATATTACTATACCAGCTTTATAAATCCTCTTTTTCCACAGACCATGCCAGACAAATCACAAAGTCCATGATGAGGAAGCCAACCATCGACAAGCTGACGTCCAACAGAGAGGCCGACATTCAGAACTTTGTCAGCTTCATCACTAAAGACTCCATCCAGAAGTCGCTCCGCATGTACCTGGAGATGCTCAAGAAGAGAAAAGCCTAAATGCCATTAGTGTTTATAGAGCCAGCATCATTGTGCCTCCTGTAAGACTCCCACTATTTTCTGACCAGACATAGTGTCAACTAACTGTAAAATGTGTTCTTTCTCAAACACACTCAAATGTAATGTAAATAAAATTATCAACTCACCTTTCTTGATTTTTTTTTTTTTTTTTTTAAGAGGTAACTGAATAATAAAACCACAGACGAAAAAAAAACAGGGTAAACTTTTATTTTTTACAAATTGATGTTATCTTGATCCTCTGTTAAAGTTCCCTCCTTGTTGAAACACTGGTGAGGCTGTAGGAGCTGTGAATGTAGTCAGTCTGACAGCGAGACTTCCACAGGGAAATGATCACTCACAGCCAACGCCTACAAGACACAAGAGATGATCAGATTTAACAGCTATGTGGATAGGTAGGCTAATCATTCTGCTAAATCCTGTTAAAGGTGGCCACAGTATATTCCAGCAACTATGGGCTTTAGACGGGGTACACCCTGGACAATGGCTAGTTAGTTACAGGACTGACACAAAGACATACACAGACAACCATTTCATTCTTATATTCATTTACTAGGGGCAATTTAGAGTCACCAACTTATCTAACACATGTATGTCTTTGGACGGTGGGAGGAAGCCAGAGTACCCAGAGAGAAGCCACAAAAATGGGGAGGACATGCAGACTCTACCCAGAGAGACCAAACCCACAACCTCCATGCTGAAAGGCAGGAGCACTAACCTTGCCGCCACTGTGCACAACCATATATATACTTGGTTTGCATAGTTTTACACCAAGGCACTGTTTCATTAAGTTTGGTCCAAACTCCGAACTATTGGATTTTTTTTCATGTTATAAAATCCAGTGTGCGTCTACCATTTTAGTCAATTCCACAACTACAAAGGAACCAAGTGCCTTTGAAGGGTTATAGGTTACACATTATAGCAGCACTTGCTAGCACTAAGCATAAAAGGAAGGTTACTTTGCTACTGGCACTTTTGAAACAGATTGTCATTGTGTGGTATTTAAACAGAAACACCAAAGTGAACTGTAGAACTATAGTTTTGTGGGATGCTTGACATTTTGTCGATTTATATTCAATAAATAAATTCAATTTGAGGCAGGATTGTGCATTAAGCTTCTATCCTCTTTCTGTCCTGTATAGACATCTGTCCTTTCCTTTTTAGTATCTCTTTAGAATATTAGTTTATATCTTTGATTGCAGTTGTAGTTCTGCTGTTCACAAGTTGTCCCACTGTGGGGGAGTGCATACTCATGAAGAGGCTTGGCAGCTTCTTTCATGTGTTTGAATGAACTGTTCCCCTCCTGCAGGATCTCTGCACAACTGCTGTTGTGATATTAGGCTGAACGTGTTGCGTTGAGTCTGCTTTACCAGCTCGAGCTTCAGATTCAGCTCCACTTGATAATTGAAGACGTTTGCGCTGCCCGGCACCACCCCTTCCAGCGCATCATCTGTCACCACAATCCTTCAAGCAGAGGAGAAAAGTTGAGTACAACATAAGGTATTCATATTTGGAAACTACTTTGTGTAAAACGACCTGTCATAAGCACAGTTGGTGTGTGTGACTGTAGTGTCTGCCTCATTCTTAATAAGCCAGTGGAAAGACTTGTCTGTGTAGAGCCGGATCTGGTCCCACTCTGAGCCCGTCACGTAGTTACAGTCACTGTTGAAGTCACCCAACAGCATTATGTTCTGGAGACAAAGGAAAGATTTTTGATTATTGTATAAACACAAGTCTGAATGAGCCAGGGAACTGTGTAAAATGGAAATAAAAACAGAAGATTCTCTCATACCGTGTATGTCTATTGACTGTATTGCATGCTTGTGATCTTAAGAATAAAATCTGGTTGATCTACGTTCCTACTCTCACCTATGAGTGAAAGGATAAGAGTTCAAGTGGCTTAAATGAGTTTCCTCAGCAGGGTGGCTGGGCACTCCCTTAGATATAGAGGGAGGTGCTCAGTTACCCAACAGGAGCTTAAAGTAGAGTGGCTGCTCCTCTATGTTGAGCAGAGCCAGCAGAGGTGGCTCAGGCATCTGTTTCGGATGCCTCCCCATCTGCCCAGGGAGGTGTTCCAGGCATGTCCCAAGTCCCCGGGGAAGACCAAAGACTGTCTCTCAGCAGGCCTGGGAATGCCTTGGGATTCCCCCTTATGAGCTGGAGGAAGTGTCCAGGGAGAGGAAAGTATGGGTGTCCCTGCTTAGACTGCTGGCTCCACAACCCAGATAAAGTAAGATGAAAATGAAGAAGATGGATGAGTGAACAGCACCTCAACTTATTTGTAACTGGATTGTATTTAAAGCTCCACTACCTTTCTTTTTCCTTGTATTTTGGTAAAGATAATTATTTAGTTATTAGTAGAGCATAACAGAAGTCATCTGAGAAAAAATTAGACTTTGAGGTCACCTGTGGGCTGTGTTATAAGGGTTTTTGTTTTAGAGCGAGGGAAGGAACAGTTTAACCAATCATACGCTTTCATAGGACAGGAGCACTCTGATTGGTCAATACATCCTTTATCTATCCAGAACTAGAGTCTATCAGGAACAATGTGAAGGAGCTATTGTTTTATTTCAAAATGCATAGCTTATTTACAGTATTTTTATTTTTTATTTTAAAGAATTAAAAGCAAACTCCAGATGTGTGCTGTGTTATTGTGATAGCTCCTGGCTGTGTACAGACTTCCAGGTTTGTGTGAGACGGTGACAGAGCGTCGCAAAGGAGAGGAATTAGGAAAGGGGAGTGTATCATTTAAACTTAACATTTTTTTTAGACACATCACTTTTACAGTCACAGAATCAGGTAGTGCAGTTTTAACAAAAAATAAAAAATAAAAAAATTTGTTTGTGCGCTCACATTGGTGCCCCAGCGTTTGCGAACATCAGTCACCACATCATACAGAGCGTCTATTTCCTGTAGGGCAAAGTTTGGAGATGTGTGTTGTGGGATCAGGGTGACGTTCGTCAGGGCTACGACACACACACACAACTATCAGTACACCTGCGACTAATGGGCGACTAACAGGTGGAAGAGGAGGATGAATGAGTATTACCAGTGCTGGTGGAGAACATGACGACGAAGGGCTCTCTGATGAAGGTGTCGTTTCCACACGGCTCGCAGCCATCGTCAAACGTGTAGTGTTTAACCACGGACACCGTCTCCTCCCTGTGAAATACAACAAGAACAATCATGGAAAACTGTTGATGTGTAATGTAGATGGTGTGTTAGCCTTGGCTTGTACTTGATTAATACTGAAGATGTGTTTTCACCGGTGAACTGGTGACTCTAAATTGCCCCTATTGAATGAAAGTGAGAGTGAATGGTTGTCTGTGAGTTACTGGGATAGGCTCCAGTACTATTAAATGTGAGGATTGTAGACTAACTGTAGAAAGACTGTACTGATTGTATTAGATTATGTTGTTTTCTGTGTCCTATCTGTCAACTGACCTGTAGAGGAAGAGATATCTCTCTTTGTAGGAGCTGCGGCCCAGAGGCTCACTCACGATGTTTTTGTATTTGAATGGAGAAGTTCCCCTGGAGAAACACATCAGCTGTTTATTCATGTTCATGTTCATGTTCTGTTGTTCCTTATATGAGTATGTTTGTTTTTGAGAGTGTGTGAACTGACTTGTTGACATGAGCCATGAGTTTTTTAGTTGCTGACAGGTCATTGTCTCTCACTTCCTGTATCAGGATGATGTCATAGCGATGGACAATCTACAACGCACACAAAACACACTAAAGTCTATTTCACTGCAGTTTAGTCCTGCTTTGTTTAGACCAGAGTGTCCTGGTTCAGAAACAGGTCTGTTGTTGGTTCAGTTCTGAGACACCACTATTTTCACTTTACTTTAATTTGAAAAGCTGTTAGTCATTGAGCAGTAAATGAATAATTCAATCAGAAAGACACTTTAAATGCAAGAGAGGAAGAGCCCAGTGACAGACCAGGGAACAGTAAGACTAGCAGAAATTACTCAAGTAATGTAGTGGGGCAGTAGTTGTCATAGCAGCTATAATAGCTACAGTAGCAGATGTAATAGTAACAGTAAGACTCCTTCTTCTACTGAACAATAATATTTTGGTAACACTTTAAAATAATCCTGACTATAAAGCAATATCAAAGCATTAATAATAACTGTCTTACTGACCATAATATATAATATATTATTTATATCTAAATAGTTTATAAATACTGTATTAACACTGGTGTTTATCATTTAGCATTAATTTACATGAGCTTCTTGCTTGATAATCACACATTAATAACATTTATAACTCAATGGTGTTTATAAATGTTGAAATAATGCTTTGTAAACGATTAATTAACTGCTTGTGTGTAGTGTGTAGCTATTATAAAGTGCTACCAATCATTTTAAATAGCTGTACTTTTACTTGAATAGATTTTGATTGATTTGGAGTACTTTTTCCACCTCTGGTAGTAACCAGGTGCCTTTATGAGGTGGGACCAAGAAGATTCCCTACTAACATTCCTCCTCATTCCTACATAGTATTCCTTTAATCCTCGTAATACTGGAGTAAGAATAACCATGTACTAACTTATCATTAAAGGGACCATATTATGCTTTTTTTAAATACTTTTTTAAAATAGTTTTGGACACCTTTGCATTAGTATTTCACATTTTATAACTTAAAATAATGTGTATGTATGGAATACGTCTTGTATTGGGGAGCTGTTGCTTTGACTTTTTGAAAATGCTTGGATTAGGTGTCTGTCGCCCCCTGCTGGCAACAGTGGGGACTGAACAGAGCATAAAAGGGCTATTTAACATGGAATTTAGGCGCTGAAATGATCAGAACGAGTTCAGTGACAGTGCATGGTTTTATAGACACGCAGGAGCACTTCCTGGTTTCACGTGTCTATGTAGAGGAGTAAGACGAAGTGTTTTCAGTTCTTGAGGACAGCGCCTCTGCATAAAGGATTACTTAAACTTGACTATGAAACAAAATACAACTCCAGGTATGTTATTGAGGTGCAAACAACATTATAGCCTGGTTAAACATTGCTTAAGCCTAAAAGAGAACCTTTAAACATAACATTCTTGACAAGACTGACATTATGCTATATATTGTAAGTGGATTTCCCACCGTGCTGATGATGTCCATGAGAGTGGTGTTGGACGCCTTTTTGTCTCCAAACGTCTTGATGTTGAATGCTCCCAGCAGCAGACTGGTACACACATGCAGGACGGCCACATAAACACACAGAGTACACACCAGACGCATCCTGGAACTACAAAATAATATCCCTTCAGAAACAGTCAGTAACCGTTCTGTTGGTTAGTGACGTCCACAGAATGTGAGTGTGGGACAGCTCCACCTGTACACACTTATCTAAACACACCGCAGCAAAGTGTTTGATTTCTGTTGGTTTTGGTGCGCTGGATAAAACATAGTTGCTGTTAAAAACACTTATCCTTGTCCTTGTCCAATGTTACTATGTTAGTTAAGCTCATTGGGCAAAGGTTAAACTAACTGCTCTCAAGGAATTTGAGAGTAAAAATATCTACTTTTTTCACATTAGTAACAACTTAGTAACAATATTTCATTCTCTTAATTTCTTTTAAAGTATTTTTAAAGTATTAAACACTATATGGGTGACACAGTGGTCATGCCTCACAGCAAGAAGGTCCTGGGTTCGATTGCCAGACCATGTGGGGTCTTTCTGTCTGTGTCTGCATAGGTTTGGCCTACCACTGACAACATGAACACAGGTCCCCTATGGGGCCAGGACTCCCCTGCTAAAGAGATTGTTAATCTAGGTGGGACTTTCCTGGTTACATAAAGGACAACAAAAAATATAGCACCACCTCCTCTCTCCTCAAGTGGCCACTAGTGGTATTGCAAAAAATTAACAAATATTTAAAGGGGAACTATGGAGCGTTTTTACCTTAACCCATTTAATCCCCAGTTTTTCTCAGACATAATAATATTAAAATCATATGTTAACAGTGCTCTAATATAACAATAATTTATTATTTTAAAAGCTTAATTGAAAAGGTGTGTGAAAAGTTGAGTTTTTGCTCAGGTCAACAGTTGTTGGGGATAACATGTTGTCAATGATGAATATTAAAATTTTTAAGATATTTTGTCTTTTTTTTCTTAAAATATTGCAACATAACTATATATTACAGTGTTTAGTAAAATTATTACTTTAAGCAGTAAAACAGCACAATAGCACCCACTTTTAAGCAACATCGGACCATGTATCAGTACAATTTTTCATAAAATTATGTTTTTGGCTTCCATAAATAAAAGCTATTTAGCGTCACACGTTCAGATTATAAATAATATTTCTGGTTTGTTATGTCACAAAATATGTCCTGGACTTCATCCTGTGCCTATCTGTGTTGTAGATGTAATAAGGATTTAGTGAGAATTTTGAATTTTAGTGATAAATATTGTATATGTCTGTTGTTAACCTTTATTTCCATGATAACTGGAGTGGAGACTGGAGTGACAGTATTTATTCTACTTAGCTGTAGCCTGTAGACTGGAGGACATGTGCAGGTGAAGAGTTTAGTGCTGAGGAAAGCTCAGTTTACCGGTTCTACACTGTGTCAATGGAAACGTCTCATACTTTTACATTTAAAAAAAATTGGCAACATATAGTTTCAAATGGCTTGTAGTAAAATATGCACCATTTCAGGCTGGAACAGTAGGTCACACACAGCAACATGTTCACAATCTGACTCTGAGAGAAACTCCTACAGAGAGGTGAACATTACATACAAAACAATACATGGCCCTATATTTTAATATGAGACCTACAGACAAGGTGTGATCCCAGTGGCAACAATAGTTGCTGCCAACATTTCCACTCATCCTGTGTCCAAACCAAACAAAGTAGAAGAATCATAACTACATATCTGAACACTAGAGACCTTAAAGATGGTGTGTACCAAAAATCCTTCTTGTGCCTTTATGTTAACACACTTTAATAAGCTTTTGTTTAAAACTTAGGCGGAGTTTGAGCTCGACAGGTGTAACTTGTGAATAAACAATTGTGGTCATGTGACACTTTACTGCAGACATGTAACACTCCTCCGACTTGTTCAAAATTCCTCAGATGTACTTTATGTACTAATAATAGCTTATTATGTAATAATAACAGTAGAGCCTTAAAAGTTAGGACTTTTTTTTTTTTTTTTTTTCAACAACAGCTGCTGCCAGTGGGATTAAATGGGTTAATTAGACATCTCTGTAGTCAGTGTAATGACCAAACAGATGTTGTATATATAAACCTCCCCCTGCCGTTTCTTGGCAAAAATCCAGCCTTGTGAGAATGGGAGAACCGACCCAGCGTCCCTGAAATCTCCATAAACTACACAACTACAAAGAAACACCAGGCAATCTAACTACTTTGACCACTACTACACTCCAGCTTCTCCCAGTACTACTACTCTGCCTACTGCTGCTAGCAGTAGCGCTGCCACTACTTCTACTTTCACTAGTGTTACTGCTTCTACTACTTTGTAAGTTGGAATCAAACCGTATCCTTCTTGTTGTGAGGCGAGCATACACATCCTGCCACTGAGGTCAAAAATACTAAAACACATTTAAAGTAATAGTAACAGTAACATTTTCCATACTCAAGTACATAAGGAAAATTATCTACAACCACCTCTATTATCACACATGCATATCTCCTTCACATTTGGCATTTAGTATAAGAAACAGTATGTGTACCTTCCTGTTGTCCCGGTTCAGAGTAAGTCTTCCTGTATACGACTGCACTTGAACAAAAACTTCTGAACCGTACAGCCTCAGTCCCCCAGAGTGGTTTTTGTTTACCTGTGATGCCATGTGATCCAATAGCCTGGGTGGGGGGGTACAGATGGGCGAGGGTGTTTCGACCAGACACACCTCTTCCTTTTTCACTGTAACATGTTCATCCAGTTATTGTCTATCAACCCATGTGCTGAAGCTCACATACCTGAAAAATATTGCAAGATACTTCACTTAGAGCAATATGCTCTAATGACAACAAAGGCTAGCCATCAAAATGCACCCTCAAAAATACATCCAGACAGGGCCGTTTCTAGCTTTGTGCAGCCCTATGCAAGATGCTGTTTGGGGGCCCCTAGTTTGACAAATTACGATGGAGACATTCCTAATCCCTCAGATGATCCACGGACATTCTACTATCTATTACTAGCAAAACAGGCTGCAGTCACGATAACCTCTCATATTAAAATTAAACATCTTAAAGGGGATGTATTATGCTTTTTTCTGGCTTTTTGAAATAATTTTGCATTAGTATTTCATGTTTTACAACTTAAAATTGAGTTGAGCCACCCCAGCAAGATAACTGATAAAAATTGTAATACAAGCAAAACACTCTAAGTCAATAAATAATACAGTAAAAGGGATATAGACAGGTCATTTCACATCACATCATCCAGATTTGGGGCCACCTAGTGGCTTGTGGGGCCCGGACTGCCTATATTAAGAGACGGCCCTGCATCTTAATAACATCATATCAACTGCAATAGTAACATGAGATAACTGTGACCATAATATTGTATAACTGCACAGTCAGTGAAACTAATGCGATATGAATGGTGACATGGAAGTACATCAAAACCTTCTGATAGCCACCACAAAAGAAAGAACAGAAAACCTTTGTAGGATCTGAAATTTACATCCGACCCGAGGCATGTGACTAAGAATCAAAAACATCAATGCTACTGATAACAAATGCTTTGGAAAAAATGGTGGCTACAGACAGTATATGGTGGGAAAGTTGATATGTGATAGGTCGAGGGAAGAAATAAGGAATGAACAGATGACATTGGTACAAGATAAGTGTGGTGCTTTTAAGGCCATCTGTGCATGACCCACTATCCCATTGGTTGTGACAAGGTACACCCTAATATGTAGGAAATGTTATACTGCAGAGGTTCTCAGAGTAGGGTACAAGTACCACTGGTGGTACGCAGGCTTCTTCTTTTAGTATTGGATTAGGATTTATTACTGTTTTATTCTCACTCTGGTTTGAGATTGAATTTGAAGCGTAGTGTAGATCATGGCTTAGTGCTGGTTTAGGCACAGCTTAGACTTGGTTTGTCCTGGCCTAGACCTGGTTTTGTTGTAGATTAGTTGTGGATTTTCTTTTTAAATAATTTTCTTAGAGTTGTTTAAATTTAAGATGCCCCCTACTGGGCCACAAAGGTTACGATCAGGTGAATTGGGCCAGTGACTAAATCTGGGACTTGCTTCACTGATCATCAGGAAAATGTTCTTTTATGTTTCACTTTAGTCTCCTGACTCATCCTAACCTTATTCCACTCATTTTATTGTGAGAGTGAATCATGTTAATTAATTTAGTGAATGACTATTAGAAATAAGAGGCCCTGTCACTCCAAACTTATCTGGCTCAATTTACCTGACTACCTGACTGTTAGTTAATCCTGTCTAAGGCCCGGTTTAGTTCTAGTTCAGAACCTGTTTTGTACTTTTCATTTTAGTCAAATGGTACTTGGAGAGCCAAATATTTTCTAAGGCGCATTTATTTTAGGATCCAAGGCAAAAATGGGTAGAGGCGCGTCCATATCCGGTGTGTTTTTTCAGTCCTATTTTTAAATTCTTCACTTTTTCAAACAAAGCAGTGACATCCAGATGTGTAGAACCACACCTGGCTTTATCTGTTTCTTGTTGACATGACTCACCTTTTTATTTCCCTGCAGGATCTCTGATACTAATGATTAAACTTTTACTGATAGTTGTTCAGTTCTTCCCCAGCATTCCAAACAGGCTCTGTGTACATCTTGGTACTGTCTGTGAAACAGAATGCAGTACATTCTCTATTGGGAAAATTAACATTAGCCTCCTAAAAATGCAAATTGTACCAAAACAAGATATATTTAGTAACTGATAACCAATCAACACTAGCAGCTTGCAGATTTAGCAGTGTAATTAATGTGATAACCAGCATATGAATATTAACCAGCGTGATGTAAGCGTCAACGTTCACTGTTAACCAGGGCTTGATGTTAACTTCTTTACTCAGTGGCCCCTTAAGCAAGTATTCTTCAAAAGTTAGTGGTCATTTAAGATTTTTACTAGCCACAGTTTAGATATTGACATGTTTCATGTGAAGAATATGATAAACATTAATTATTTTGACAATGAGCACTGGACAGGTACTTTTACAATTATAAATTAAGATTATCAACAAGAAAATAGGTTTATTTAGACTCAGAAAATGTGTATTTTTTGTTTGTTTTTTGTGTAATATCTATTAACTCATCCTTTTCATATGTTTTCAGTCAAGGCTCCGTTAATAGCATCCCTTTTTCTTTCTCCAATGAAGAGTCACTATGGGTTCTAAATTAGGGTGACATTAGCTGCAGAAAGTCAGGTAAGTAATTAACATTTATGTATAAACCGGACAAAGTGGCCAGTCAGACTGAATGTGTCACTAGCCAAAGTGAAATTCTATTCATTTGGATGGTTGGCTAGTGTTAATGTTAAGCCCTGCTGTTAACACATTCACTTTTACATTAACATGCCAGACCACAGCAGTTTGTCAACATATGCATAGGGTTTATTAAACAAAGATCTGAAATTGTACTTGAAAAAATTAGCTCTGGCTAAAGGAAACACACTAGCAGATCCATGGCCAAACATTCAGTGGCCGGACATTTACCCATATTGAACTGAGAAACCTAGTGTGTACACCAGTGAAAAACTCTCTGAGTACAAGTCATGCTTACGAGTATGTTGTATATGGACTTGTACAGCATGTTAAATATGGGCTCAGCCTTATGTTCCCCAGTGCTCACTGTATCTGCGATCGTTCTCACAGCTGACTGATGGACACAAGAGACAGCATTAGGTTCAGACACTAAGGAAAGAGAAAAGGAACAGGTCCACGTGGAGGTCACAGGCAGAGCACAGGAGGAGAGAGGCGCGCCACACTCCTATGCTCCCTGCTCTCAGAGGCAGAGATCAATGCATGAACACTACTGTCCTGTTTGACCCAAGTGTTAGTTTGAAATCAGGTTAAAATATGCCAGAACGTACAAATAAGCGCCTATATTTTATTTCTGACATAATTAAATCGCTATTTGATACAAATGCGATAAATTAATTAAAAAGCCTGTAAATAATTAGATACATTTACAAATCTATAGGTATATGCAGTTCAAACACAAAACCCTTATCATCTCACTGACACTTATCTCCCATGGTTGCATCTCACACTTGCTCAGGCCCTTCAGTTAAAAGAAGCGAGGTCCGTTTATTGCTGCTGGCAGTTATATTTAGTATTGATACTTTAGTCAAGTACTCAATACCTAAATGACTATTGTGTCACTACATCACTGCTACCTGCTGCCTTGGGTTCAGGTCAGCCAGCTCCTCTGTCACACCTCGGATGACCACCTCAAAGAGTACAAAAAGTGGGACAACTCAGGAAATTTGTTTTGATAAACAAATCTAACTTACCAACTTACTAAAATACAAGTTGCTTCAGTTTATGGCCTATAAAAGATATGATGTGCTGTTTTTATCCCAAAACACACATTGAGACTTTATTCATTGGAATAAAAATATGGAACAGAAAAAAATCTAAACTCTGTATTTTCTCATAACAATCCAGTACCAACCCCAGCTCACAACTCCAGGAGAGCCCTTTCCTGAATCACAGGGGCAGCAACACAACAACCATAAATTCAACCTATTAAGATGGGATACCCACAAATATTTCCTCTACATTTTACACAAGGAACACTGACCTTACCTTGTTGTTCTTAACTTAAATCTCACATTTTAAGACCCACTAAGCACCAATGAAAAGAGGGACACTATTTTTTGTCTAAATGGCTGTGCAGTTCAACCAAAAGTGGGTCATCCTAGTCACACAAACATCTCTTGGACTATTACAACCTGGGACCTGAGGTTGTTGGTCTGTGCATTAATTTACTTGATTACATCCAAATCAGAATGGTCTGAACATCCAGAATTCTGAAGTAGAATCTGGCAAAATCAAGCTCCACTAAAAATGTATTTACGTTAATGTTGTTTACTTGCTTCAGCTCATTTTCCATCATTTGGTGGAGGCAGCCATTGCAATAGATGCTGAAGGCGTCCATCACCAAAACTTCAAGCCTTACAATGTGCAGACTGAATGTATGCCTGTGTCATTACTGGTCAGTGGTGATTGTGAAACTGCCTGGGCTTTAAGTGGGCTGCTCTCCCGTCAGAGTGGCTCAGCCTCAGCCAATCAGAACATTAGGATCATTTGCATGTTGTATGTTGCATGTTGATTTGTTTATTGGGCTTGGTATCCAAAAACATAAATTGAGAGCTTTTATAAATGTATTAGCTAATGATTAAGCTAATATAACATTTTTCTGAACAATGGATTAAATAATGATTTTATAATAATATTCTCACATGCCTTGTCAACATGTTTTGTATATTTTGTATGTTCATTACATTATATAGTGTATACCCATATTACATTGGTTCCATTAGTTTTTTTTTTATCATTTTGCCTTTAATTTATGACTTGACAGAGGCCTAAAATGTTCTTCTCTTCTTTGTCTCTTTGTTTAGCATGAGTCCATTTTCTCTCTGGGACTGTGGTTCAAAAGATTGTCTTACCATTTTCAGCAATGCCGTTGTTCTTTTTAAAGAGTCCAGGTTTTCACATAAATATGACACATCTGTTAACTTTTTAAGCTCTTTTCTGAGTGCAAGCTGTGCCACTTTGATTTTCCTTCTTTCTCGCCTGTCCATGTTGCCCTCTCCTCTACCTCCACAGTCCACCATGCTTAGAGCTCCTTCCCCGTGGAGTTCATTGTCCAAGGTCTGTGCTCCTACCCAGCTGCAGCCATTGTCCACCATGCTTAAGTAAACTTGATGATTTTGGTGCGCTGCCACCAGTGGCAGCTTTATGTGGATAAACGTTGAAGTTGGTACTTCTGTTTGGGAAAGTTCTTGTTTGAGCCTTTTCATTGCATCTTCTTTTCTGGTCCTAGAAGCACCTCCTTTGACACTAAATGTATCATACCTAAAACAATTAAAAAAACATTTTAACTTTAACAAGCCATTTACAAATAACTGCTACAGAGCTGAAATTGTTAAATTGACATTACAAGCTTCTTTGTTTTCTAAGGTTAGCATACGTTTATTTTTGTACTTTGATATGATATCAAACAAAGCAAAAAAGCTCACCTTGTCACATGCCGTATAAATATTTTGGCTGGACAGTCCACCTTCTTTATAGTTTGAATACGGAACCGCCTTTTGGTATATTCTTGTTCCACATGCTGACACTCCTAGGAAAGGTAAACAATGAGCAGGGTAGCCATGGTTTTAAACCTTAAAGGAGTGAATCTCTAATCACATACAGTGAGGAAAATAAGTATTTGAACACCCTGCTATTTTGCAAGTTCTCCCACTTGGAAATCAAGGAGAGGTTTGAAATTTTCATCGTAGGTGCATGTCCACTGTGAGAAAAAAAATCCAGAAATCACAATGTATGATTTTTTAACAATTTATTTGTATGATACAGCTGCAAATAAGTATTTGAACACCTGTCTATCAGCTATAATTCTGACCCTCAAAGACCTGTTAGTGCGCGTTTAAAAAGTCCACCTCCACTCCACTTATTATCATAAATTAGAAGCACCTATTTAAGGTTGTTAGCTGCATAAAGACACCTGTCCACCCCATACAATCAGTAAGACTCCAACTACTAACATGGCCAAGACCAAAGAGCTGTCCAAAGACACCAGAGACAAAATTGTAGACCTCCACAAGGCTGGAAAGGGCTACGGGGCAATTGCCAAGCAGCTTGGTGAAAGAAGATCCACTGTTGGAGCAATTATTAGAAAATGGAAGAAGCTAAACATGACTGTCAATCTCCCTCGGACTGGGGCTCCATGCAAGATCTCACCTCGTGGGGTCTCAATGATCCTAAGAAAGGCGAGGAATCAGCCCAGAACTACACGGGAGGATCTGGTCAATGACCTGAAAAGAGCTGGGACCACCGTTTCCAAGGTTACTGTTGGTAAAACACTAAGACGTCATGGTTTCAAATCATGCATGGCACGGAAGGTTCCCCTGCTTAAACCAGCACGTCAAGGCCCGTCTTAAGTTTGCCAGTGACCATTTGGATGATCCAGAGGAGCCATGGGAGAAAGTCATGTGGTCAGATGAGACCAAAATAGAACTTTTTGGTCTTAATTCCACTCACCGTGTTTGGAGGAAGAAGAATGATGAGTACCATCCCAAGAACACCATCCCTACTGTGAAGCATGGGGGTGGTAGCCTCATGCTTTGGGGGTGTTTTTCTGCACAGGGGACAGGGCAACTGCACTGTATTAAGAAGAAGATGACCGGGGCCATGTATTGCGAGATTTTGGAGAACAAACTCCTTCCCTCAGTTAGAGCACTAAGATGGGTCGTGGCTGGGTCTTCCAACATGACAATGACCCGAAGCACACAGCCAAGATAACCAAGGAGTGGCTCTGTAAGAAGCATATCAAGGTTCTGGAGTGGCCTAGCCAGTCTCCAGACCTAAACCCAATAAAAAATCTTTGGAGGGAGCTCAAACTCCGTGTTTCTCAGCGACAGCCCAGAAACCTGACTGATCTAGAGAAGATCTGTGTGGAGGAGTGGGCCAAAATCCCTCCTGCAGTGTATGCAAACCTGATGAAAAACTACAGGAAACGTTTGACCTCTGTAATTACAAACAAAGGCTACTGTACCAAATATTAACATTGATTTTCTCAGGTGTTCAAATACTTATTTGCAGCTGTATCACACAAATAAATTGTTAAAAAATCATACATTATGATTTCAGGATTTATTTTTTTAGATTATGTCTCTCACAGTGGACATGCACCTACGATGAAAATTTCAGACCCCTCCATGATTTCCAAGTGGGAGAACTTGCAAAATAGCAGGGTGTTCAAATACTTATTTTCCTCACTGTATAAGGGCTGCATTTGGAGAAAATGAGAATGTCAGAGCTCTTGCTTTGGTACATATCTAAAATAAATCCCATAAAACCCATTACGGTGAATATCAAAGACCACTAACTTCAAACTGCAAAACATAGTGGATTACTTGCAAACGTGATTTGCTCAGAATGCTGCTTCTAAATTGACAGACTGTATATGACTTGAACATGTAATGTCTTGAGAAATTAACAAATGTCAACATGTTTTGAGGAAGACAATACAATAGAGAACTAGTATATTGCTTTGTGTCATAACATGAACAACAAGATAGAAAAATCAGCAATACACAGGCAGTGGATGGATGTGCAAAGACATTTGTACTTTGTTCAAAATAATGAAAAATGCCTTCATGATGTGCACAAGCCTCTACAGGATGCAGAAGATGGAGTTTTGAGACTTCTGCCCTGAGAAATGCAACAAAATGACTGAGGACATCTACATACTGCATTGTTTGGCCGTGTACCTTTGCTCTTTTACAAGCAGCCTTGCCTTGTTGACACATAAGTATGATTCTCCGCGGCACAAAGAGAGGGACGTCCTCAGAGTAGTCCTCCACTTGCCAAAGCTGTCGGCCTTTGGAGGTTTCATTCACGTGGTCAGACCTATTGGATCATAAGACAGGTAAAACCTATTGAAAAGCAGAGGTGGGAGTAAGTCGCTCATGTGCAAGTCACAAATAAACATCGAGTCTTAACCTTCAAGTCACAAGCAAGTCCAAGTCAATCTTAATAAAAATCAAGCAAGTCGAGTCATTGTTTTTGTCACCAAGTCACGCCCAGTCATACATAGGTTTGAGTTAGGCCTCACTGTTTTTATACATTTAAAATGTAAAGACAATACTTATCACATACAGTCTCGGGCAACAAACAATCTGTAGGGCACACAGAGCTGAGGGTTTTTAAAATAACAATATGAGTCCTATCATCTTTGCTTGCCTCAGTAAACTGCTAAATATCACATTCTTTACCTTATCTCTCACACATACTGTAATACTTTTTATTTTATCAGTAAGAATTGTATGTTTTCTTGGTCTCCTGCTGTATTGTGTTGGAGCGTGCAGCATTCATCAATGCGAAGGTCTCCCACATGGCTCTAAACACAAATGTGCCACATTAACACACATATTACTGCATTTATGTTACACATAAATTCATTACACATTTTCTGTAAAAACAAGTCATTTCAAGTAATTTAGCTCAAGTCTGTGTCAAGCCTAAGTCATGAGTGTCAAGTCAAAGTCAGTTCGAGTCTTTTAAGAATATTTGTCAGCAAGTCTCAAGTCCTAAAAATTGTGACTTACATCAAGTCATGTGACTCAAGTCTCCCACCTCTGTTGAAAAGAAAGAACAAATAAGTTATTTTACACATAACCCTAAGCTTACCACTTGAGATATGAAGTAAGAGTGGCCATCTTGTGGTTCTCTAACAATTTTGTCAGCTCATCTTCAGTGTTGACAATACCCGAAATGTAGCCATCACATTTTTTAATAACATGGAAGC
This sequence comes from Bostrychus sinensis, assembly GCA_020698575.1. NCBI lineage: Eukaryota > Metazoa > Chordata > Actinopteri > Gobiiformes > Eleotridae > Bostrychus > Bostrychus sinensis. Next base: position 29,395,235 of record CM036253.1, on the reverse strand, counting down.
TGGATGGTATCCAAGAGAGATCTACAAAACAGCAAAAAACTATGTCAATGCATGGTCATGTTCAGAAGTGGACAGTAATATGTAGGCTAATGTCATTACTTTAACTTCACTACCAGTATACTTTATGAACAAATGGTGTACACGGTGCTCATGAAACTTGTTGTGAGCAACTGAGTTAGCTTGTACAACGAGACAATAAGGGTCCGTGAACAAAGTATAAGTTGTACTGTACAGCGTACACGTCAGAAAATAGAATGATTGTAGTTCTCCAAACAACTTACCCTCCTCCATAGTGAACTCTTCTTCGTCTTGTTTACTGGCGGCGGGTGGCGGAGTACGGCTTAAGGTGCATTACCGCCCCCTATTACACTGGAGTGTAAATTGCATAATTTGTACATTACAACCTGTATTTATGTATTTATTTCTACATTTATATGTCTATTTATACATTTCTATTTCATGTATTTATTCATTGTATTCAATTAAATCAACATTTTATTTTATCTGGTTGTTTATAATTATGACATTTCTGGTCCTCCATACCCGAATAATCTAGTTTAAAATCAATTAAAAAAAAAAAAAAAAAGGACTATTTGAACTTCATTCTTGGGTCTGGTCGAGAAATCTATGCATTATACTATAAAAAATATTTTTAGTAATAGTAAAAAGAAACTAAGATATACGTCTACGCAGTCATGCGATGTAGTTATAATAATAAAAACAATTATAATATTGATGATGATGTCCGAGGTTTGATAGGAAAAATATAAAAAATAAAATTACCAATTCTTAATTTTCTACAGTCGGTCAGCAGGTTGAGAATGAGAAAAATCTGTGGCGCCTGAAGGTAGCAAGTGGTTTAGTCAGTGGGCGGGGCGGGAAAAGGGCTTTGACGCTGCCAACAGGATGTAAACATCCAGCTGTTATCCGAGCAAACACGGCTCCTCGACTAGCATCTCCCGAACAGTAATGAACTAATCGTGGGGCCTGGGAACAAAACCCTGAATTATTATGGTGTGTCCGGAGTAGTGACTGTGCCGAGTGACAGCAAGGAATAGACTTGTTCTTGACTTTCCTGTGTTTGGAGTGTTCAAACAAGGTATGTTAGCTCAGACGCCGAATGCTAGTTGTCTTAGCTCCTGTTAGCACGTCCGCTAATCTCTAGGCAGATGCATTCTATACTTACCGGATACATTTACTTACATTATGAAAGTAAAACACGTTTTTGTAAAGTTTATTTTATTACATGGTGTGCGTTCTAATTAAAATGACATGACAAGTTAAACCGGGGGAGAAATATAAATACTAATTTCAGTATCATGAAGTAGCTGGCTAAGTCATATGTAATAAAGTGATATGAGGAATTTTTTGTAATCTTATTAAGGACGTTTATAAATGTGCTATGTGTTAACTAAGAGACATTTTCAGGTCAGTTATGAACCATTAACAAACGTTATTAATTTTGGTGTGGACCCAGATAGACTGTTTAAAAGTGTTCTGAGGTATTTTGTACCATTTTGAGACTAACCTAAAAAAAAACAAATGATTAGTTTAAAGGGGAAATTTTGGTTTTTGAGCTTCCTATCATGTTCTAGTGCTGTTCCCTCATCAAAAACATACGTTGTGTCTTTTTTATTTATGCATGTTTGAGAAACCCTGTAGTCTCTGGTGCAGAGTTTCTGAGGTCTCAAAATGCTTGGTTCCATGAACCTCTGCCTGTTTCACAAGGCCCCCTTCATTCCAGAAAGCCATGTACAACAAGCCCTCTACATCCAGTCTACTCTTATTCTTTTATTTAAAAAAATATGTACAGCTTTGTTTCCACTAATTTCTCACAGCTTTTTTCATTTTGTTGTAAAATGGCATCATCCAAAAAGTTTAAGAAAATTAAAAGCTGCAAAACACACAATGCTGTTCTAGAGATGACCAAGATTGGTTTAAAGCATAATATAGCCCCTTTAAGTTAGTAGATTCTTTACCATTATGATATATAAGGTTTTTGTGGCCCAATGGATAGAGCATTTACCCCTGAACTAGAAGTTTTAGTCCAGGTCTGGGGACAGTATCTTTACCATTGCTATTTAAGACCACTGCCTTGACAGATGTTTATGCTCTCGGAGTCATTTCTTTGTTCATAGCATTTAATAAAAAACAGACTAAGACTTTAAGACTGTATGTCTTCATGCTGGGACAAACTCTTCTCTTATAGTGTATGTGCTGTGTTCATCTCTGCAGGTGTGAATGAGTGACGTGGTGCCCCCCACAGCCCTCAGTGAAGTCCAACTCCGCTTCCTCTGCCATGATGACATAGAAAGTGTCAAGCTGCTCTGCGGTGATTGGTTTCCAATCGAGTAAGCCTCACCTGATTACACAGTATATTTTTAAATAGCACTAGTATAACCATTCAGACACCAGCTTTAGGTTTCTCTGTCATAGATTGATACATATAGGTGGATGATGCTGAAATAATTGAATATTATTTTCATTTCAGGTACCCAGACTCATGGTATCAGGACATCACATCCAACAAAAAGTTCTTCTCCCTCGCAGCCACCTTCAGAGGAGGCATCGTGGGAATGATTGTGGCTGAGATCAAAGGCCGGACCAAAGTACACAAAGAGGTACAATACTCTTACATTTGAGTATACAGGTAGATCAAACATAGCCTTATTTTCTATTCACCGTGAGACTTTAAATAGGTTGGTTGGGTGTGCACATTATCTTTTATCATATTCACTTAACATTTCATATCTGGGACACTCTCATTTGCTTCATTCTGTTTTTAGTCTGCTAATTAGACACACCCAATGCCCTTGACTGAGTTGCACACAGATATAAGGCAGTTAAGAAGTGATAGAAAAGAAATGAAAGACAACATTTGTAATACATGTATACATACATTTATATTTTATCACCTTATCTGTCTTTTACTATATACTAATATTTTAACCCAGTCACTGAAGGAGAATCGTCTAACATCATTTACATTTAAGAATTTGTTTGTGAGAATTTGCCTTCCCAGAAACAAATTTGTTTAGGCCTCTCGCTTTACATTTAAATCACACCTAAACATTTAGACTTTCATTGCTCACATTTGTTTCCATCAATATTACTCTTCTAATTTTGTCAGAAAAAATGCTAACAGGGGTGAATACTTTGCAAGGCACTATATGTCATAGTGGTTCCACTTTGGGAGCTTTCAGCACACTGATAGGTGATTGATTGCGAGACCCAGTTTTATCATTATCACTCGTCATTTTATTGTGACTCATGTTTTACAAATGGAAAAGTTACTTTATGGCACAAGTATTTTAAAATGTGTTTCTCCACATTTTATGCAATTGTATATAAAACCATATTTAGGCTTAAAAAACTATAGGCTCTCTACAACCCACTTTTAAGTACTGTCTCTCTAGTTAAAATCATTGGATTGAAAGATTTAAATAAACAAATACTGTATAAGCATTGTCAAGTGACTGTAATTTGATCTTTACAAACAACAAATATAATGCCCCCTTTTTTGAATTGTAACTCAGTTTTATCTTGATGCACAACAGAGCTCTCTTGTGGCCAGTCGACAGAACTGAAACCATCATGTGCTTTTTAAAGCATGCCAGGCTGTATATAACTCATAACATCACAATTGATGTGAATTGTCTGTCGTTTATGTGTTTGTTAGGATGGAGACATCTTGGCCTCCAGTTTTCCTGTGGACACACAGGTAGCCTACATTCTGAGTCTGGGAGTGGTCAAAGAATTTAGGAAACAAGGCATAGGTAAGCTACACTGTACATTCACAGCCACATTATTACATACACTTGTTCTGATGCGTATACATGCTGGTCCCCAATCAACATAACCACACGGCAGCAACTCTATGCATTTAGGCAAGAGACATGTTCTAAATAATAATGTGGCCGGAAAGTTTATCTACTACAAATAGTGCCTATGACATTACCAATTGTTGCTTCTGTGTAGGCTCCCTGCTGCTGGACAGTCTGAAGGAGCACATCTCGACCACAGCCCAGGACCACTGTAAGGCCATCTATCTGCATGTGCTCACCACCAACAACACTGCCATCCACTTCTACGAGAACAGGGACTTCAGGCAGCACCACTACCTGCCCTACTACTACTCCATACGAGGGGTCCTCAAAGACGGATTCACATATGTTCTGTACATTAACGGAGGCCACCCACCATGGACAATATTATATCCTTTCTCTCAGCTTGTGTTATTCAGTTCAGTCTATAGGCACTTTTTCTCTGGACCAGTTCAGTGTGGGCTGTGTCTGAGTAGGTATGTTTCCATTACCTAAAGTGGTCTAAAGTCTCCCCTAAAAGTGTATCATACCATCAAGGACACTTTGGCCCATGGTCCCAACTCTGTGGTTCGATTTGAAGTAGGAGCTCAATGTGTTGATTAAATGATAGGTAATCTGTACTTGGATAAAAACAAGAAGTAACACACGTGAAATGTATGCAGTATTCTTCGCAGAAGATTTATCAGTAAAGGTGGTAGCCAAGATTTCTACCATGTTATAATGTTCCCTAATCAAAAACATACCTGGAATTATGTTTTCTTTCATTCACACCTGTTCAAATAATTCTATAGTCTCTGGCCCAGCCATTTTGAAGCTTCAGAGCGCTTGGTCCCACAAACTCCCTCCTACTGACCAATCGACAAGCCCTCTACAGCCACTCGGCTTTCATTCATTCAGAAAAACAGGTGTACAGCTCTGTTTCTAATGATTCCTTACAGCTATTTTATTTTGTACTAAACTGGCGTCACCCAGTTTAAGGAAGTCAGAAGTTTTTTTTCTCAGATTCTGTTTTAAAGAGACCACCACAGCTGCCCTGTGCTGGTCTTTTCAATTGTTTCTTTATGGTGTCATTAGAGTACTTATTGGAAAAGTTCTCTTTTAGTCAGATAATCTTTAAAGGTTGTAAAATGTGCAGTACTGTTCTAGACAGTGTTGGGAGTAACGCGTTACAAAGTAACGAGTCACAGTAATGAGATTACAATTGTCAGTAACGCAGCGGGTAACGCGTTACTTTTGAGCCCCCAGTAATAATATTACAGTTACTAACAAAATACCCAGTTAGTTACTCGCGTTACAGTCACAACAGTCAGTTTCATTTACCTGCAGTTTACCGCAAGGACACGGAATGAAAATGCATTGAACGAATAGCGCTAATACGTTTCCTACTTTATTTTCATCCATTCCCTTCTCTGCTTCTCTTTATGCGCGCAGCAGCCACTCGTCCTGTCCGCGCTGATCCCTCTCCGCGTGCGTCGGGGCGCATGCAGCTGCTGCTGTCAGCGGGGACAGCGGGGAAAGAAGAGACGTGCACCGCTTTGGAGCTAACTACAATTACATTTTAGCTTCAGTGTAGTGAAATAAAACTGTGTCCAGGACTTGAACGCTGCACAGGAGCAGAGGTGAACTTAAAGGGCAGTATTTGCTGTGTCAGGCTGCTGCTGAAATGAATGCAGCTAAAAAACTTGAACGCCTGTATTAAGATTATAACTGCTGGTTAGGGCAACAGTGAGGCTATAGGCTTCTTATATTTAGAATGGGGTTCATTTAGGCCTTCCTGTTAGGAAGTAATCCAAAAGTAAAGTAACTAAGTTACTTTCATGAGTCAGTAACTAAGTAAAGTAATATATTACTTTTCAAAAGAGTAACTAGTAATCTGTAACAAGTTACTTTTTTTTGAGTGGTTCTAGAGGTGACCAAGATTGGTTTCAAAAGATGAAGATTAACACATAATATATTTCCTTTAACTATCAAATGCTGGGGCAAACGCAGACGTGTACTGTATACTGTATATACTTCAGTAGGAGGGCCAAAGGCTCAGAGTGCATAGATGGGACTGTCTTTTGAACACAATTCAAGAGAAAGAGCCCTTTACTTTTTTGCATGATGCCACTTTACTACAAAATGAAAAATAGCTGAGGAATCAGTGGAAACAGACCTGTACACTTTTTTTTGGATAAGTGAACAAGTCCAAACTGGATGTAGAGGGCTTTTTGATTGGTCAGTGCTTCCTGGAGTGGGCTGAGGTTTGTAGGAGAGACGGGGAACTGAGTACTTTGAACGGCAATGCCAGAGAAAAGAGGATTACTCAAACAGGCATGAATGAAGCAAAACACAACTCCAGGTATGTTTTTGATGAAGGAACAACTTTATAACATGGTAGAAAGATCAGAAAAGTCATAATTATTGGCGTCAGATTATATTCATTCCCAAGTCATTTTGAATACTATTTGTATGTTAAATACAAACACAACTTGCTGCACTGTTTACTATATACAGCTGAAAAACCTCTGCTAGACACAGTGGACGCATGCCTTTTAAAGATTACTGAACCAGCCTGTCCCGTACTGACCCAGCTAGTGGTAAAAGCCTGATGCTATGATGCTGTCTGTTCTGCTGACGTGTTCCTTAACCTCCTCCTCACTGATTATATCCAGCACATCGGAGCGACTCTGGCCAGCCTCAGCCCCTGCTCCCTTCCACAGAGGCTGTACCGTCAGGCCCAGTCCCTGCTGCGCTCCCTGCTGCCCTGGTCCAACCTCGCCTCCAAAACAGGCATACAGTACAGCCGAACAATGTGACACAGTGGTGCGCTTATTTGACTCTCTAGTTTTAGGGCTGCTCAATATATTGGTAACTTATGGTTATTGCAGTATCATCTGTACTTTTGTCCCAATAAAGTTATTCAAAAAGGTGGAAAGTAATTAGTAACTCAAGTTGTTTAAATTCTCTCTAAATGAGAACATCTATTTTTTGAGGACAAGTTTGGGTACAGAGCAGTATTAGTATTAGTAATAGTAGTAGTAGCAGCAGTACTAGATGCTGTTGTTGTAGTAGCAGTCATGACTTTGACATGGTTAATTACTATATTTAATCCTAGTTCAGTCCTGGATAATACCTTGATTTGGTCATTGTTTAGTCTTGAATGTAATTCATTAGGCCAGAGACATTTTTTATTGATTTCTAAATTATTTAAAGCAATTTAATTTTTATAATGTCCCACTTGTTTTCAGAACCAACTTTTTTTTTGCTTTTACCTTTCTGACTTTTCTGACCTCTGATTAAATATTAAAGCTTCAACTAAGCTGTACACTGAAATTATAGTCCCACAACCCACTTTTGGGTCCTGTCCCACCACTTGAGAATCACTGATACTGTATAAACGTGCACTTAATTCATAATAAAAAGAAAAGAAAAGACACGGGCATATAGACATTTAGACAGAGATAGAACAAGGCAGGTTGTTCCAGAGTCACTTTTGGCCTTGAGTCTTTACTTTGAATAAGTTAACAGGGAGGATCTAAAGCTGCGGGGAGGCTCGAAAATCCTTTTTCTTAAATGTACAGGGAGCCAGTGGAGCATATAAATAGAGAATGAAATTGGACCTAAAATAGAATGCCATGGGGCATGTGTAAATATATATATATATATGTTTATGCAGTATTTCAGATTGTCATTGCAAGTTTTTTATATTGTGCAGTCCTACTAGTGTAACCACTTCTCAAATTTTTTATTCAGATTTCTGATTGTCTCTTCTGTTCTTTTACAGGACACATGTATTTCCTGTCCCATCGGTCTTCCCCTGTGCACACAGATGTACACACTCTCACATTCTCAGTCAACGTTTCCTCACACTGTGTCTGTCACCGGTTCAGCCTGTGGCTCATTACTGTCTTTAGTCCTTAGCCACCACTATTCACTACAGTCAGGTTTGCCGCCTTACTTCTGTGCCCTCAGCTAAACAGGGTTAGCAAAAGACTTTGTTTTTCTGCTCTGCATCAGATTTCTTGACGGCTTTTCAATCCATAGCCAGTACATTTACATGCAGGTCGAGAAAATCAAATAATTGCCTTAGTCAGATTATAAACAGAGCTTTAATTTGCATGTCTTACTCATCCTATGATTGGTAAGGGCTGCAATTTTAAATGTTCTTTGAATAACACACTATGATAATGAAGCTAATTTTCAAACTATTGTTGCATGTAAAGACCCTTTTGGTGTTTATAAACAGAATTGCTGTGTTCCAAACAATGGTAACAGAAGTTAAACAGACCATAATACATTTTCAATGGCGGAATTAAGTGTTAGCCACCAAGCGTTGCAAATTATGATTAATCAAGTTGGTTTTGGCGACTGACACCAATTGACAACATTTAAGTAATATCAGAGCCTGGTTAGAAAGCGGGTGTATTATTAACATTTTGTCTTTTATTACCATATAAGCTAAAGGCTACATAATTTACATTTCTTACTTTTAATTGTGCTCTGGAGTATTTACAGAAATGTGTCAGACCACAATAATTTAACATTGTATGCTCAGATTTAATTCATCAATCACCACAAATCCTACTTCATTAAGTTAACATTAGCAACTGGTACAGACAATCAGATCTGGGTGCTTTTAATTCATAGTAAATTTTATCAGATATATAGACAACGACCTTGTCTAAAAACATTTAAATTAATATTTTTTGCTTGCTCCATTGTAAAAATGAAAGGGATAGAACTCTAATCTTGGTACCAAGCTGCATGCGCAACTTATTTGAGTAAATATAACACTTGTGGAGGTGAAAGTTCACTCCAGTTAAGGTTGGAGAAAGCACTTTGAGCATGCTCCGTAGCTGACAGTGATGCAGATCAACTCCGGTGCCTACAGCCATACTAATTTTTTAGACCAGCAAAAAAACATAGTTTGGGTCCCTCTGTTTGTCATTTGTTTGAGAGTCAGATGGCCTAAAACGTCTAAAACTGGAACAAAGATTATCTTCTGTAGCTTGTGATATGTTCATCTGCTTTTGAAAGCCACAGCTTGCAGAGTAAGGAACTCATTTTTTGGATTTGGCTGACTTTGATACAGCATACATTTATAAATGAATCAATTATTCATTCATTCATTTATTTTCTTCCGCTTATTCCCATTAGGGGTCGCGGGTGACTGGAGCCTGTCCCAGTAAATTTGGGCCCTTAGGCAGGGTACTCCGTGGACAGGGGCCAGCTTGTCACAGGGCTCGTGAATCAATTATTATGGAGTAAATCGACTGAGCTTATTAGCATTTAGTGCTACAAACAGTGCTTCTTTTCTTAACCAGGCCTCAATGCTGTTAAATACCAGAACACATGACAGGCAAAGTGAGAAATCCTGTTAGAGAGGGAAGAAAGGGGCTATGTTATGATTTTATTTATTGTTTTAAACCAATCTTGGCCACCTCTAGTACAGCATTGCATGTTTTACAACTTTTAAAAACATTATGTGACTAAAAGAAAATGTTTCCAATAATTATTTTACTAGTGCCATAAAGAAACAAATGAAGAGACTAGCAGAGGGCAGCTCTCTTGTGCTCTTTTTAACAGAAAGGTGAAATATATCTGTTTACCTCCTTAAACTTTTTGTTTGATGCCACTTTACTACAAAATGAAAAATTGTTCTGAGGAATCAAAAGAGCAGACTCAATGTAAAGAGCTTATGTTTTCAGAAAAACTGTCAGAGAATTCAGGATTACTCAGACAGACGTGAATGAAAGAAAACACTACTCCAGGTTTGTTTTTGATCCTGGAAAAACATAATAACGTGGTAGACGGCGGTAAAAAGTCAATTTTGCATAATATAGCTCTTTTAATCAAGCATTGTCTGATTATACTCTGCATGTAAATGTACTGATACTTACTTTAACCCCAGCAGTGGCACAGAGCGGTAAACCTGGTTCTACTCTTGTTCCAGGTACAGTAACGGCAAACAATAGTTGTTTTGGTGTAAATTATGTGGAACGCACTACTACTTTATTACTGACAAGAAGGTAGTCCATTTGTCCTCTCCACCACTGTCCCAGAGACTATGTATACTGTTTGTATATTATATATACTAAACTAATATATAAATTTATCTTTATGTATGTTTGTTCCATGCTGTTGGTAAGCCTAGTGTGAACTTAGCTATTCACTTCCACTCTTTCCCTTTTGAGACTGAATTAATTAAGAGACTGTTTCAGGCCTAAAATGGAAATTGATAGTAAACTTAATTTGTTAGTAAATTAGACTCCTAATGAAGAACTATATGGCCTGTCATGTTGATTTTTAAAATGTTCCTCCATGAATGAGTATGTTTAATCTTTACAACAGTGGTTCTCAACTGGTTTCAACTCGGGAATTGATTCTGTTCAATTAAAAAAAAAATGCTTTTAAAATCAGTTCAGTATTATTTTAAACCAAACCAAATGCAAGTAAATTAAAGTTCATAGCGTTCAAAATTAACCAGTTATTTTAACTGTCCAGGATGTTATTCTGGGCCGACAACCCAGTAATTGTCTAAGTTGGAATAATTACCCCAAAGATGAATATATGGCTGTTTTGTTGTTGTTGTTTTGTTTTGTTTTTTGTAATTTTAATCAATAAATTAGTTATGAATTTCCCAATGGATACTTTAATCGGGCCCCCTGCTGAGTAAACCTGCTAATATTTCCTTAATTCACAATGGCATCATATGTCTATCAAAATAAGTCAAATGTCACTGAATATTTAGACTATATAAATACTTTTTTTTTTCACTTTAGGGATAATATGCCTGCCTTCTTGTCACTTTTGGGCCCTGACCCACCAGTTGAGAAACCCTTATTTACAAGATTTATCACATGTCTGCTTAGAGATTTTAAATGGTAACTGGGCCTCTGTTTATGTTTTGAATGTAAAATGGCTGCTAATATAGACAAATCTCCCTCAGTTTGTTGGGGTATTAGGAAATGTACAAGATCTATTTTGCCTCTTAAGAAATTAATGGATGGATACAAATTTGTATTCTAACATGTTGAACAGAAATCCCTTCTTCACATGCACATTTTACTGTGCTTGATAATTATACACAGACTTAATCTGAATAAGAGTTTCAACAGCTTATTCACTGATGACTAAGTCCTGGCCAATGGTATAGTGTGTTAAACATCTGCATTTTTCCTTGGTGATATTACTTCAAAAGTACATTTCATTGTGTATGCAATAAATGGTTTTGGATATTAGCTATAGAATGAATGCCTGGCTGCATAACTATTTTTTATTTGTCAAAAGACTTGATTGTTATTGTTATGAACCTGAGCCCTGTTTTCATCTACAATATTTCATGCCTATAAATGTTTTTGTCTACTCCAAAAGGCTGTTTTTTTTTGTTTTTTTTTGTTTTCTTTCTGGAACACTTTGTCCTCACTGCATCTCAAAACAATTGTATTATTGCTTTTAACACCACCACTGATGCCTGTGTTTACATGAAATCTATAGAAGAGTGTATGGTGTAAAATAACATAACTTGTTTTCCGGCAGTAAATTAACTTCATTCTTCACACAGTTATTATTTATTGACAGCCAGAGAAATCCTGTATCTCCAACTATGTTTGTATTCCAGAGTTTGTATTTTTTAACTTATAAAGGCACAGTTTAATGCATGGCTTTGAAGAGGCACAAAAGCACCTGTTCCTCTCTCCATGTTTGTGAGCTAAAATACATTTGTAATAACCATTTGTAGTAAGCATATCTGTCATAAAGTATGAACGTATATCTCAGAAAGGTAGGTTGGTAAAGCAGTGCTCAGAATATTATTTTGAGGTCAGACCTTCTTTCCCACATTTCTAAGACATATTCTTAAATTAGGCCCTATGTTCCCACAAATACAGTACATGTTCCCATATTTCAAAATTAGTCTTTATGTTTCCACAGTTTTACATTCCCACGTTTCTTAGATATTTTTCAAAATTAGGCTCTATATTTCCAAAGCCCTTGTTCCTACAATTGTAAGATTTTGGGTTAGGCATGCACCATTTACCAGAATATAATTAAAACTTTTTTTTTTATGTGGGATTAGGAATATAGGCCTGTGGGAACATAGAGATGTGGAACACACTTTCTTTCCAACCATTCTTTCTGGGCAGTAGTAATATAACCTACACTAGATGGAAAAAACGTAAAATGGATTTATTAGTATTGCTTTTTGTAAGAGTTCTAAATAAAAAAAGCATTATCTTGAAACATTATGCATACAATCAAAAAGTAAATAACACACTGTAACACTTAGATCTCAGATGTTTAATCAGCCACAATGCGTCTAAATTGTAAAAAAAAAAAAAAAAAGTTTAAATGCGTTCAACTCATAATAAAAAAAGTAATTTATACAAACTGAAAACAGTCACAATGTGTAGGGGCCACATTATTTAAATTCTTGTGCGCTTTGGCCCCTGTGTTACGGTACACTGCTATTTCAACATCCTTTACGGTAAGCGGGCAGCGTGTTGACGTAACCGCTTGACTATTCCCGCCCATTCAGAAACAGAGAGGAGAGGGAGCTGGTATTTACGCTGTTGGCGCCTGCCTCTGGATACTCAACCTGATTCCTGTCAGCTCTTTGACCGGATTATTACATTTTAAACACTAACACGTTGCATCAAACTCTACGCAAAGTTTATTTTTATTCCGCTGAGGACTTTTTCTGCGATTTTTAGAGCACGTTTTACTTGGAAGTTGACAAAAAGGTGAGTGACCGCAAACAATTGGTAATAGGTAACGTTGGTGTTTTTTGAGCCCGCGAGCCACGCCGTAACGTCAACTATTGAGCTTTAACACGTCATGTTTACATTATATAATTTTTGTTGTAAACGTATTCATTTATATGCGCGTTGCAAACTATTCACGGATAGCCCCTCAAACTTTCACTTTTCTCTTTTTCTACGCGTCTCGTCTGCTGTTTGTCGTATTTTCTATCTTACGCCGTTGCTTTCCTTCGTACGTAAACTAGCGTCGCAAGTCTGAAGTAATGGTTGGAGCGAAATTTAGAGGGACCCTTTTATTTGGAGATGTTTGTATTGAGACTGGAATAGGTTTTCCCCTCGTTCAGAGCTCATTGAAGTGCTGGAAGGATAGCTCAGAGAAGCTGTCTGTGGAATGCTGCCAACTGCTCATAATGGGATGTTGTTGTTGGTGTGTGTGCGTTCATTAACCACATTGTGCCCTGCAGAGTAAGGGGCCGGTTCCAATGTGTTGTTGTGGGTAGAAACACAAAAACATGATCCCCTGGTGTAAAAGGGGCAAAAGAAGGTTTGTTTGTTTGTCTGACGGTTCCAGAGTCAGATTTGTTATGAAAGCAGGTGGTTAAGGTCTGAGTCAGTTGCAGCAGGCAGGCAGGATGTGGCAAGTGAATGATGGCATGCTCTCCTCCAGCTGGTATGTACATCAAAAAACATGGCAAATGCATTGAGTCAGAGCTGTATAAGATGATACAGGCTACTGGTCATTTCAGGCGAAGCAGTCTTTAGGGGGGTTGAGACAGCACTGTATGAAATGTTATGGCTTGAAGCAAAGTTGTTCACTGGACTTTGGTACTTTGACTAGTAACAAAAACTTGCCTTTATGTTGTTCAATTTTCCACTGGCAAGTCAGGATGATCATATACAACATGTTTTTCTTGCAAACTACTTATTACAATACCAAGAAAAAACAAAAAACATGATCATAGAAACAAAATGACAAATCAATGACAAATCCGTAAGCTTCATTTTGGTCAGGTTTCTTTCCTTTCAGCTGATTTGGCATCAGTTGATGCATACCTTTCCATTTATACAGATTTGGGACTGGCACAAGAAGGACACTGGCTTATGACCCCTAGTGGCTGGATTCTTGAGACCCACTTCTTTCCACAATTGTCACGTAATATAAAGCGTAGAAAAGGAAAAAATTTACATATATACAAAAGAACAACAACAATAAAATCCCTCCCCGCACCTGAGACTCCACTGTTCAGTCTCTTGATATTAACTCTAGGGACACACCATTTTACCCATGTCTGCCATTTCCACCTGACCACACCTCTCCTTTCTCACGGGCCAGTCCTGTTCAGCTCACACCTCCCCGCAGTAACCAAATACACCCACCACTGACTGCAGCATTGCAGCTGCACATGTTGTGAGGAGCTAAAGGGGCCTAACAGGGGCTGCAGGGAGGGAGGGCTCTTAAAGGTTTCTCATCGAGTCAAATTATGTCTTTCTTCAATTAAGTTTTTTTCAATAATTATTGCGTTTTTTCAACAAAATGTAAGATGTTGATCTAGAGGTGTCCTAAATTAATTTAAAAGCATAAAAGGGGCCCTTTAACCTTAACTGGAGCACCCGCAGGAAACCGACGCAGACACTAGGAGAACATGTAAACTCCACACAGAAAGGCCCTCTACTACAGTGGCCCAGAGAGCTCAACGAATTACAAAAGCCGAAACACACTTTACAAAAAGAAACTGCCGCACGGCATTACAACAACATTTACCTGCGCCAGAAATACCCACACAACATTACAACGACATTACCTACACGACATTACAACAACAATTTTTCTGCAACAGAACATGTAGCACTAGAAGCTCTGCAGCCAGAAGCTGCTCATTTTCAGCTTTGTACTTACTTTCAAATATGTGGATACGGGCTCTACATTCACTGAGCTGGCTCGCGTGATTATGCCGTTCTCCAAAACAAAACAGTCGCGCCATGAGTCGCGCTAAAAATGAGCAGATTCCGGCTGCAGAGCTTCCGGTGCTACATGTTCCGGTGTAATGTTGTGTAGGTAATGTTGTTGTAATGTCGTGTGGTTATTTCCGGTGCAGGTAAATGTTGTTGTAATGCTTTGCGGCAGTTTCTTTTTGTAAAGTGTGTTTTGGCTTTTGTAATTCGTTGAGCTCTCTGGGCCACCGTACTGTACGGTCTGGGAATTGAAAACGAGACTTTTAGGCAAACACTGCACCATGGTGCTGTATCATTAAAAAACTGTGACCAGTTTCCCACGGTTTGGAATTTTTCCAAATCTTGCAGTGTTTACCCAGCTTAATGTGACATACAATGCAGATAGCTTGTAGTACCTCAGAAACATGGCAGGTCAATGACAAGTCAGTGTTGTTGTTCTACTGTGCCCACAGTTTTCCGATGTTTAAGCAGAAAATCAACGTGTTGTAAGGTTTGATGACAGTAAGCTATATACTGTATTTCCTCACAGTTTTCCTCACACATTTACAGTTTGAATTAGTAACACATTGACAAATAAAATAGGACCCAAAAAATCAATTATTTTTTGCTCTGCCATGGAAAAGTAGTCTAAATGGCAACTAAGATAGTATTTGGTTTGCTTGTTTGAGATCAGCTGAGTCAAAGCAAAAACTTTCAAATCTTCAGTATTGAACATAGTTGCCAAATCAAGGTCAAAGTCACACAAGGCAGCAGTCTCACTCTATGCACTGTGCCGGAGTAAAAAGACTCTATAATTTTTTTATGGAGGTGCCTTTTACAGCTGTTCAGTCAAGGACCTTGCTGTTTTGAAGGCCCAGTGTGTTGTTGTGCAATATGATCTGTGGTAATAGTCCCCAGCGAGCGCTGGCTGGAGGCAATAAAGTGCTGATAATGAGACGCAAGGAGCAAGCGAGGGCAGCCAGAGGTAGGTGACTTATAGAGGGGGCTAGTGAAGTGGAACAAAATGACAGAATATACAACACAGTGTAGACAAAGACACTAAATACCAGAGAATAAAAGAGTAGGTGGGTGTAGAAAGGTGAAGTGACAAAAGCTGTTCATGGAGGGCCATTTCTCTGTAAATAACATTAGCAACAGTGTGCCCATGTTATTTCACAGTCATCAATGGGACTATATCCAAATAGCAAAGTGTACATGTAATAAAATTGTACAACGCATTCACAATGGAGTGTGACTGTGTAGAGTAAAGAAAAATACAGTTCTTTAACCTATTTAATTTTGGCTTTCCTAAATATCCAGCTTGTCTTATTAAAATATGATACAATATTTAATAGGTCAGACAAGCATTGTGTCCTATAATAGCTATAAATAAAGGATTAAAGACCAATGGGCAAAATGGCAAAAACAGATTCGAATTGACTTGCGTCTAAAATTTGTAAAATTGAATTCTTGACCTTAACCACTGTGTTTTTGTGCTAGCTCTTGCCTGCAGGTATTGCTAGAAGTGCTAGCCATATCTCAGCAATAATACAAACTTTGCTAATATCTAATTTTGATGTATGCTATACATTTTCATTTGGGTAATACTCTTTGACACTGAGCCTCTTAAACTCTTGCTCTCTTGGCCAAAAAATTCATTCTCGGATTATAGTCTTGACAAAAGCCCAGTTTTACTAAGTTGTTTCAGTAAGAATATTGGTTAAAAAAAGTAGAGTAAACATTATATTAATTCCTTACTGATTATTACACAAATAATAGTTAGTCAAAAGTCAAGTTGCTGTTTTTTGTATATCATGCTCTCTTTGTGGTCTCTTGTCTGGACAGTAGAAGAACTTTTCTTGTCTCTCTCTTTTTTTTTTTTTAAATTCATTACGGGCTAAGGTTGGTCATCTTGTTTTTTAAATTGTAATTTATAGTTTAATTATTAGCCATTTTTGATTTTTTTTTTTTTTTTTTGTCATGCAAACATTTAGGTGCTTCTATATCCTGTTTATCATTTTCACAGATTTGTAGTGTTTTGTTGAATCCATCTTTTTATCCTCAGGTACATTATGTTACCCTTTAGTAATCATTACTGCACAAAAAAAGTATCTAGTATCTAAACATTATTTTTGGCAGTGATCCAGTGATGTATTGTCAAGAGTTCTGACCATGAACTATTAAACACTGGCACTATGCCACTGTGTTGAGTATACAGTAATACTCTGTTGTGACATTGTTATTGTTAGGAACAAGGTGTGTAATGTGAGATTTCTTTCTGTAGGACTAAGTGTTGTATTTACCTGCAAAATAAGACCCTTTACAGTCATTACTATTACCTGCAGGTTGAGAAAACCAAATTATTGCCTTACTCCAATTACAACACGAATTTCAAACTGAACAAACAGAACAACAATAGTCCAGTGTTTATACCAATTGTTAGACCAGTGAAGGACCCTTTGTCACTGGACATTTTAATTTTTGTTTTTATTGTTTTGGTCAATCCTGTTTAAAAGCTAGACACGTTTACCAACGCATTCCGTGAAGTAAAAGTGCTACCTATTATATTTATTGGTAAACCTATGATAACATGTAAATTAGCCTTGTTTATTAGCATTTAGTGCCACTGGTAAATTCCAAGACCACTTGAACGCCTCACAGCACTGTGGTCTCAGTTATTTGGCTCTTTGCTGTGCATGTAGATTGAGATGAGAAATCAGACTAAAGACGGACAATGAGCATAGTCAGAAGATGCTCTGGGTGTAAACGCAGTGAATGAGAAGCTTCTTTTGAAGTAACAACTGGATAAAGTACAGCTAATCGCCATGTAGTGTATTGTGTAGTGTATTACATAAGTGATGTCTAGGTTTGTACAGAAGGTAGGTAGGTGAGGTAAGTTTGTATTCTGTGTCTTGTGTGTGAATCAGTGTTTGCTTAAGGGTTAAATTCCATGCTCTGCTTAAAATATGACAGGAATGGTTCCTTATCATCCATCACTCATGAGCGGAGTGTGTGAGAGAACACGGGTCGGCCCCTGGACAGCCACTACCATATTTGCATGCTGATATGTAGTCGCTTGGTAATGACCGTGTAGGTGTTAAAGGACTATTGTGATATTGTTTTACCAGTGACTCTTTGATAATGCCTGTGCATACAAATGAAGGAAGTGGAGGAAGACAAATCCGATCATTTCAGGGAAGTAATATTGTACACTAGTATGGTGTAGCATAAGAGAGGTATAGAGTAGTACCACAGTTTATTATAGTATTGTACAGTATAATATTTCATAGCACAGCAATGGACAAAACAATAGTAGCCAACAAAATGGTTTTGTTAAATGGTAACCTACATTTAATTAATGCCAGTGCTTGGGTAAGAGAACAAAAATATGTTGTTATTCTTTTTTTATAGCAACTACTGCTATAAACTGCTACATGATGATTGTGGCAGCTTTTCTATGTTATTCTGTGTGTTGGTATAGTACGTAGTATAGTATATGTTGATTAACAGAAATTTAGGTTTAGATGTTCCAAAATGTCAATTTTTTTAAATAGTAAAAAAGTTTTTCACTTGCAACAACTGTGAACTTGCCTGATTCTTATTAATGATTTCATGTTTTTTGCACTGGAAAGCGAGTTCAAAAGCAAACCGTTTAAACAAGCTTAACAAGAATTTAGCATTAACAGAAGAAAATGTTTACTTTTCTGTTCTTCCAAAATGCAAAAATTCTATAAATAGAAGTGGAAATAAAATTTTGTCCCCAGTTGAAGTGTTTTTTTTTTTTTTAAAGATACTTTTAGGCCTTTTTTGGCTTTATTGGATAAAACTATGTAAAGGTTTATTGGATAGTGCACTAGAGAAGTGGCAGGAAATCATGGGAAAGAGAGCAGGAAGTGTGTTAGAGTCTGAACTCGAACCTTTGGTGTTGTGCAGGCTGTAGTTGCCCAACTGAGCTATACCATGGCACAAAGTGGAACCTTTTGATAAAATGTTTAGATAATAATCAACACAAGATTTAGTGTATGAAAGTATGAGAAATATGTTTATGGTTGTAAGTCTTTCAAAAACACAGCGATATGGTTGTCAGTTCCATTAGCCAAAGTTAACTTATTAAAATAGGATTGGTGGCCTTTGATGGTTAAACTCCAAGTGTTTATGTTCTGCCATATTTAATAATGTGTCTAGCTGAAGAATTTATCAAAAAGCTAGTGGTAATTGCTCCTATTAATAAAACGGCCAACTACAAACCAATTGCTAATGTTCTCTACACAGGCACCCACATCACACATATGTGGTTGGTTGGTTGTCATTTGCCAGAACTTGGTGGCTAGTGCTAATTTGCTCCTTGAAATGTATTGCAGGCCATGTTGTTTACAAAGCCTTAAAGGGTGCATTTAACACTGAACAACATTTCCCTGTCATATACTATTGACATATGATAGCTTGCTTTAATATACGCATTTATCAAGTTACTTGTCATTGTACTTTCCTGTCTTGGCACCAACCTACATAAACAAGCTCTATTTAGGAACTGTTGGCAAATCCAGTCTTTTCACTTCCTGTGCAAGTGTAAAAAATCTCCAAAAGCTTGTCACCTGTCCAATAGGAAATAAACCAAGACAACATTTAGTACCAACAGTCATCATACAAAGCTTTTTGATGACTCTCACACTTAGTTATTTGTCAGATGCCTACCTGTTCATTAGGGCTTTTCAAATGTGTGGATGTACAATGCAGAAGGCATGTCATTCAAATCATTAAGCTATTGTGAATTATGTCATGTAGTCTTGTCTTTTTAAATTCTGGTTTAATGTTTCACAGGTGAATGGGATAATGGGAAAACAGGTTTTGGTGTGGAGACAGGAGAGTACACTAGCACAGCACAAGACAAGACACACACCAGATCAGCTTTCAGGCTTTTGTAGTGGAAAGGGTTGTTTTCTGGCTCGCTGTGCAGCACAATGTGTGCTGTAAGTAGTTGTAAATAGTTATGTTTGTGTTCCAATGTTTGGTTGGGGATATATTTTCATCTCAGCTGTATTTCACAGATATAGAGGGAACAAAACATAGTAATTAAAGCTACTCTGCCCATTTTTCCTTTTACGTGCCAACCCCATGCGTCGACAATTATAGTGAACTTTCTGCTTTTATTTTATTTAAATAAAAAAAGTAAATTTGGACTTTGTAATAATATACTGAATACATAAACCTTAGCTCTACATCTCTTCATGCACGCATATGAGCATAAGAGATGATAGGAAATATGTAGTAGATGACATCCTGATCATATTATATTACAATTTGTTTTAGGTGAGTAATCAGTTTTCACAAACAAAATTCACAAAAATAAAACTTTGGAAATTGTTTTAAACAATTACAAAAATGTAAAATAAATTTATAGAAAAAAAGCTTGGATTTCACTAAAATTTTAAATTTGCATTAAAAAAAAATAATTTTCCCAAAATATTTGTCACTAATTTCACACAAAAAATAATAAAAACATTTGCAGAAGGTCTACAGATTTTAGAAATGTGTGAGGTAGCGTAAAAAAAGTACAAAAATGATGTCATATCAAATGAACATACACCATTGGACGTTAGTGCTATGAAAAGTATTTGTGTAGCACGATGAGAAGGCAAAACGATTTAGTCAAATATTAGATGAGTTCATTTGATAGAAAACGGATAGAAAGCAGTAAATGTGGTATCTCAAACTGTTGTGGCGTGATCGTCACTGTTTGTGTGGCATTAGAATAAAGACAATCAAAAGACAGCAAGTGCTACTAGCCACTCACTAAAAACAAAAAAAAATCTATTCCCCACATATTCAGCAAAATCAATTCTCTCAACCCTTTTTGATGTTATTGAAAGTTAGGAGCTGTGCTTCAAAAATATGTATACCGAGATCTGCCCGACAAGATTTTTATATTTTTGTGAGCTGTTTGACTTTTCTGCAGTTCATCTTCTATTAATATGCCTTAACATATTCCCATTTTAAATCAAGCTTTTGTTGACACTATTGCTAGCAAAGGTTAAGAGAGGATAAGATGGTGGGCGGTCATTCTGTCTGCCTTGTGAATTATGCTCAGTCAAAGATAGGCTAGAGTACACTAAATTCACTATATTATGCTTGTACCATTGCCAGATTCTCGACATGAACTGAGACATGGATCAGGTCAAAATGTCCCGGACCATGCAGAGAAAAGGCTAAGATTTCACAATATGTTATTAGCCAAGTGAATAAGCAAGGGTTATCTTGACAGCTGTGAAATTCAGTTTTCAACATTTTCAGCACATAAGCCCTGTAAGTCATGTTTGGTGAAGTGTATAGTCTAGTGCTTGTAATGTAAGATATGATGTATGATAGGTTTGCAGATTTTGTTGAAAATATAGACTATATGTATGAGTCAAAAGCGACCCATAAACGAAATAAGAGGTACAAAATATAAATGATAAATGCATTCAGCTACCATTTGACATCTACATGACTTTTTTTTTTTTAATCCACTGTACAGAAGACCAGTTTCCCAGAGGACAATACAATGTAATGGGCTAATCTAAGTGTCATGGCCTTAGATTAATGTGTGGGTCTTGGCCACCATAGCCTTATTGATTTTCCCAGAGACCAAGTGGCTGGTGTACTCTAAATAAACACTGTAAGACATTGGGACATATTTTTATACAATATTTTCATCTAATTAAATTTGGCACAAAACATTAAGTCTACTGGCATATTGTTCCTCTACACAGTTATGCCTGTCAGTGTGGTGGCTCAAGTTCCCCTGGGGAAAGTACATTAACTTTTGAAATGACCAAGGGATGAAAGATTTATGTTATTAAAGGTCAAGGTGACTGTAAATCGCATTATGTCGCTCTCATAACTCCCCTAGAGTGTACATGCAGCAACAAATGTGAATAGGTGAATGGTAAGAGTGGATTATGTATAATATCCCAAAGGTCAAAGGTCATCTATATTAGAATGACATAAGCAAGGCACTTTGATGTTATTAGTTTCCAGAGGCCACTAACTGTGAGCTTTTATTTAAGTCTTGGCACGTTCAATGTTAAATAATAGCTGTGTCCACACTAATGTGTTTTCATTTTTACAGATTATAAATCTATCCATCTAGTGTAATTGATGCGATGGCCGTAAAATGTGTGCATTTGCATAGATAAAACATTTGTCAGTCTGGAGTTATTAGATAGATATTTTTTTTTCTGTGCATTTAATTTGTGACACTGAAAGTGCATTTCCACTGGACAGTGCAACACGGGTCATGTCAGTACGGGACGCTTGTGTTTCCATTACTGTGGGTCCAAGAAACCGGTGTCTGTTACATTAACACTGCGCAACTAAAGTTGTGTTAATAAATGAGATATAAAATATGTTTTAAGCTGACTTTTACTACATGAAGTCTTAGCCATTTTTAAAGATCCTATGAGAAGTATATTTTTTTTATATTTCATAAAAATTATCCACGTGTCCCAAGATATCAGGTGAAAATGTTTAAATCAAATTTTAATTTTTCCGATAACAATGGTACAGCTGATTTATTTGCAATAAAAAATATTGAACATAATTGCCAAGCTGTTTATGTTTTTATTTTTTGTTGTGGTTCTAAACCCACGCATCTCAGATCGCCCAATCAGAAAAGCGGCAAGAGCTCTGTGCTCAGGTTGCCATGTAAGCCAATCTGTACATGCAGCAATTGTGGACGCACCTAACAGCAAAGCTACAAAACAAGTTTGCAATAAACTTAAAAGGGTACTCTATGAGAAAATAAAGTAAAATATAACTAAAACATATGTTAGTGCTGAGTCTCAAGTAGTATTAGTTGATGTTTGATAAAACATTGAGGAGTAATGTTGCTAATTATGTTAGCTTCTGTACGGTGCAGGCGACTCTCGAGTGATGTTGCTTAGAGGCTCATTCTGTCTGAATTGTGGAGAATTTAACCTTTCAAACAACATATCTATATTGACTGAAATTAAGCTGTGGTTTATTTATGTACAAACCACTCAGTGTTGTACATGGGTAAGCGGAGGCTAGCTTCGCTTAGCGCAGGGGAACATTGTTTTTTTGTTTTTTTTAACAGACTTTTAGTGCGTTTGAGTGAATAAATATTCAGTCCTAAAATCCAAGCAGCTGTTCCTAATCCTGAATTGTGTCCTGAAAATAATACCTTGTCTACTGTTGATAATTGTGTTAGCTGCTATGGCGGTGGGATTCTGCGGTCTCAACTAATTGTGCTTAGGAGCTCATTCTAACTGTAAAATGAATGTAGTGACTGGATTGTGGACAATCTAAGCTTTCAAACAAGGTATAGCATGTCCATATTGACTGAAGTTTAGCTGTGACGTGTTTGTATATAAATGGCTTTTCGTAGCTTAGCATAGCTTAGCGGAGCGCAGGACTGGGCTTCTTTTAACACACTTTATTATCTTTTATGCATTTCATTTGGTCTATGAACATTCAGCATCTCCCCCAAGTATGACTTGTCATTTTTGTGGTCAACAAGTGTAGATAGTTCATTAAGACAGAGAGCACGGTGTGACTGGCAACCTATGAGTTTTAAGTTAGACTTCATTATTGCTATCAAACCAATATGAACGCATGCTGCTTCCAACATCTTTAATAAAAAGACAAACGTAAATCTTGATCTGTGTTAGCCTGCCGAGCCAGACTCTCAGCCTGGTTCCCCTCTCAGAGTGGAGCATTTCTTCGGTTTGATTTGGAACTGGCCTATTACAGATGCTTATCTGCAGCGCATCTTACGAAAGCAGAAGAGCTAACCAAGGTAGCACTAGACACAGACATACTTTAATAACTTCTCTGACCTGATGAACGACGTTTAGAGCTTTTCTTCGTCACCTGTTGGTTCTGCTGAAGTCCTTGTTGTTCAGTCTCTGCATAATTTTTTTCTTTGTCTTGTTGCCATTTTAACAACAAAAGTCCAGTTGACATGCAATGTAGCTAACAAATGCATTAAAAGAAGACTTTTTTCTCAAGTCTTTGTGCAACTGGCTTCTGCTGCTGTCCCCGTTCAGAAATAAGTACAGAGCTGCTCATAATACAGCGTATTCTGGTGTTTTATGAAAAAAAAAAAAACCCGTCAAGAATCCCTGTTTGTTTGGGTCAGTGGTACGCTGCTTATGTCCCACTCTTAGTTTCTCTGATTGGTTACTCCGCCTGTCATTGTTTCTCCACAGAGTATAGTATAGAGTTTGTGTGGCAGGCCGGGTTAGATGTGTGTCAGTGTGAGGCTGGAGGTAAAGCTGTATTAGTTTACCGCCAACTTTCTGTGGATTAATTTCACTTCTCTGTGCCATGGCAGTCTTTAGTTACGTTTCTAAATTGTCAAAAAGCCACAAAATATAATAAAAAGCTGCTACATACTAAAAGCCACTAATCGTCAAAACTGAGTATTTGCCTGGTAAGACTGCTGTACACAAGGTAAAGTACATCGCTCAAAGTTTAAAAGATTCAGAGAGCTCTTGCGACAGAACCTTGTCTTGCGCCATCTTGCTGTGGGACATGACTACACACAAAATCTCACAAACTAAAAAAGATACCAACCCCGCCTTTTGCACACATGCTACTAGTTATCTAGACACTGATACATCAACTTTGAAGCAGATTCTTCATGGTCAAGAGGGAGGTCTTTGTTGAATTCAATATTATATTAGACATCTTGCCTTTTATTTGTGATGTTTTTATTCATTTGCTTCATACAGTAGATGGTTTTATGCTCTACTGCTTATATAATTTAGTTCAGTGAGGGATATAGAGGTGGGTTATTGTAAACTGAATAGAGTGGAGCCTACACAGTGATGAGGTGGCAGTCTAAGTGGGAGCAGGGGAATGAATATTGTTGGTAATTTTCAGGTCCAGTGGTCACATTGAGGGCTCGGTGCTCTGCCTCTGAGTGACTTGTTTGTGTGATGTAGTGGGAAACCATGTGGTAATGGCTCTCTCGGCACCTAATGCACTCTGATATTTCACAATCCCAGGTTTCAGACTACAGTGACATTTCAGCTGTGCATCTACACTGTTAACGTATAGAAAGCTGTGGTATTTGTACAGGATGGAACCCGACTACTTCCTGTTTCCTGTTATGTCCAGGAAGCGGTGGTCTTTTGGTTGTGACACCCAGAGGTGAAAGTTGAATGAGCTAAATATGGAAAAAGGATCTATTAGTGTTCCAAATATGTCTATAGAAATTTAAATTATAGTTCTCAGCTCTTCTGTTGAGTTGTTTTTAGAGCCTTAAGGACAAAATTAACAGAAAAAAACACATCTGTTATATTGCAGACTGCAGAGTTTTAAGTGTTTTCTTAAAAAAAGAGGTTTTATATATGTAAATTGCAGAAAATCTCTTACTGTATTACCTAATAGTACTACCCTGGCCAGCCATCATTTTTATCCCATCTTCTGTGTCAAAACCTTTTATTCTATTATACATTAAACTACTTCTAAATCCAATTGGATAGGCATACAGCCAATCAGAAAACTGGGGGCATCAATCAATGGGCTGTTTGAATTTAGCCTGCCCAGTTGATTTCAGTGACTCTAACATTATTGAAAACTTACGTATATATGTGCAGAATGATGTAATAAGGCCGAAAGACTTGGAAAGTGCAGGTCTAACAGCTGCTTTTATTATTTTGCATTGTTAGATGGAGTGCAGTGCCCCGCCCATTTTGAATCTGCTTAAACAATTTATTGATCACACTTTATTAAATGAGATGTCTACTAGAGTATACTACAGTGGTATGATGACCGATATACACAACATATTATTAGGGATGTAATGATATCCAGATCTCATTGTACAATATTTATTGCAATATTGTGGAAAATGATTCTCTAAAAATGCCCTGATGAGGCTTTAGTGCAATAATTATTGTCATATTTAGTTTAAAAACGTATCTGAATTCGTATTCTGTTTGCTATTGCTATTAATAACATTGGTATCTGTCATGTTGGCTGCTCTCAAATAGGGCAAAGTAATATGGTCTATGTAGTTCCTAGGGGTGTAACTATACACCAAAATCACGGTTCACTTCAGTTCACTGTTTTGGAAGGTTCGGTGTGGTACATTTTTTTTATACAGAAAGCTGGAAAAAAAAAACTTACAAAATATAATAATTTCCTTCTTTGATGTAATGTAGTCACTGTTAAATAGCTTTCCGTAGTACGTGATGTCCATCCATCTGTGGTATGTGATGGACGGTCACAGAAATCCAGACCTCAGTATTTATCTAATATGTTTACTGTATAACTAAACCACAGCTAACGCAGGTCTAAACTAGAACTAAATAAAGACTAAACTAATTCAGGACTAAACCAGGTCTAAACAAGGACTAAACTGAGCCTGAACCAGGTCTAAGCT
The DNA here is from genome assembly GCA_020698575.1 of Bostrychus sinensis. Taxonomy (NCBI): domain Eukaryota; kingdom Metazoa; phylum Chordata; class Actinopteri; order Gobiiformes; family Eleotridae; genus Bostrychus; species Bostrychus sinensis. Next base: position 29,369,346 of record CM036253.1, on the reverse strand, counting down.
AGGGCTGCACAATTAATTGAAATTGAATTGAAATTACAGTTATAATTGTCGCAACTGGCAAATCGCAAAGGCTGCAGTTATTGATTTAATGTCCACTGCAGAGAACAAAATATCCTATCTCCGCAGGGTCTTAAAGATATTAGGGAGGATCTTTATAAATTAATTTTTTTGCAATAGTTATTAAAACTACCTTCATTGCCCTGTATAAGGCTTATAAATGGGTGTATTAGAAATAACAATAATATTAATAAACTGTGGACTCTGTGGGACTTAAAAAACCCCAACCAATTGTTTTCATCATGAGTACGGTAACCATTGTTCCATGGACTCGCCAATCATTCTGACTTCCTGGTTTCGGCGATACGTGCACGTTCTTGTGCCTGCGCATGAGTACACAGTATGTTTATGTAGTCCAGTGTTAGCCAAGCTTCATCGTAGCGCAGATAGCCTGACTTTGAAGAGCACAATGGCTGCGGAAAACTGTGAACCGGGTGGTCGCAAAAGGAAAGCTGTTTTTGAAGTGTACCAGAGGAGGAGGAGAAAAACTGTAGAAGAGCAGAATAAAACCTGTGTGGTTCTTGGCGAGTCTTTCAAACGATGGCGTGCGCTGAAGGAACAGAAAGGGCTTCAGACCAATGCACTGGTCGCCAAGTTTCTGCTGGACAGGTACGTTTATCTTATCGTTTGAAAAAAATGCCTTTTTTCTTTATCTGTTGAACCATTTCAACTGTACAGCAACGTCAGTTTGCTAATGCTACCAATAGCAGGAGTATATATTTCTGCTCACATTTAGGGACTGTGCATGTGACTGGGTCTGTGTGGAGAAGTAGGTCAAAGATTGCGCAAACAAACATTGCAGGTCTAGGTTGAGGCAAATCTCTGCTGATGCCAGCTGTAAACAAACAATGTTCCAACGCTCGTCCGCGTCGCTGTGGAGGAGTTCCTTGGAAAGAAACTTTGAAGGGCGGGGGAGGGCCTGAAGCCTGCGCAGTATTCAAAAAAGGACAAACAGTCGCTCAAGTCGAAAAAAAATCCTCCCTAATATCTTTAATATGTATAAATTGTGCTACAGCTATAGTTTAAACCAATGATTCTCAACTGTTGGGTCGGGACCCAAAAAGTGGGTCACGGAACCATTTTCTGTGGGTCACGGGCCTTTGCCATGGAATAAATCGATAAAAATAATAATTAAAAAAATTGTTCTGGTACAGTTTGGCCTGAGTCTTATCTGTCCAAAGAATGCTGTTCCAGACCTGGGCTGGCTTCTTTAGGTGTTTTTTGGCCAAGTCTGATGTGGCTTTTATATTGTTGAGGCTGATGAATGCTCTGCACCTTGTGTTGAACCCTTTGTATTTTCTCTCATGAAGTCTTCTGGTTATGATGGACCTAGACACTGATAAACCTACTTCCTGGAGAGTGTTCTACTCTAAGGTGGATGTTGTGAAGGGGTTTTTCACCATTTTTATATCGAACCTAAGGTTGTTCTGGTTCACTTCAACTGAGACACTGTATGTTGTAGTTTCACAGAAACAGCTTTCATATACAAATGTAACACTTGGAATCAAGTCCAGACCTTTTACCTGCTTAATTTATGATGGATTAATGAACATACAGCTCAAGAAATCGCTTTTGAAGCTACTGTCCAATTACTTTTGAGCCCCTGAAAAAGAGGCTCTAACTCTTTAAAGAGCTGTATGTGATGTTGGTATGTGAATACTCTCAAATCACAGATGAGAGTCTGCTCTTTAATCACATTTGAAATATATAACTGTATGTTGAATAGTTTTGGTAAAAAGGCTAAAATAACAAAACTTTTGTCAGTGTCCAAATACTTATGGACCTATAGTATAAGATCAGGTCTAAATCAAGCCTAAACAACAAGCCTAACCAAGTTTGTTCATAAAGAACTGTAAAACTTTTTGGCTGAAATGTGGATGTGAACAACAACTGCATTTGGATGTAAAAACATAGCTATAAAAACACCTATACTCTGTTACTGCAGCAAGACTAGCAAAAGGGCAGCAAGTGGCAAAGTTAATGATTTTTATGGGTTATTTATGTGTCCAGGTACAGGGAAAAATAAGCATTATCCTTGACTTAACTGTAAAATTCTTAATCCTGCGGAAACACCAAAATAATCACAAACTTTAAGGTAGCTGAAGTATTTGGCCAAGAGATACTCAAGCCCCAGTGGGTCTATTAGAATGTTTTGACGTTGGTGGTATCACTTCTAACTTGTAAACATGACAGTAACTGGTAACCAACAAGTTGATTTTATATCGGCATTATGGTGGGTGTTAAACCTGCTTGTTACACTAGAGAATCATATAGATGACAGTGGTCCTCCATAAGACCCGAGCCGCCTGTTGCTTTGAGCCCCACCAGTGTGTGCATGATTGAAATACAGAAGAAGCTGCGCTGACGCACACGGCTGGGTGAGTCATCGTTTGGTAGAATGAAGACCATTTCTTTAGCTGTCCTTTATTTTTTTTGTGTGTGTGTGTGTGTACATTTGGCCTTGCGCTCTTGAACACGCTACACACTGCACACACATTGAGAAGGGTATTAAAAGCCATCTTTGTGTGAGTTTAAGGCTCAGGTTGTTTGACTGTGTGCATAATGTGTGGAAAGCTGTCCTCAATAACCTGCCCCTGTCCACTTCATTATTTCTGAATGCTTAATGCATCTGTGATGAGGCGACCATCACCCATGAAGAACATTTTCTTTTCAAAATATTATCAGTGTTGTGGCAATAATAAGCCCAAAGTACTTTCTAGTTGTGTGAATTGATTTTATTCATACTATATTTACATTTTACCTGACTGTGCAAGAATAAACATTGTATTCCAAACAGTGCTAAAAAAGCCAAAAATGTGTCTTTTTATTTGCACTTTTTTCACTCTTTACAAATTTAACTTGTCATTTGCATCATTACCCACCAACCATGAACAAAATAACACTTATTCAACAGGCAATGGTATTTTAATCTTTTTCTATTTAAATTTTATCAAATACATACATGTACAGTGGCAATAAAAAGTATGTAACCTCCTTAGCATTTTTCCTTTATTGTTGCCTTACAACCTGGAATTTAAATGGATCATTGAGTGGTTCATTTCAGTCACTTTACATCACATGACAACAAAGAAAATGCTAAACATTTTTATTGTGAAGCAAATTAGAAATATGACTGAAAAACAGAAAATTTGAGCACGCAAAAGTATTCACCCCCTCAAGTTAGTACTCTGTAGAACTGAAGGACTTCTGAAGGTACTTTCAGCTCCAACTTTTCTAGATCAGGTGTTTATGAGCTTGGGATTTGTGCTCATTCTTCACCTAAAAACTGCTCAAGCTCCTTCAGGTTGAATGCATTATACAGCACAGTTTCACTATGTTGTAGCTAATTCTACTGCTGGGCAGAGATGGAGGATTCGAGTCCTGGACTTGGGATTGAGTCCAGTTATTGGCCAAATTTTTGACTAGAGACCCTGCTTGAACATACAACTGATGACTTGAGACTTGACTCGGATGTGTGGGTTTCTGAGGAGCAATGAATTGTAACTCAACTCGAGGTTCACGCTGTTGACTCAGACTTAGACTCAGTCTTAAGCACTATGGACTTGCCCTGGACTCAGGCTTGATCATAGATGCCCCTTTGAGTGCACCGCCATATACTGTATGCATAATATTATGTATTCAGAATCTGGTTTTCAGTTGTTTATGCCTAAATACTGTCAGTTTAAAGTCACTGGAATTAACAGTCAAGGGCACTGTGTGAATCCAAGACCTGTTCAGTTCTGTGGATTTTTGTAACCAAAATTTAAGTTGAAATGGTGACTGCAATTGAATGATGTATTTCCTATGTGTTTCATTCTGGCACAATTAAGAAAACTCTCCTTAGGCCCTGCTTTAATTGTCTGGACTTGAATTTTATGTTAATGACTTGGGACTAGACTCTGACTCGAACACTGAGGACCCGAGAGTGACTGGTACTTGAGAAACGGTGACTCGGGTAACAACACTGCTAACAACAGAGCAGCTTCAGTAATGTCTGTGGAGACGCTAAAAACAATAATGACTAATAATCACATAGAGTGTAACAATATTGAAATAATGCCTTTGAGAGGTGTCAGCAGATTTGCAAAAGCAAACAAAACTTTGAGGAAAAAATGTTAATGTCTTTATAATACTCTTCATATAATCATGTTTTTTTAGCCATATTGCCCAGGCCTACTTAATAAACAAGACTGTAGAAATGAATTTACATAATAGCAAATGCTAACGTCTTGACATATATGTTGCTATATGATTTTGAGCAACACTATTGGCCAGCTTTAGCATCACTTGATACCAACCACTAATGTAACTGTGACCATTAACATCACTTGCCTCCAGCTTCTGCCATGTGGCTTTATGAATTTTTGCATAATTTACTAGCAGCTGCTAACATCTTGACTGTTGCTTCATGTGTTGCACTTTATTGGTCATTGGAATCACAAGCTGTCAATGTGTCATGAATCTAGCAATCTTTCAGGTTGTTTTTTTTTTACAGTGAGCATCTTATTCTTTTTATCTTGCTTTTTAAGAGTGCCCCACTGGCCTCCTGCTGGATGTGTTGTATCCAATCCAAGTATATAAGAAACAAAGAAGGTACTGTGTTGGTCTATTACCCACAGACGGTTCCCCTCTTACTCTACAAATTTTCCATTTTAGGCAAAAATTCTCCCGGAGTCCAATTACAAAAGATTTTCCTCCTGGATTTCTCACTGTCCACATTGGGCTCTCATTCCTTGTGCTGCGTTTGTGTCATCCGTACCTCAGTGACATTTCATCTTCTTTTTTTCTTCCTGGGTGTTGAGCAGTGAATGGATTGAATAAGTGAGATTACCCAAGAGGCAGCAAGGCCAGAGACAGAAGGAGTTGGAAAGAAACATAGATGGAGGTGAAGTGAAGGACGCTGAGTTTTGTCCACTTTCAGTTCCTCAAATGGTTGTTGTGAGTGTTGTGAGACTTTAGCAGATGTAGTTATTATTATGTAATAGCCCCTTTTTGTACAGTGTCCTTGGTTTTCTCAATGCTTTCACTGTTATGAAGTCACACAGTAAATTGTTAACAGGATGGGAGGTAACAGGACTTCCTGCCACTTCACTCAACAGTTAGTTTCACAAGGACAAGCTTAATGAAAGAAGCAGCTTTTTGTCATCAGTCTGGCGTTATCTTAAAAATTCAACATCTTTCACTTATTATCAAGTGAAAGCAACAATCTCTCTGTCAATCCTTTATTTGCTGCTTCATTAACCACAAAGTTGTAATTGATCATTCATCAGTTTGACATTCTAAACTGTGCTCTACTACTTTTATAGTTAGCCTGCTAATTATGAAGTCATTTTATAAGCACATCATAAACAGTTCAAACTACATACGTTGACAGTTTTATTCATTAGCTTTAGGCATCATGTGTGCATAAAGTTGTTATGGGAAATTACTTCTTTATGTGCTTATGTCTTGCTTAAACATTCAAATTGAACAACTTCCACTATTTTCTTTATCAGTTATAGTATTTTTTGTAGTGTATATGGGCATGTGTAAACACTTTTTGCTAACTGTAGTGCAAGCAAGTTAGCTTCCTCACATTTCATTCCAGCAATAGTTTAGGACAAATTAAAAATGTTAGCTAAATATGATGGAGTTTTTATTCCTAGCTTGCTGTAAATCTGAATGTTTAATCAGGTAGACTTTATTGTCCCTGTAGGGATATTTTGTTCTCTGCATTTGATCCATTCTTCAAATGCAGGTGGGGCAGGGCTCAAAATGTACTTTTTTTCCATGGTAGCGGTGGACCTAACTTTGGAAGGAAGATAGATGGATAGATACGCGCACATACTAGGGTTGTCAAAAAATCGATACCAAGATATTAATCGATACTAAAACGAGTATCTAAATGAGATATTCATTTGGAAAAGTATCGATAATGTGACGTCTTTACCTGCGCTGCAGAAACACAAGGCCCCTCCCCTCCAGTGATGAGTACAGGAGGAGGACAGGCTCAGTCAGCGCAGCATAAAACTTTCCTCCATCAAAACTGCTCTTTATATACAATTTACTAAAAGGTGTTCACTCGCTCGCTGCTATCACGGCTGCGCAAAGACCTCGAGTGCCGCTACACGAGCGCAGCGGGATTTCCGTGGGAGTTTCCATGGGACATCCCGAGCGGACCAAGCGCGCTCCAATTTGGGAGTCACTGCGCAGCGGCATCATTCCAAACATATATAAAACAGCTTAAATGTAACTACAAATGTCTCGTTACCAGTGGAGCAAGGAGAGAGCTGTTAGTGTTAGCAAAGCGGCCATATTTAAAGGACCACTGTGGTCCTGACTCTGTCTGACCCATCACTGTCAAAGACTGTGGCCACAATATAAATATGAACCATGGCTACTGCAGCCTAATAACCTACTACCATTTATAGAAAATGGAAACAGGTAAACTGTAATTAAACTTTACCTTTGAGGAGTCATTTGTCATAATCTGAAGTAATTTTGGATCACATATACATACTAATGACTATATGTATTATTTAGCATTGTGTTGAATAAAAGATCATCATGTAGCTAAATAGCTGTGGACTACAGAGGTATCAGAGTGGTGGAGCATAAACCACTGTTTGCAAAAAAAAATATAAGTTTGAAAAAATTAACAAGTATGCTACATATATAGTTATAGCCTAATAATATTCTACACAAAATATAGTTTGACTAATCTGGTGACGGTAAAGGAGGCGGTTAAAACCCATGTATTACCTCAAACATTCAATGAAAAGTGGTCATTTTTGTCACCGTGGTATTGAAATCGGTATCGAGGGATTTTTTTAGTATCGAAATCGAGTTGAAATTTTAGTATCGTGACAACACTAGCACACACACACAGAAAACTCGGAGTACCCAGGGAAAACTCAGAGTACCCAGGGAAAACTCAGAGTACCCAGGGAAAACTCACCCAGACATAGGAATAACATGCAAACACAGAAAAGCTTTGCGGATCCTGGGAATTGAACCCTTAACCTAACCTTCTTGCAGTGTTAACCACTTTTACCATTACAGTGTTGCTAAGCTTTTAGAATAAAACAGTATTGTATTTGGAGTTCAATTGAGATCAGTATTATGGGAATAATACTGATGCTTGTCCTACCAGTTTTTCTGCTTTTGAACTGCTTGAGTAACTACTGTGAATAATCAAATCATCTACAGATGCTTTTCTCTCGCTAATGCAAAAACAAACTGTTTTGAAAAGAAATGTGACTTCTAGTGTATATAACTGATATGAGTCCACAGCATACTCACACAATGAAGAGGTGTCTGCATCTAATGTTCTCTGTGGCAAAAAAATTAAGTGGCCTCAGCAAGCCGGCATTGTTGTGCGGTGCTAATAAATCAGGGCTGTGATTTGTCAGATGAATTGAAATAGTGTGATGCGCCCTGTTGAGCTGGTATTTGCTGCATCAGCGGTGTCCCTGGGTGCTGTGCTGTTCGGAAAACACTGTCATGGAAAATTCCATAGGACGAAGGGTAACTCCTGATATATGGTGTGTGTGCTGGAGTCAGTGAGAAAAACAAAGAGTGTGGTTCAATTGTGGGAGCCAAATTTAGTATTTATATAAAGAAGAAAAAACTTCCAGTACCCTTAGATACTGTATTTCTACAGTAAGACGGATTGTGCCTGATTTCCTCTTTTTGTCTAACAGTCTGAGCACAGCTTGAACTTCAAGAAGCCAGTCATGATCATTGCTTATGTAACAGTAGAGTTTGTGTTTGAGGTGTGCCTTAGAGTTTTTTTTTAGAGTGTTACCTGTCACACAATTCCACCTCATAAAAAAGTACTCATTACACTGTATATAGTAGGGTTATTTAAAAAATGTTTTTAAATGGGGTGCAGTAACAGTTAGCATTAGCAATCACACTAAAGAAAATCTGGTTGGGAATCACAGTTTGAAACATTTACAAGACCACAGAATTAGTCTAACCTGTTTCTGGCTTGTTTCAGTCTAATGTGTGTACTCCTGTTCTATTCTAGTAGCCATTACTAGTTTTTGTGATGCATTGTGGGAAATCTGTGGTGGAGTCATTTTGACACTGGCTATGGTCCAGTAATTGTCACCTGCAGTCATAATGGGACCCAAGGTTTTCTCATTTTGTTCACTTTTTACTTATACTTTCTTGTCTACAGCTTCACCTCATGATAACCTAACCAATTAAAACTAAACAGTAAACTACATTTTTCCTCATTTTTCTTCACAACTAACAAAAAAACATGCCTGACAGTTGAGAATCACTGCAGGCCATCACTATAGTGCAATATAAAGGTCGACTGATATATATCGGCCATATTGGGCCATTTTTTGCCTTTTTTTTAGACAATCGGCCATTGGCAGATTTTTGCACTTTTAGGCCGATTTTTGGTCAGGCACATGTGCGAGCGACCATGTCAGTAAAGGACCCCAACTACGCAGCCCCTGCAGCTGTGAGCATTAGCAGCAGTACAGCACTGCAGAGAGAGTAAGATGAAGCAACTCACAGTAGGCTCCAGTTTAAAGGAAAAAGGACTTGGATTATTTCTTTCAAAGGCTGCACATGTAAGGCTGCTTTTTAACTTTTAAATGACATTTTGGGAGGAAATGTAAATACACAAATAGGCTTCTTTTGAACGCTTTGGCCTGCAACATTGGCTCAAGCCTGTAGTATTAGCTTCAATCCACGAGAAGGAGCTGTACGAGAGACCTGCACGGGATTGACTTTTTAATCCCATTCCCTCCCGCACCTGAAGCTTCGCTGAGCGCTCCTGTCCCGGTCCCGAGGTCTCCCATGGCCTGACCAGCCGAGGCATTCTCATGGGTCCCAACGGGTCCCGAGAAATTTTAATATGACAGGGTTTTCCACGAGGCACCAGCGTGTCCGCTTGTACTGACACACACAACAGTCACACACAGCGTTCAGGAGAAGAGCCGAAAGCTAACTCCTGTTTAATGTAGTGCCTGACCGATAAATATCAACCGATATACCCATTTGGAAATTACTGGTTATCGGCCAAAAGCAGGCCGATATTCCACCGATATAAACCGTACTATTTTTACTGTGTGCAGACCTGTACTTCCAAACGATGGCCTTATGCTATTTGTCCAGCAGAGGGCACCAACTCAGAGTGCTTCCCAGCAGTTTGGCTCTTACTCTGCAGTTCATTGGAAACTCCCCAAATCACCTACCCAGTTTCACTCTCCATGCTCTGTTCTGTGTGTTTACTTTCTCCACTGCTTTTCACAGCGGCATGTTACCGTAATGCCCTGTGTAAGTTGCACACTCGCCCATATTTAGATGTGACTGCTACCGTAAAGACTAGTTTAATTGTGCACTTAAAATTCTCGGGAAGCTCGGGACCCAGTATGTTTTTGACCGCCTGCTCCTGCACAAGCCCACAACAATACCGTCCGATCCCGAAGGATTTGGGTTGGGTCCTGCGGGATTTCCTGCCCGCTGCAGGTCTCTAAGCTGTACCGTAGCTTCTGATGCACTGACTGTGGTGAAATGTTGCCTTCTAGAGCCTTATAGTAAACAAGGATGAAGCTGAGATTTCAGAATCATTACTACAGACATTATTTTCCTTATTATACTTTACTGACGCGGAGCAGTGCTCTGTAGTGTAGTAAAAAGACGTGAATGCACACGGTAAACAGGATGTTAATTGGATGAATAGTCTTCTTGTGGCAGACATATATTTGGATAGAAAGTAAATTATTACCTAGTTAATTTTACAGTGAGGTAAAGGTGTTAGATGGACATATGCTGTCCTCAGAGTTGGACATAAATTTGCGCGTTTTTGTTTACTATCGAGTGTTTCAGTTTATCTACAACAACATTTAACCAGAGTCCGTGAAACTGAAGTTACATTACATGCATCTGTGTACTTGTAGGCTGAATCTAAGGCATGCAAAAGCGTTTGAACTGTAGTCTAAATTTCAGTTTATATTTCCTCCCAGAGAGACATTTTATGTTATACAGCAGCATTACATGCACAGCCTTAGAAAGCAAAAATTCAAGCCTTACCTTGATTCCAAATCAGTAACAGTAACAATGTGCATTATACACAAAATACCAATACAATAATAAAAATAATCACACTGCCCCAAAGCAGCCTTTGACAGCAGTTTTAAAGTGAATACTGTTCTCACTGTGCAGTTCATTAGTCCATCATATCTGCAGTTTATTTTCGAATCAGTTGATTTATTTGTCCTCATAGATGATCAAATATTAAATTCTGTCTGGTGACTAGATACCACTAAAGAAGTAATTGCAGATTAGTTTTGACTGAATGACAGATTGAGTATTATAGTGGTCTGGCAGTGGGTTTTGAGGCTGTGTTGTTCAGGGAGCTGGAAGGTTATTTGTACCTCTCTCCAGCGTGTGTTCCCAGGGTGGAAAACTACCTTCATATCTTACGTCAGTGAGCATTTGTGGTGTGAAAGGCTTTTTTTAGAGTTCCCTATATAGATTATTCTGTATGTTGTCAGTGTGTCTGGGTGGACACTGTGGCATGTGTGTATCCTAGAGTACCCATACACTGGCATGTTATCAGTCTGACCTCCTGACAGACTGGCCTTATCATTAACTTGTCAGACTACTGGTCTTTGATCTTAATTGTTTACTCAGTCACATTTTGCACACACCACTATAAACTGTAGACCTGTATTTTTACTGTTTTTTTTAAACTTTTATTTACTGTCAATTTAAAAGAATGAATCAAACTGTTGCCATGTGATTTGTTGGTTAGATATTTGCATTTAGAAACTGGTGAACTTACTAATATGGTGGTGAGTATATGTTGTAGTACACACTACAACCATCTACATGAAGTGTGTGTATTACTTCCAATGAACTGGGATATGTGCATTTTTATATAATAGAACTTGGTCTATACACTTCTGATTGTAAATGATTAGCATGACTAGAAGCTAGGGGTGTAATGATACAGTAAATATACCGATGTAATGATTTTTTTTTTTTTACGATACAACTTTTATTGATCCACATCACCTTGTATCGAATCGTATTGTTTTCTAGGAAGTGTGCATCAATATACTTGAAATATTGATTGATATTATTGGAAATATTGATATTAGAAATTTTCATGTTAAAATAAAACCAGATACGACTTTTTGAATGTCATGTTTGTGTTTTTAATGAAATAAAATGTTATATTCAACTTTTCTTTGCTCTCTGTCTACTATACATATTCAACCCCAGCTGGGATGCTACCTTTGAGAGAAAACTTTATGATTTTTGGCAAAAAGTTGCTGTATTGATTATTGATATGAAGCTGTTGAATTGAATCATTAGCCAATATTGTTCTTGAATCATATCGGAACAATTCTAATCGCTATATATTGTTATCGTTATCGTGTATCATTATACACCTACTAGAAGCACTTGGAGGCCACGTACCTCCACCACTGACCCTATATTGCAACGGTAAAAATAGTGTCTGCGGATCTTCTAGTTCGCGGGTAAATGCTTTATTTATCGAGCCACAACACCTGCTTATCCCACTCTGATAATCTGCTTAAATAGTTTAGTCCTTTACTGACCATTTTTTTTCCCTCTTGAATCATATCTTTGGCCCTATCTTGCAGTAGTACAGTATCCTTCAAAAAAATCTGGACACAGACAGTGATTCAGTTTCATACTATGACTGTGTATTGGCAAAAATCTGGCAATACAATACGTTTCACTATACAAGCATCAGTATACAGTATACAATACATATTATTACAATATTTCAACAAAGACATTTTTTTTACAATATGATTTTGATAAACCTTACCTGTATACTTATACATAACATTAACTAAATTTTATGAAATACATTCTATTTAATAATCACAACTGCTGTATTTCACAAATAAGTTCCCTTTCTCCAAAGAAGGAACAAATTAAAGTGCTGCCAGAATTTTTTTTTTAATATCAAAAACATTGTGTTTGACTCTTGATTTTTTCAAGATATTTTTCAGCAAAAGAAATTTCAAATATTGGCACAGCATCTTTTTGATATTGATATAGTGTTGCCAAATGAAATACAGTGATATTGATTTTCAAATATTTTCTCACTCCCTTAAAGGTACTGGAAGCAATATGTGTTTGTACTGGTTTAAAACAGTACTGCAGTCTGAATTGAAACTAAACAAAACTTTTCTGATTGGACGATTGTCGATGCAGGGTTTTAGAACCAAAACAAAAAATGTAAACATAAACAACTTGGACATTACATATTTTTTTATTGTGAATAAATAAGCTACCCCATTGTTATCAGTAAAATTAATATTTGATTATCATGTTTGCCTCATATCTTGGGACACACGTGGGCCATTTTTGTGAAATATAAAAACATACATACTGCTCAGAGCACCGTCAACACTAAAACTAATCATTTCTATTGCTAGGGTTGATAGTTTCATCTAAATCTAACCACTATTTCTTGCTAACAGACCAACAAAACAACCAACAAAGCAACACTGGCAAAACCTAACCTCCTTGGCGGAAGTAGCCATTGTTTTTTGCATATTTTCATTTGTGTAGCTTTGATTAGAAAACTAAGGTTTCTGATGACAAATAAATGGACTTTTTTCCTTTATTGCATTAAGCTGTGCAGCATTGCGTTGTCATTGATTGCACTGACTCATCAGCTAAATGATCGACCCGCTTGTCATCTGAAGGCAATTTCCTCCTGGCTAGTAGCAGTCACATGACCTTACTAAAGTCTCCAAGGTATCATTTTTTTCATTATTTCTTTCTCCTTTTAAGCCAATATTTCTTAATTTCATTTCTTTTTAATTCAAGTGTGTGACTAAATGACCTAACCTTATGTGAAAGGATTGCCTGTGTGCAGCAGGAGTAAAGCGTGGAGTTGAGAATTGTGTGCGTGTCCGGTGGGTCCAGCCGGAAGCAGGGCGTCCAGAGCTGTTCGTGATCACATTAGCTTCACGTCTATTGAGTTAAGGCTATGCTCACTTTTGGTCAACAGCGAAATGACACGCTCTGTACTTGTACAATGAATCCAGGCTGCCGTGAGTGTAAGAGCGCACGTCCCAGAGTGGAATAAAGCATGGTGGAATAGGCTGAAAGGGTTCACACACACTCTGGAAAACCTGGAAATTTAGAGAATAGGTTTTAGTCATTGATAGAACCTGGAAAAAATATTTAAAAAGTGTCCTTGAAAACATGTTGTCTTTTAGGTAATTAGGCTAATGCAGTACAAATAAAATACTATTACAAAAAATTACTAATATGAATCTGTTTTGACTCTTTAGGGCTACTGCAGTTTGTTACTGTGCGTATATGAAATAGCATAAGGCATTAAATAATGATGAGAGAGAAAAAAATCATGGGTAAATGCTTAGTAAAATGCACACGACACAAGGAAGGAAAAAATAGTGAAAAAATAATAAAAGTAAAATAAATGTTCATTAAATAACATATGTTGTCTTCGAAAAAAATTAAAATTGTAAAAGTTCAGGATACTATAAATAAGTTAGAAATGAATGAAAATATTTAGTTTGACAGAAATGTTTGATTTTCTTTTAAGAGTAGAGTGTAGAGAACTGACCTTCCTGACATCTGTCATCTGAACTACTAAAACTCAAAGTATAAATTACTAGGAACGTCTGAGTGAGTAGTAAGGCTAAATTCCAAGTATTTTGTTATTACAGTATCAGCAACAGCAAATCCATATTAATAATTAATCCATATTGGGCCAAAAGTGGTCAGGAATTCTACCAGGACTATAGAGGGCAGCACTGCACTTCTAAGCACTTGAAGCACTTTGGACAACTGGAGTTGTGTTTTACTTCATTCAGAGTAGTTTGAGTAGTCTTGTATTCTCTGGCACATTTCTGAGGCCTCAGAACACTCTGTTCCACGAACCCCCACCTCTCCCATGAGCCCCCGGTGTCGTGATAGTATTGTGACAAAAGTGTATAGTACCAGTCCTAGCAGTAAACATGGTGTAAATAACATTTAAAAAGTTGACCGAAATTTGCATTGCACTATAAGGTTCTGAAGTCAATGTATTGCTTTAATACAATTTTACTATGGCAGCATTGATTCAATATTTTTTTAATCAGCCTTAATTTTTGCCTGCCATTGCCTGTACATAGACTTTTGGGTATAATGACATAATGTCAATAGTGTCAACCAGAATTACAGTGCACTCCTTCCATCAGATGACTTACACACTCCCCTGCTATTCTTTTTAGGCTGTTGACAGTATTCTGCTAATAAAAGAACATCTCTCTGCCTGAGCATAATTATTGGCTGACAAAAGTGTCTGATGTCAATAGAGAATGATGCAAGTCTTTGAGTCACTTTGAGGTACATGATGGGAGCGTTGTTCCTCTGTTGGGTCACACTGACACCACGCTGTCCCCAAATCGCTGTCGCCATGGTAATAAGAGTAGTGTGAGAGGGCAATCAGTGGGACATGGGGGCTACTTAATGGGCTGTGGAGATAAGGAGGATACTGGGTCTAATGAAGATGTGTGTTCTTGTTCTTCTGCCCACAGGTGTTTCCAGAGCTTCAGTGCACACTTTCTGTTTGGTAAAGGGCCTCCCATCTGTTAGCAGTCATGTCCTCTGAGGCCACACCCTTTGAAGCACCGCGACCTGTGACACCTCCGCTCAAGTCTCCGATATCTCCGCGCTCTCCTGGTTCTCCCACATCAGGTAATGCTTTTGAATAAATGCAGTGTTATCATCACTTTAATAAAGGGCGTTTATTTAGTCTTAGCATCAGGTTTAAAAAAACAGCCAAATCCTGCCAAAAGGTACGTTGGTACATTGTGCTGCAGTCTTTCAAAGAAAATTTTCACACATCAACTAACTGACTAGTGACTAATATAATCTCACATTAGCACTCTTTGTCAGTGCTCTCACTCAAAACACTGTTTAATTTGATTCGACTCAGCACTCCCTCAAAACCAGACACAGCGTGACACCAGTACTCACTAGTTTCAGAGTTTACAGCTTTTAGGCAGCATTGCTTAGGAATTTTAGCCACAAGGTGTCACATGTCAGTGTACTCGTTGTGCCAGTCCCAAGCCCAGACAAATGGAGAGGGCATCGGGCGTAAACGCAGGTCTGCCAAATCAATATGCAAATCCCAGCATACTAGGAGGCAGATGATTTGCTGTACCAGAAAAGACAAAAAGCAAGCAAAAAAAGGCAATATTGCTTAGTAATGGCAAGTAAACACAAACTCGCTCCATGCAGCAGATTGTACTGGATAATGCCAATCAGATGGATTGTATTAATAAACCATGCTCTTATCTCACTGAACAATTTAAGTGACCAAGTAAGCTAATATGGCAGCTTGGGGTAGCGGTGCGCCTAGTGCTGTCATGTGATAAAGTTCTCAGTGTTATATCTAGCCCTTTTTATACAGTATACCTTATACAACACCACTATTGATCTCCAGTCACTGTGTTTACATGCAGAGTATGCTTTGCTTCCCTCACATGGTAAATTTGTCTCACGCAGCCCCGTATCAATGCTGTTTTAGTCAGGGTTTCACACAATGACCCAAAACAAAAAACAAAAAAAAAGAGCTAAAAACAGTGCTGGAGTGACTTATGTTACGTTCACCCCGGACGCGAATCTGGCATCAAATTCACGCCATTCACGTCTAGTTGGACGCGTGACCATTTTGAATTCACTCGCGCGAATAGGGCGAATCCATTCGTGTGAATGAGGCGAATTGGTCGCTTCATTCGCATCAAATGAGGGGCATAGCTGCTAGGGCTACTCCCAAATGAGCCTGTCTCACCTATGTCCCGTGTGGCTGCGAGGACCTCTCCCCAGGACACTACTGCTGTACAGCAGCATTAACCCCAGAGACAGAGCTGAGACTTCTTTCTTGTACATTAGCTCTCTTTAGTGGTTTTGGGGTCTGGTCTAGTCCCAGGCTCTGTATTTTGTGTTGTTCTGGAGAGTGCATTGACTGCTAGTATAACAAGCACATCTCAATAGGCTATTTTGGTAAAGTTAACCCCCTTTATATTTAATTGTATTTATTCATGTGTTCTTGATGTCACGATGATCAGAGTGAGCCTCTGTCACAGGTTTGTATCACAGATAACAGCTATAACCACAGTCACACAAAGCCTAAACAGCCATATTTATTTTATTTTTATAGTGTATAGTTTTCTATCAGGGCTGTTTTTGTTTCCTGTCTTTATAAAAGTAGAAGAGCTGCTGTAGGCTGCAGCTTTTATCTCCGGGTTCACTCTGAAGCCTCGATGATTGTTTTGCTGGATCTCCGAGGCAGGGATCTCCTCCTGTTACGTTGTACGTAACCACGTCATTGCTGCAGCAGGTCCCTGATTGGTTAATGCGCCACGAATGTTCGCAGAAGTTAAAATTTTTCAATTTCCGCGACCAGAACGTTGGACGCGAATCTGCGCGATTCGCTTGAGTCGCGTCGCGCCATTCACATCATTCGTGCCGCAGAACACTTGTTCGTGCCTGAGCGCAGCTTTCCATAGACTTACCATGGTAATCACTCGCGCCTGACGCCTCATTCGCGTCCGGTGTGAACGTACCATGATAATGTGTGTTCGCTGGTCTAAAATTGCGTGGGTATGTCTCTAAACTCTGGGCTAATGTTATTCTGTCTGTTTAGTACTGAGTGCTGGTGAGTTCCTCTCCTAGCTTAATCAGAGTATGGTGTATACATGCAGCAGGAGTCCAACAATGAATAAGTGAATAAGTAAATTTTACATACAATTTAGACCTGTTATAATCGGAGTAAGACAATAATTTGGTTTTCTTGACCTGCATGTAATAGTAGTGACTTCAGACTTCCAGCTCAGTTCATGTCTCCTCTGTGTTTACACTTTGCACTGCAGTGTTTGCAAATGTATCTGTGGGCCATAGTAATGTAGTAACAGTAAATAAGAATTAAAACTGTTGAAAGTCAACACAACAAACAAGGTAGAGTTAAACTGGTCCTCCTTAATTTAACACACTGGTAACCTCCCTGCTTTCATCACAACATAGCCCTGGAATGGTCTGGAATGTGACCAAGTTTGGATGTGGGAAATTCATACTACTTAAATCTTTTTTTGTCAGTAAGAGCTGTATTGAACTTTATTTTCTTATAGATGTTGTTGACAGTGTAAAGACGGAGTGCTTGTAATTAACCATGCTGTGACTTGTTTCATTAGAGTCCCTCCGGCCTCCAGCCTGCAGACAGAGAGACCGCTCCCCCTCCCCGATGAGAGGCTACCTCATCCCCAGCCCCCTGCCCACACGCCGCAACAGGACCTTCTCTGCGTAAGGCCTCCACACGGCCACAACATCACATCCACATACATCAGAGGTGTTAGAATGACAAACTGCTTTTAACTGGACTTTACAGCCACATGAGCATGTTTAGACTTGTCAAAACATTATGGTGAAAGACTGTTGTGTAGGTGAAGAGCCATAATGTATGTTGAAAAACAAACCTCTTCTGAAGCTGAACCTCATAAATACAACACTAGTACTCATAGTCATAGACACTACTGCAGTCTATATCAAGCATTCATATAATCTTCAGAGGTGGGTAGAGTAGCCAAAAAATGTACTGTAAGAGTATTATTACTGTAATATAAGAGTATTATTTCTTCAAAATAATATAACTTAAGTAGAAGTACAACGTTCAAGTAGTTACTCAAGATAAAGACAGTATTTGATGAAAAAACTACTTAAAAAAAACGTAAGTACTGAGTAACTGTTCAATTGTGTGACAGCTGGAATGAAGTAAGTCGAGTAATTGTTGATTTAATTTTTTTAATTAATTCCTGTATGGTCAAACAATAAACAATAAAAATAGTAAAAATAAATAAAAACAAAAAATAACAAAGTAATGCAGAAGAAACACACATTTTGTTCTCACTTTTTCACAAGAGTATAGTTACTTCAAAATAATCAAGTAAAATGTATGTTGCGATAAAACTTCTCTTCATTACTATCCACACGATAATGCAAAATTGTACGACTGGATCTCTGCCTCTTCCACAAACCCCTGCCCACTCCAGGAAGCACTGACCAATCAACAGGCTTCTACATCCAGTCTGCTCTCATTCATTTAGTCAAAAAATGATGTACAGCTTTGTTTCCGCTGATTCCTCACAGCTATTTTTTTTCTTAATTTTGTTGTAAAATTACATCATGCAAAAGGTTTATGGAAATATACATATTTTTTATCACTATTGCTGCACAACAGAGCTGCACGCTGCTGAACTTAGATCTCTTCACCTGTTTGTTTTTTTGTCACAAGTAAAAAAAGGATTGGAAACCCTTTCTTTTAATCAGATAATGTTTTTAAAGATTGTAAAACGTGCTGCTGTTCCAGAGGTGAAGATGAATACAAGCATCATATGTCCCCCTTTTTTTTTTTCTTTTTTTTTTTTTAAGGCCATCTTTGGACTTAAAATTGACTTAATATCACAGCAAGACAGACAATGAAAAAGACAGTTTTTTGGATTTTGTTTTAAAACTGATTCAGCAAAATATCTTCCATTGTTAAAATCTGTTATTGTTCATTTGTTATAGTGTAGTGTAGTATAGTATGAGAGGCAACTTTGACAGCTGCAAAACACAGAAAAGAACCATTCTGCAGTAATATGGTTCTTAACATTGAAAATAACAGCACTGACCCACTTATGCAAAAGAACAATAACAACACCTGATGTGTGGACATGAATCTGACACTGTTAACTAATTCTTTTAGTTAATGTGCACTCAGGCTGAAAATTATAATTACTGTATGTTTTAGAAAAAGTAACGACTTTTGTTTTTAGGCATGTACCTCTTATGTCATATTGTGGCAACCAAAATGATTGTTCTTACTGAACACATTTAAAACCTTAGTGAGTAGATCAATGTTTAACTGTTTTACCGTGAAACCGTGAAGTCCTGAGGAACATAGGGCTGACCCTGAACCAACTATCAGATCTGGGTGCTAATAATAAAAGATATACTAAAGCGATATATTAATGTTAGGTCCAATGTCCATTCCACTGGCCCTACACGGTTGGAATGGGTCAGAGCCTAATTGACGGGTGCAAACAAAGGATTCACAGTCCGAATAAAATGTATAAACAAAATTACTATTTATTTATTTGTTATTAGCTTAATCAAAACACAGACCCACCAACTGGCATCCCCTCTCAGCAATAACAGAAAGTACTTAAAAAATAAATGTATTGCATACAAACAATAAACAAAACTCAATAGGCTCATCCAGCACAGTCAACAAATGGTTTCACCTTTGCCATTCCAACCAACTGACCCTGGGACCCGTTGCCTTTTATAGCTGGTGGTAGCGGGGCACAACTAAAAATTGGGTTGGGGTGACATCTGCTCCCGTTTCATGGAATCAGTTACAAAAGGAATGCAGTTATAAATAAAATAAAAAAAATGGCAATATGGCTTACACAATTATGCTTTGATTTATATTTTTAAATCAATCTTGGTCACCTCTAGAATAGCACTGCACATTTTATAACCTTTAAAAACATGATGTAACTAAAAGAGAATATTTTTAATAAGTACTCTACTGGTGCCATAAAGAGCTCTTCACTTCCTTAAACATTTTGTATGATGCCATTTTACTACAAAATGAAAAATAGCTGTGAGAAATCAGTGGAATCACAGCTGTACACTGTTTTTTGGATTAATGAATGAGAACAGACTGGATGTAGAGAGCTTGTTGATTGGTCAGTGCTTCCTGGAGTGGGCAGGGTTTGTGGGAGAGGCGGAGGTTCATGGAACCAAGTGTTTTTAGGCCTCAGAGCGCCGGGCCAGAGAATAGAGGATTACTTAAACTTGCGTGAATGAAGCAAAGCACAATTTCAGGGATAATTTTGATGAGAGAACAACATTAAAACATGGCAGAAAGCTCATAAGTCTTTTTTGCATAATATAGTTCCTTTAGCAAATATACTTAACAACAACCAATGTCTCACTTATTTTATTTTATTTTTTTGCTCCCTCCTAAAAAATGAATGAGAAAGAATGCTACTCTTGTCTCCAAACTCATGTACAACATATCTGAATAAGTCACTTGTGGAAGGGTCTATTTTATTCACATGTTGCAACACTGAAGATTTTATTTGGGGTGCAAAAATCAGTAATACCAGACTTCTTTTAAAAAGACATAAAATAGCACTAAAGTAAAATAACTTGGAAAAAAATAGCAAACCAAACCTATGCAGAAGGTTTAGAATAGTGTAGGAAAGCAAAATCTAGCATAGTCATGTTTGTTTGGCTGACATGTAAAATATTGCTATGCTTTTGTCCCCTTTTTGTCCCTCTCCTAACCCTCTGTCCTCTCTCCACAGGACGGCCCGCGCTGCAGAGGGTCCTGTGTTTACTGGTGTGTGTAAATGCTTCTCCCGCTCCAAAGGCCATGGCTTTATCACGCCATCGGATGGGGGCAAAGATATCTTTGTCCACATCTCAGAGTGAGTCTTTTTGCTTGTTAGTACAGAGGGTGGGATTAGCTATATGCAGCTATAATGAGAAAAGTACTGCAGGGCAGGTCACAGCAACAAATCAAAAAAAGTGAGAAGGGCAAAAACAAATTGCAAAACACAAAAATGGATGGAAATGGTGAGTCAAATAGAGTTCACACAACATAAATATAGACAGCATAATATACTATGTAAATAACCATGAACAGAATATTCTGTTGAGCCCCCTCAAAGATGGTGGCAGCTGCAGGAGAGTGTAGGAGGACTGAATATGTGATGACCTTCAGTGAGGTGCTTTTGTTTTCACCCACCGGGGTTAAAAGACTGAGTGCACAATCACACCCACATACTAAAATCATCTAAGCATGGAGCAATCCAAATACTTAAATACTGTTTAATTTTTATAATCTATGTACACATGATATTTTGGTAGATGTTCTGACATTTGAAATTTGACATTTTGAAAATGTACGATATGACCAAGATTTTAAACCAATTACATGTTGCAAGGTTTTCTCCTAAAAATAGAAAGTCTCATTTGGGTGAAGTCATTTAACACTTGCTAAAGCCTACCCAGTTACACATACTGTAAGTATTCCCTGATTTTTTTTTACACAGTGACAACAAACGTGAAAACAGGAAACTACAAGTTAAAACCAATTCTGATATTAAACTTTCAGTCATCAGGGATGTAGAGGTATTCTTAAGAGGATGTACACTCCATATATTCATACAGAAACAGTACGTTAGAGTATTATGGGTTGACACTCTGACGTGATATTCAAAATGTGATCTTTGGTTGTATTTGATGCAGTGCACAACTGGATGCCAACAATGTTTTGAGTAATATCCAAAATAAAAGCAGTCTTGTGGTAAAATTGTATGTGCCAGTCAGAGAAAGAACTTTGAGTGTGGGGGAAACATTTACTTTTAATAAATGATATGAGTGGTTTAGAGCTGCACAATGTTTTGCAATATCCATATTCACACCAAACAAGGTTTAAAACGTCGGGGTGGAGAGCTGATAAAGTCTCTTGATGAGAGACAAAATGTCTTCAACTCTGAAAACCAAGTCGAGATGACTTCTTTTTTAAAAACCTTGTTTGTTGTAATTGAGACAGCCTGGCGTCTTCACATTCAAATATCCATTTTGAAAAATCTGATGGACTATATTTTTATGATATTATTTTTGTGGTCTAACTGATCTGTGGTTTTATTGTATGTGAGAGCAGCTGACCACAACTTCCTTTGAGATTAATAAAGTTTCACAAAGCTGATTTAAAGACAATAATATGATATTCAATGTTCTACATCCCTACTTTGCATTCTTCAAACATTGTAAAGGCCTAATGTAATATTTTTGTGGTACCAGTGAAACAAGTGGAAGTTAGTCCTAATTGTATTGTAATTAGATGGTAATGTTGCATAGTTCAGCTCTTCCAGTCATATTGTAATCACAGTATTGATTCTTTTTTATATTCGTTCAATGGTTACAGTTGTTTTTAACATCTTAGGTTCACATTGTCTTCTGTAAACTTACCATACTTTTGACTGACATGTTCCGCTTTGTGTTAACTGCATTCACCACCCTTTTTATTCATTCTGCCTTGAAATATCCCTGGACCAATGTCTTCATTGTGAAATCTCTGTGTCCTGCAGCATTGAGGGCGAGTACGTCCCAATGGAAGGTGACGAGGTGAGCTACAAGATCTGCACCATCCCGCCCAAAAATGAGAAGGTTCAGGCTGTGGAGGTCACCATCACCCACCTGAAACCAGGCACCAAGCATGAGACCTGGGGCGGTCACGTGATCAGTGAATGAACACACCCACAACCTGAGAAGTGGACAGCTACATGGGGAGGAGAAGAATGATTTAAATATGTCTGCCCTTCTTGGATTTGGTTTACTACAGTTTGGAAGAAGTTGTAGACATATATACTTGGATATACAAAAGACTCATAGCTTGGATGTTTTTGTTTGAATTTCTTGATGATGGTGTTCTTTGATTTAGCTGCAGTCATTGGTTCAGTTTTAGCGACATTTGAAACTAACCTTGTGAGGAAAGCACGGTCAGACCTCCCATGTACCACTGTTTTCTAGCACAGCCGTTTTCAGGAAGGCTCTGTCTGTGTGTACTCGGTGAACTTATCTTGTGCCTACTCTTAACCATCTGTAGCTTCTTTGATCTTGTTTGAGTGGTCTGTGAGTGAATTAAAGCATTTGCAAGTGGCATGGGCATCCCACTCGAGGAGTATTTGTCATTTTTTGGGCGAACTGAAGTGCAGGCCTGCTTTTGATCAACTCAAGTGAATTATTTTGAATAGCCAAAGACACACACAGCTGTTTTACTGATAAACTACTGCCATCTTTAGTTCCATTCTGGTTATTACACCTCAACGCCAGCTCATAGCCAACCATTGTGTAATTGTATTTTTATATTTATTTCAATACAATAAAACTTTTATTAATCTCATTGGATGATTTAAATAAATAAAAATAATTTTAATTTCAACATCTAATATAGTACATATAAATTTATTTTTTGCAGGTAACTATAGTGAACTCTCTTAAGCTCTTAAAAGCATTAAAAAGGTATTAAATTTGATTGTGTCAAAATCAAGGCCTTAAAAGTATTAAATATGAGTAGGTATTAAATTTTCTTTATCTAGGTCTTAAAATTTGTCAAAATGTTATGTCAATATTATAAAAGTAGTGTCACCACAACAATAAAATATATTTATTGAGGAAATGTTAATTTATTCATGATTTTTAGTTAATGCAGTGCTGGAGTTCTCTCATTTGTCTTAGACTTTTAAAACAAAACCCTTGAGTTTCAGAGTAGTACGGATAATTACTTAGTGTAAAATTCATACAGATTACAGATTGCGCTGTTGATGTTAGCATTAAATTTCACTCTAGATGGCATTAAAAAGTCTTAAAAAGGTCTTAAAGTTCACAAGACAGAACCTGGAGCTACCCTGTTATATAAAGTATGATTATCATGGAATACAGTTAGTTGCACAATTTGGAGGGACAAGGTGGGATTATATTCTCAAAACAATCCAGCACCAACCCCAGCTCACAGCTCCATGGACAGGCCTTTCCTGAAAAAAGGGGCAGCAACAGAACACTCATATATTCAACCTATCAAGATATAGGACGCCTACAAATATGTATTCTACTTTTTACACCAGAAACACTGACCTTACCTTGTTCTTAACTTGAATCTCACTTTTTTATAAAAGAAGCAATGAAAAAGTGGGACATTATATTAATCAGTGGGATGGAGGTACAGATGCCTAAATGGCTGTGCAGTACAACCAAAAATAGGACAGGTGGTCACCTTAAATACGGTCAGAGTGGAATTTTTTCACAACTCTACGCTACTTATGCTGCAGTGGTGTATGTACACATGTGGTGTGACCAGCAGAGGGAGCCCGCCTTCAGTACATCCTGGCCAGTGAAAATGATAAATGCCTGGTCTCTCTGGGGTGAGAAGTTGAACTTAGGAATCTATAGCCTCATATGCTTGTCTACATACATTCAACAGGTAAAAGGCTTTGTTACATATTGTATTAAAATGAAATAAATACAACTGCCCACAATAGCATGAACAAATGTAGGTATTATCAGGATCTACCAAAAACAACATGTTAGTAAAATATGCCTAACTGATTAGTTCAAGGCCAAATTGATTTAGTATAGTAGTAATATTCAAGTTATTAACATGTTGGCTAACAAACATGGTATGGTCAAGCTAAATAAAAAAGGTTGTTTGGCAATTTGGAGATGAGCTTTTCATACATCTATGTGTTTTATGTTCCTGCATAAACATTTTAACTTGTGAACAGATGAACAGAGTAGATTTAACCCTCTGGGCACCCTAATAATTTACATACACTTGTTACCTTAGGGACCCGTTTGTGATCTCTCATAAAATAGCCATAAAAATGTCAAATATTAATTTATTTTTTTTTACTTTTTTCGCATGAAATCCATTCTACTGCTTCAGCCCTAACCATAGATATGAAGTTTATTTTCATTTATTAATAATTTATATGTTTTTATGGCCTTTTTGTCATCAAAAACCCAACTTTTTTAGATGACAAAAACACAAAATTTGCCATATTATACAAAAATGAGTTGCAGAGTGGATCACTTGGGGTGAAGTTATTAGAGCCTTGACTAAGTCAATAATTAATAACAACATTGGTTTTGATGCATTTTTATTTTTGGAGCAAGGACAGATTATTGAAAAAACTTACATTTGTTAACTTAGGGACCCGTTTGGGACCTCTCATAAAATAGCTATAAAAATGTCAAATATTAATTTTTTTTTAACTTTTTTTTTGCATGAAATCCTTTCTACTACTTCAGCCCTAACCATAGATATGAAGTTTATTTTCATTTATTAATAATTTATATGTTTTTATGGCCTTTTTGTCATCAAAAACCCAACTTTTTTAGATGGCAAAAACATAAAATATGCCCTATTATCCAAAAATGAGTTGCAGAGTGGATCACTTGGGGTAAAGTTATTAGAGCCTTGACTAAGTCAATAATTAATAACAACATTGGTTTTGATGCATTTTAATTTTGGGAGCAAAGACAGGTTTTTGTAAAAACTTACACTTGTTACCTTAAAGTACGCGTTTGGGCCCATTGACTTCCATTATAATGACAGATTTTTGACATACTGTAATCCCGACACATTATAATACTTTTTTCATGGAAACCTAATAAATCTAAGCCTTTACCTTCAAAATAAAGGGGAATTAGGTTTTTGGTCAGATTGACCCCCTAAACCACCAGGGGCAGCAGAGCTTTATTTTATACATTTTCAATGGAATTCTGTTGTTCTACCTTGCAAAATGCATGGGAATAAAAACACTGAACACCAATAAATTGGTCTTGGTGTGTTAGGATCAATGTAACAGAGCGGTGGGAGTGTGGCTGAGAATATATTTTGTTCATGAGGTCATGAGGGTGTGTGTGAAACTCAAGTATTCAAAGCCAAATGAGCTCTGTTGATAAACAAGTGGAGTCAGTGAACCTGAGAATACTCTTCTGTGTGTGTGTGTGTGTGGGGGGGGGGGGGGGGGTCTGTGTGAGATTCAAGTGATCAGAGTCAAACAGGCTGTTGACATTTTTATTCTTGACCCAGAGAGAGCCTCCTCTCTCCCATTGGACCTTGGTACAGCAGGTTTCTGCTGAAGTCTGTCAGTCAGAATCATTTCTTTTCAGACAGAGGCAGGACTGATGGTTCCTTCATCATTTATTTCCTTGTCATGTTTTAACTGACACCAGCAGTTTTCTTCAGAAGTGTCACCTGACTGCTGTGACGTGTCTTTATCAGCTGTGGTCAGCCTGAAGGACCTGACCACGCCCCCTGCTGGTCTCTCAGACTGACCCTGACGCCCTGTGGTCTCTGGAGAAAAGTGTCCCAGGTCTGAGAGAGTATCAACCTCAGCTGGATCCTCTCAATGTAGAGGAGCAGGAGCTCTACTCCAAGCTTCCTCCAGGTGACCAAACTTCTCACCATTTCTCATGGTCTCAGGGAGCACCCAGCCACCCTGCAGGGTCTCTTCAAAAGATCAAATATGGCCGAATTCAAGTTTTCCTGCTCTGCCTTTTCTTTCCTTGTTCTTGTGAGTCTTCCCATTTTACCCCTTTTGTATTACTTCTGGTGTTTAGTTTTTTTTTTTGTGTGTGTGCAAATATCAGAATTTCACCCTGTTTCACATATATACTCTTTTTTGCATTGTTTCCATGGTATTTTTGGGATCAAGGAGGCAGCTGAAATCAGGAAGCAGGGATTAGACATCATCGACCAGGATGAGGGAGCGCTGATGCTCTCTCAGACCTGGGACGCTTTTCTACAGAAACCAAACAGTATCAGGGGGCGTGGTCAGGCTGATAGACCAGCAGGGGGCGTGGTCAGGTCCTTCAGGCTGACCACCAACAGCTGATAAAGACATGTCACAGCGGTCAGGTGACACTTCTGTGTCAGTCGAAACATGACAAGGTAAAGGAACCATCACTCCTGCCTCTGTCTGAAAAGAAATGATTCTGACTGACAGACTTCAGCAGAAACCTTCTGTACCAAGGTCCAATGGGAGAGAGGAGGCTCTCTCTGGGTCAAGAATAAAAATGTCAACAGCCTGTTTGACTCTGATCACTTGAATCTCACACAGACCCACACACACAGAAGAGTATTCTCAGGTTTACTGACTCCACTTGTTTATAAACAAAGCTCATTTGTCTTTGAATACTTGAGTTTCACAGACTCCCACATGACCACACAAACAAAATATATTCTCAGCCACACTCCCACCGCTCTGTTACATCGATCCTAACACACCAAAACCAATTTTTTGGTGTTCAGTGTTTTTATTCCCATGCATTTTGCAAGGTAGAAGAAAAACAGCCCTCCATTGAAACTGTCTGTAATAAAGCACCGCTGCCCCTGGTGGTTTAGGGGGTCAATCTGACCAAATTTCCCTTTATTTTGAAGGTAAAGGCTTTGATTCATTAGGTTTTCATGAAAAAAAAGTATTATAATATGTCAGGATTGCAGGATGTCAAAAATCAGTGGTTATAATGGAAGTCAATGGGCCCAAACGCGTACTTAATGTTGCGAGTGTATGTAAAGTGCATATCTCCTGTTCTATACACCTTAGAACAGAGGGGGTCATGGCATTTTAAACACCAACTAAAAACATGATTCTGGCCAAGTTTCACACCAACAGTTTTTAAACTGATTTATTGAGGATCAAAAAATAAAAACAGCAAAAAGTACACGTTTGGACCCTAGGGTGCCCAGAGGGATAAAGTGCTTCGTCTCTTCACTATATCGTAATGGGGCTCAACAGCAGCCCAAAAACATATATGGAGTAGTTTTTTTTTCATTCGCGCTTGTTTTAGTAATCCTGTTTGCTGAGCCTGTCCATTTCTCAAGAGCTGAAAACGCTCGGTCTCACCACTCTATGTAGACACATGAAACCAGGAAGTATGTTTTTAAAGGCCATAAACTGCCACCAGACTCGTTCTGATAATTTCAGCACTTTAAATTGATGTCACTACATGAAGGAAGCGCATCTGTTAGCGTCATGTTGCTAATTGCCTACTAATTAGCCATTTTATGCTCTGTCAAT
Organism: Bostrychus sinensis; assembly: GCA_020698575.1. NCBI lineage: Eukaryota > Metazoa > Chordata > Actinopteri > Gobiiformes > Eleotridae > Bostrychus > Bostrychus sinensis. The sequence continues at coordinate 29,341,639 of CM036253.1, read as the reverse complement.
TCCCCACTATACAATACAGTATTTTAAGTTATAAAACGTGAAACACTAATGCAAAGGCGTCCAAAACGACTTCAACAAGCCTGAAAAAAAAAAGCATAATATAGGACCTTTAACTCTTAAAATATGTTGGTTTATGTGACCTGCTAACATTGTCTGTCGGACATCCAAAGAAAATGGCTATGCTGGTCTACTCATGTACCTTTAACAAAATACTACAAAACCTGAAAAATGCTAGACCATAACATGGGAAGATAACATATACTAAATATATTATCATGAAAAGTAAAATTCAGCAAGTGTATTTTAATCAATGTGAAAAAAAATAATAAAAAAAAGCAAAATTTTTATTAAAATTAATAAATTAGACACATTTTAAATAGGCTACTAACAAACTAACCCTAAAAGAAAAGACTATAAATTCAGTGGCGTAGCATCAGGCAGTGAAGCCAGGGCAACAGCACTGGGGCCCAGGTGGTCTAAGGGCCCCTGAGAGTGGGCCTTGTCCATTTATGGTCATTTTATATTCATTATAAACAAGAACTACACTGCATTGCAAATATTTTTTCCCACCGAAGTACAAAAAAAGTTGTACATATAATTAACTTTTCTGCAAAATGTTTTAAGATTTTTAAAAAAGCCAATTGTGGGGGAAAAAAAATATGTTTATTCGATATTCTTTAAATAATGAACTCTAAGTGGATTAAATTAGTCTATTCTAATGTGCTTCAGACCTTTGGGGCCCTTCATTACCAAGTTACGCCACTGTATAAACTATTCCTATTTTTGGTGTTCTCAAAAGTTGGCTACAAAAGAATGACAATATAAGGAGCTAACCCAGTAGAAGGCTGACGAAATACTCACTGAGAGCTTTTCAACACTAGAATGGAAGAATAAACATTAAGAGAAACTGCGCGAGAATGAGGAAGAAGCTTTCAAAGAGGAAGAAGAAAACAAGAATGACTCAAAAGAGGGGTGAAATGTGCCAAGAGACAAGGCAGGGCAAGGACAGTGAAGAAGAAGCGAGGGTCAGCGGGAACCAGGGATGGAGGAAAACAGATGAGGACGGCGCTGACGGGAGGAGGGGGGCAGCCGGGTGAGAGGACGCAAGAGAGAGGGGAGAGGGAGGGAGGAGCACCGCCACCACCACCACCACCACCAGGAGGAGGCAGACAGGCAGACAGGAGGACCCAACAGCAGCAGCGGCAGAGGCAGCAGCAGCGGGACAATGGACTGTCTCTAACCGCGGATACGTGACGGGCACCCCGGCTCTTCTCCCGCAAACTGGACCCTCAGGTACGGCGAACACACTTCCTCTTCACTTAGCATTTAGCTTTAGCCCGAGAAAAAGAGAAGTGTGCGGTAGAAAGAAACGGCTGCAGGAAGGAAGGAAGCGACGCAGAGCAGCAGCAGCAGCAGCAGCAGCAGCAGACAGACGGACCACAGCGGGGCCTGCCATCTGTCCTTGTGCCTCCGGGTCCTAAACCGGACAGAGTGACACGTTAAAACATTTCCACGGACAGAAATGCACCATGTTTATTTTGTTAAGCCTAGCGTTTTAGTGGCGCGAAAATTGCTAGCTAGCGTTTTTTTCCGTCATTTCTAATCACTTTAAACCGCACTACACCTTTATAAACCTGTTATTCTGAAGTCCGCTCGCGTATTAAAACACAACACGTGTGAAATGAACAGAATCGTAATTAGACTAGTCTAAAAATATATATTTTTAGTGTCGTTGTTTATTTATTTCAACTAAACCCACGCGTTACGTACGACGTCCACTGCACCCCTAAGAAGAGTAAGCTCAGGACACCGCGCTGACGAATAAAAACATTTAATTTGTGTATTATGGTTGAATGTTGTGTAGTCATTCAAAGAAAGTCCAAAAAATACTGAGAATTATTAAGTTTTGCTAACAAGTCGCGCTAAAGATAAAAGCTAGAGTTAGCGGATAGCATATGTCGGATGTGCCAACAAAGCCGCTTTCTAGCCAACAACAGCAGCAGCAGCAGCACAGCGGTGGCGAAAAGGCAGCGTGCTTTCTGTCTTTTTTTCTTTTTTTTCACCAAATTGAACCGTAGCATTAGGACAAGGCCTGTGAGTTCCCCTTCCAACAGATGCGGGGATTGTCGGGTTGAATAGATAGAGGCATTGTAGCTGCCATAATGTGCCTTCTGTTAGACGTTTTATGCGTGACGCACCCAGACATGCGGAGATACAAGGATGCTGTGCAGGCAAGGACGCATTACTCATCTGTACAGGATGCACACACCGCTAGTGGATCAAGTATTTATCCTTGTATCGTGTATTGAAGGCGCACACTCTAATGATACCAGTGGTCAGACGTTTAATAATAACAATATAATCTTTCCCATAGGCGACACAACTTTGACACAATTGCCCATGACATTTGGAGGAAACACAGGCTTGGTTGTTTACTGAAGCGAGGCGCACTGACTGGAGGGACCTCCCATCAATAGGATATCAGTCAGTTCCCATTTATTTTCATATGACAGGAATTGTCAGGGCCGCCAGCAGCCAAAAGTGTCCTAGCAATGGTGCAAGTGCGCTGAGTGGGAAAGGCAAGGACCTCATTTCAGGAAGGTATGTTAATTACATAGACTTGGGAGTAAATACAGTTATTAGATGGATGGCTGTTGGGACAACAGTCATTTTTTAGACTGTTGTGATTGGAGAAGATTCCGTACTATTGGCATAACTACAATCCTGCATTGTTTCACTTTTTTGCTTGAGTAAACATACACTATGCAATTCTTGTCTTGTCTATTTTGAGGACATCTGATTAGTCAATAACAGCTTAATAGCAGATTGTAATAGGAATGATCTGTGAAAAACAAGACGCAAGACTCCCATTGGCTCTTGGTTAACACAGCTTGCCAACACTGAATTATTGGCTGACGGAAAACAAAAAATGCTTTTGCAGAGGTGTTTATATCTGCAGTTAGCACACAGAAACAAAATACAAATAGCGAACACAGAGTGAACACAGATAATTATTGGCAAATAAGCCAACAATAATGCATGGTAAGCTAATATTCATGCATGGTTTGAATTCTCCAAATGCTGAACATAGAGCAAAATATGCTTTTTTGAGCTTTTTACCATGTGTGTTCCCCCATAAGACTCATACCTGGAGTTGTGTTTTGCTTCATTCTGCGTAATCCTGTAGTCTCTGACGCTGTGGTTTTGAGCCCTCAAAACGTTCACTTCCACAAATTTCCACCTCTCCCAGGAAGCACTGCCCAATGAATGAGCCTTCTACATGTAGTCTGCTTTCATTAATTTATCCAAAACCTGTGTTTCCACAGATTTCTCACAGCTATTTTTCATTTCGTAGTTAAATGACATCAGTTAAAGGAAGTTAAAGGAAATAAACAGCTCTTTTCTATGTTTATATTTAAAAGACTGTAACAGTGCTGCACTCTGCTGTCATCTGCTGGACTCTTCAACTGTCTCTTTATGGCACTAGTAAAGTAATTAACAGATTTGCTTTCTGTTAGTCACATAATGTTTATAAAGGTTGTAAAACTTGCAATGCTGTTCTCAAGGTAAGGTAAGTCCTAAGCTATTTTTTGGTAGCCAATTAGTTCACTTTAACTTTTATTTAACAAGAAAAGCAGGCAGGTTGCTTTGTTGTTGCTGAGGGAGAGGAGTATGGGTGAGAGTTGGAGGTTTGGGGTAAGGCAGCCTTAATTGGGGAATATTTTGACCTATTGTTTTTTAATAGTCCTCGTGAAACAACCTAATAATGCAAAACGTCATGCCTTGGATCACCAGTGCTGTGTTTGTACATTCTAAGCAACAACAAAAACGTGTCAATACATAGAAGAATGATGAAGAGCCTTAATTTGTTGTAATAGGCAGTGTGCATTATGATAATGGCAGTACTTTTTAAGTTAATTACTCGACCATGATAAGCTGCCAAGATGTAGGTTTCAGGTTTGTTGACTATTACTGTGGGCCTCTTGCATAGTGATCTAGTGTTCCTGTCAGGACCTCAGACCTAATGACTTCCTGGACAAATAACAATAAGGATATAGTGACGTATATCTGTTTTTTGGGGAGCTTCTAACTCGTTATCAATAGTCTTCCTGTTAGCACAGTGGTTAGTTGCCTTTTCTTTGATGTGTCAAGTCAGAGATTCAGAGTTTACGTAAGTGAAAGCCAAAAATTACTTTCTTTTTGTAACCATTTTTTAGTAGCACAGAAATTTCAAATATATTTATTTATGCACATTTGTGGCTAAGAAGTGATGGTTTATACATAGAGTGGTGAGACCAAGCGTTTTCAGTCTTGAGATAGGAACGGCCTCAGCATACGGCAACATGGTTAAACGCTCAGAAAAGCTGATTTAGCATAATTGGGGACCTTTATCTGTGCAGCTCTAAATTCTAAACTACTAAAAGGGATTTGACTAATGATAATGTCTTTGTCAATGTTATGTTGGACAATTTTTACTTATAACTTATTTTATGGAAAATGTGTTCAAATGTTTCTCTACAATACCTAAACCTGGATCCCAAACCTTAATCAATAAATATTAGTAGGAGTTCCTCAAATACCACAAAAGCCTATTCAATTACCTCTGTGTAATTACCTTGTATGGTTTATTTAGATATCAGTCAATACAGCCCTCTGTCATTCCAACGTTTAACGTTACGATAACATTTTTGTCAGTTTGCTCCATGTTAGCCTTGTGTTTATCGCTCCCACCAGTAGCCACCAGCACTGTCCTAACAATAACAGGAAAAAGGGCCTGGACAGTATACGCTTTGTGGCTGTATTTCTCTATAGAAGTGTCCTTAAGCAGTTTTTTCTCTTGCTTTACATTGGATTTGCTCACTTAAGTTCACATGATCTTAGTGTGAGAATCTACTCTTTGGCAAGGCAATGTCACAAGACATGGCTCAGCTGGTGTCTGGGAGTGAATAAATCATCATAGGCAGCACATGTTGATCAATACTCCCTCCAGCTGAGTCATCTATAGTGCACATTGGCTACATGCAGGCATCAAAACAGCCCTGTTGTTGCTATTGATTACATTGAATAGGCCATTTTCTTGATATTGATTGGTCAGAACAGCAGCTATTGTGTATATTTCAGTCTTAAACATTTCTCAGCTTAGTCATGTTGTGCTGGAACTGGTGATCTACTATAATTCCAATTTCTTTACCATAATCTTTAAAAGGGATTATTTTATGCTTTTTTCTATTTTTTTTAAACCAACCTTGGTCATCTCTAGACTAGTATGAATGAATGAGAGCAGATTAGATGTAGAGGGGTTGTTGATTGGTGAGTGCTTCCTGGAGTAGGAGGGGGCAGGGGTAAAGAGGAATAAGCTGTTTGGAGCACACAAAAAGGTAGTGCCTGGTAATACAGGAAGAAACAAAACACAACTCCAGTTATGTTTTTGATGAGGAAACATTATAACATGGTAGAATGCCCCAAAAGTTGATTTTGCATAATACACAAGGCTCTTTTTGCTTTTGTTGTTTTCACTTTTTTTATTTTTGAAATTATACAATAGCCTACATTTTATAGTAACAATTAAAACGATACCACTGAATAAAAATAGACAAAAAACAAACACACTAACAGCGGCTAAAGAAAATTAAAAGTACTGTTAAAAATATTTAAGAGTCATTAAAAAAAAAAAACAACAACCAATAAATCAAAGTAGTACCTGTAGATGTACCCAGCATCAGAGAATTTCTGTGTGTGCTGGAAGGCCTTGTTTACACATTTTTTACTTTAGCTTAAGCCCAGGTTATTCTACCAGACAGTGAGCTAATGTTATGAAACTGTATCAGCTTAATTAGGAACACCTGCGCTTTTCTTACCTTGAGCATCACTGATGATACTGGGTAAAAATGCTAACTGTGCTTGCTTTAGCTTTGCATTCTTAATTGACTGTATGTTTGTATAACATTAACAAGTTTATGTTGATGGTTGTCTTGGTTCTGTGTAATGTTTCAGGATTTACATTTAAGGCTTCAATATCAATACCACTACGCTTAGAAGTAGGGCCTATACTTGGACTAGATTCTATAAACTGGACTTGTGTCTTAGTTTGGATGCACTGCACAGAATTTAACTATTTAGTTCTTACTGTTCTGTTCATTCTAATGCTGATTTCATGTGATCTGCTTACTGTCAGATCAGGAACGACTAAGTAATTGTGACAGTAATTGAGCAATCATAGCCTTAAACGTGTAGTGAAACTAAGCACAACTGCAAAGCAGCAATGTCATATATTATTGTGTTTGACCCTGCTTTCAAGAACTGATTAATTTTCTCAACTGTAGTTATTAATTAGGTTGAACTGCAGATACAGTACTGTAATGTCTGTGTTGAACAAGACATTTAAAATACACATTGTGACATTGTTTGAACATTGAGTGACTGGGATTCACCGTACAGAATAGTTGAGATCTGTTGGCCTTGTTCTTTGTGTACTTAAACTCACCAGTATATATGAGGTTGTCTTGCATTAGGATATGTAGGATGGACCAGAGGAAGTACATTGTGACCATGGCCACTCAACTACTGTATGAATCTTCACACCTTGGCTGTGAATTTATTTTCACACAGATCCCACAGTCGGAGCTAGTTGGAAATGAGATTCTGTCAGTGTCCGTGTTGGATTAGGTAACTGTTACAAAACCATTTTTCATTTAATCTCTTCACATATATTTTTCTTTTTAATATGTACAAGAACGAGCTATATAACCAAGCTAGTCTTTCCAGTCATAATATGCCTGAAAGAAATAAAAGGCTTTGGACTAACTTCTATTCTAAAGCTTAAGCTACAACAAAATCAATATCAAACAAAACTGAACCAGCTCTAAACTATGGCTGAACATGGTTTAAACTAAAACAAGGCACTGATTATTTGTCAAATGTTTGTCATTTCAGAACAAGTAATATATATTTTATATACAAAATTATAATATTGTGATGTATTGATATGTGCAGTTATTTGGGACAATTTGCGATACACGTATTATGAGTTGGATTTTGGATTTGCCCTGTGACACAGTGGTTAGCGCTCCTGCCTCTCAGCACAAAGAGCTGGGCAACAACAATCTCTGTGTGGAGTCTGCTAACTGACTAATTATCTAACAAAAACACCAGCTAGCAAAAAAATTTGAAATATGTAGTAGTGCCGTCTGTATATATGGTATGGATATATGGTTGTACAAATAATAGCACAGAGGGCTGTAGTAAGTTCCATTAACCTTTGATCATTTACAGTAGGATTTGAGGTCCATGAATAAACTCCACACTTGCTATGACAAACTATTGTGGCCTGCTCTGGTGTGCCCAGCACATAACAATTCAGTAATGTTTAGCTTCTTTAGGCATCATACTGACTCTGAAACTGTTTAATTAGGGTAAATAATTTACATTGTTTCCCTGTATTGACTGATAATACAGAGAAAGCGTCTATTTTATTGTGCTCCATTGCATTCCAAATTTAAACTCCTAATTTTGCCTAGTGCTGGTGCTGACTTAACTGTTGTTTCTCATACAAGGCACAATGATCAAAATTATATTTTGCTCTGATTTGTCAAACTCATAATGCACACAATGAGCCACTAAATGAGATTGTGTTCAGGAGGAAAAATTTTGATATGAATGGAACCTCAGGAGTTCTGTCTTTACACAGAGTTCAGCTCTGACAGAGGCAAAACACAGCGGCGGCGTGTGAGGTCACAGTGTGTCATCATTTAATGGGATTATTGTGACATCTCCCCAAGCAGCATGTGGCCCACTGCAAACAAATATTCTGAGGGAGGCAGGCTTCTCTCAGGGGGTAGGAACTTCATACATTAATAATATGGGATTCATTTTGTCTATGATTGTTTTTGTTTTTTGTTTTTTCAAATTTTTAGTAAGGATTTATGGACCAATAATATAATGCAGTTTATGATGTGCATCCCATAATTATCTGTTTGTTTCTGTGAACTGGTTTAGTTTTTGGGCATGGTTCTAAATGTTATGCTAATGTTTTTGTGGTGTAGAAATCAACACTATAGGAAAAGAAGGTTTTAGGTGAAGCTGGGTTACAGGGTGCAATGGTAATGTCTTAGCAGAGGTCTGGGCCCTCTTGAGTCCTTCTACGTTTAGTGATGTATTCATTGTAATTATGTACACTTATATTTCTAAATAGTTTTAGCTTAGTCTGGGTGAGTAGATTTTAACCCACCAAATGTGGGACAAAAGATTGTTTTTAAGTACATCAAAGTGAAAGATGTGATGTTTCAATCACAGTGAAATAATGAGCTTCAGGTTATTATACAGCTTTAGATTAGATAATACTGTAGGAAAATCAGGTTTCAGCAGCAGCATCACAATTACAAAAGGCACTTACATTAGTAAAAAGAGCAATACAAATGATGACATGTGTAAGCAGTACATAGGACAATGAGGCATATGTAATCAGTAGCATCTGTACATTAAGTTACCAATGACAGTGTTGACAATGAGAGTGTAAGGGTGCACTAGTGCAGAGGGTACAGTAACTGCAGGTGCACTTACAAACATGTACTGCATAAACATACATTTTGCCATCTATTACAACATTTAATATTTGATTTTATGTTTTTATTCCTTTTCTGTGACAAACTGAAAACTATGTAATAATTTGGCTAGTGAGACGTGTTGGCCTCAGAGTAGAGGTGCTTGTTCCTACATGTAAGCCTTTTGTTTACCGTCTCTCTTCCTTTGGCTGTTCTAACCTGAACTAAAATACAGAGATTTATAAATATGGAGTAATAAATCAATTGCAATCAATGAGAAATGAGTGTATATTTTTTTGCTCATTTATAATTATAAACTAGGACTGGCATTTTGACTCATTAATTATGATTAATTAATTACAGAATATTTAAAGTGTTCAGAAAATGTTATCGCAGTTGTTTCTTGCAACACAAAACTTTTCTCAGTGACCTAATTTCTGGCACACAATAACCAGGACAGGACATGCACACCATCTTTGTCCAGTTGCATATGTGCCTATAGGAGGTAAATGTGGCGTTTCTTCTGAGGACTACCTGCCCCCGCACGTCCAGCGCAGGGCATTTAAACACACTTCTTCAAGCCGCTGCCCATCGTAACTACGATTGTTCTCACAGCTGACTCACTAACGCACTTACTCAGAGGAGACAGAAGCAGCACGGGGATCAGGCACACTCCCATGTTGCTATGTGCTCTTTTAGGCAGAGGTAGATACACAAATGCTGATATTGGCCTGTTTGACCACAGTGTTTGAAATTAAGTGAAAAAATGTAAGAGCCTCTTAGATTGTATTTTTGATGTGTACATATTGCTATTTGATAAAAATGTGATTAACCGTGAGTAATTCATTACAAAGCCTGTAATTATTTAGATTTTTTTTTAAACTTACACTATTTAGTGCAGTCCCTCAGAACTGAGGCAAAACATGCCACCTTGTATACATTAAATTTGCAATTCTTTCAGATTCTTAAGCTAAGCAGCCTATTGAGCTAATGTGTTTGTTTGCTTTAGCTGTCGAGTATCAGACAGCCCCAGGATGCTGCCCTCCTCATCCGTGCTAAGCTGCTGTTCTTCAGGGGGCATCTGACTCACCAAAAAACATGATGAAAACTGAGCCCCCGTCAGCCACAGGAGGCAACGGGCCCTCCGCAGGGAACAGCGGGGGGAACAATGGGAACTCCAGCCTGCGCAGTGCCTCTCCGCATCGGAACGCTTATGAGGCGGGGTTAGCTGCACTCAAGAAGGCCACCGACCACCTCAACAACACCGCCACCAAAGGAGGGATCGACCGAGGCGCCAAACCTGCCCTCCTGCCCCGCCCAAACGAGAGGGGCCGCAAATATGGATCAAACGTCCACCGCATCAAGAACATGTTCATGCAGATGCAGTCTCCAGGAGATGAGGAAGACGGGAAAACCATTGGTAAGACAGTGGTTTTATACTGGTTCTGATTCAAGCTCTGGTTAGTGCCAGAGATACTAAACTTTGGTGATTTTTGTTTATGATCATGGTCACACCAGTTTAAGGGTTAGGACTTTTAACAAGTATTTTTTTTCCAAACCTATAACTATATGTGAATGATAAAAAAGCAGCAGATACTATTCTACCTTACACAGGCAAATGGTAGCCTATGTGAAAAGTACAGTTTGTATAACTACTATATGTTTAGTGTCAGAGCCAATGGTATTAGTTTTAGATGTAGGATGATAAGTAATTGATTACTTTTTTATCAAAGCTTTGTAAAAACATCAACTTAATGAGCTGAGACAAATGTTTTTTACAGTTCACAGGAACCAACAATTGTTTAGTTTTGGCTAGGAACCAAATTTCCAGGTTTCAAACAAAGAGTAGACTAAGTAGAGCAGGGCAATAAATGTATTTTATTTACACATTCACTCTTAAATTTATTCACTGTGGACAGTTTGGATTCTCCTAACACATATTGTCTTTGGGCATTGGGAGGAAGCTGGAGAGAACTTAGAGTAACACAGGGAGGACATGCAGACTTCAGTCAGAGTAGTCAGCCATGAACCTATGACCTCCTTGCTGAGAGGCAGGAGGAGCACTGATCATTCTGCCACTGTGCACCCCGCAAACAAATGAATCATAAATATTTTCTAACTGCTGCGCCGTCTGTGTGAACGTTTGTTTTGCTGCTAGCGTCCGGAGCAGCTTGAATAATGGCCACAGTGACTCCCAGGCACTATTCATTAGTCATGACTAATAATTACCAGAGAAAGATGCCTTGGTTTGCCCTTAGCTTAGCCTAGCTTATTTATGCAAATTAGCCATGTACTTCATTTTAAAATAATACTGTTTTTCTTTTATTCAAACTTAAACCTAAACTACTTAATTTTCATGACACTGGTAATGAAGATATTGTTTTGAATTGGGCATAGGGGATATATACTCAGCTCATTTATTTGTATTGTCTTCATTGGTGTAGAGAGCAAGAGTAAAACCTATATTGTACATTGAAAATTTTTTTTTGCCATTATGCCCAGCCAGCTCCTTGATAGAAAGAGTCAAGACTGAAAGATCATAATTTTATGTCACCTATACTACTGCCCAAATTCTCCCACCAGGAGAGAGTCAAATAAAAAGATCAGACAAATGAATAATGCGTTAAAGAATTTTATTAGTTAGTATTTGTTATGAGAGAGAGTTTGGCGCTTAGACCTTGGCAGGGAAAGACTTTGAGTGATGTGATATAGGAGAATTAGGGCAGAGCTAGCCTAGCCTGCTGCTGAGGGAGTGATGGAGGAGAGTGAGATGGTTCTGAATGACAGGAGAGATAGAACGCTTTAAATTTACACAGCTAACCAATGATTGGCTGAGAGATTGAGAAAGTAGGATGGGATTGGCTGAGAGAGGGAGTCAGCTGAGACAATGTAACATGGGAGCAGAGACTGATTGTAGTTACACTTCAGCTTCATGAGTCCCATCAGTGGAAAATAATTTTGGCCCCATTTAACAATAAATAGATTCTGTGCCATTTTTTTTAACCTAAATGTGTAAAATTGGTTGTAGTATTATGGTCTTTCTGTTTAAAAAAGTGCTATGGAGATGTGGGTATGTTGTGGTTTTGGCTCATAAGATAAAAGTTATTGGTTGTGCTAGAAGATGAAAGTTTTCCATCCAGTTACAATAATGATCTGTGAAAAACAATCATTTGCGGTCTTAACCCATCTTAATTCAAAATCCAGTCTCCAGGGCCCAGGCCAAGACCATTCTTTGTGAAATTGCTCTTCAGCTTGTAATTTTTGCATCTGTCTCTTGCAGGTAAAGACCAAGATGTGAAATTATCCTTACCCAGGGCATCCAGCCTCAGCGAGCACGTCGACCACAGTGCTCTTCTTAAAATGGGGGGCACAGTGTCTGAAAGGGTAAACCGTTTTGATGGCAAAGCAGAGGGAATGGGCTACTCCAAGCTTCAAGAGACGAGGAGGATCTTCGAACAGCGAGTGCTACAGGTCAGAAATTTGTTCACGTTTTGTTCTCTACAGCACAATACACACACTGACCACTTTATTAGGTACACTTGATCATCTAATGTTATTGCACATATCTGATCCACAAATCAAATGGCAGCAGACAACCCTACAGTGACTTACAGACCAACCAGCTAAAGTTCAAATTGAATAGCAAAATGGGTAAGAAAGGTCCTATATTAAATGTGGCATCGTTATTGGTGCCAGAAAGATGATTTCAGAAACTGTTGATAAACTGGCATTTTCCCACACAGCCATCTTTAAAGTTTATAGGTATTGGTCCTCAAAAGAGAAAATATTGAGTGAAAATGTCTTGTTAAGATCAGAGGATGTTAGAAAGGCAAGAGTAGCACAGACATCTATCAAGGCATGTGACTGTTTTACAATAGTAAAAATATAATGCCCAGACCTGGACTCACATCAGGGATTTTCTAGTTCAGGGGTAAATGCTCCATCCATTATCTCAGTGCTAGAGTATCTGGATCTCTGGATCCAAATTATGTTCTGGATCTATACAAAAAAATGTTATTCTTTGTTCTTTGGCTCATTACTACCCTTTACTAATAAATGCATCAACATCTGATCATTACATTTTATGGTTTTGTTGCTAAAAGAACAAACCAACCAACAAACATAACCATTCTGAGCCAGGTCACAGGGCAGCAGTAGAAGCAAAGACGCCTAGACCTCCCTCATCTCAGACACTTCTTCCAGCTCTACTGGGGGAATTCCAAGGCTTTATGAGGCCAGCCTTGAGACATCTTCCCAGGGAGGTGTCCAGGAAGCATCCGATTCAGATGCCTGAGCCACCTCAACTGGCTCTTCTCTTGGAGGAGCAGCGGCTCTAGTCTGAGGTCTGATCCTCTTGAGTAAACAAACTCCTAACCCTACGTCTAAGGGAGCGCCCAGCCACCCTCTGTAGGAAACATTTTGGCTGCTTGTATTCAAGATATTATCCTTTCTGTCATGACCCAAAGCTCATGACCACATGTAAGAGTAGGAACGTAGATCGACCAGTAAAATTAGAGCTTTGCTTTTTGGCTCAGCTCTTTCTTCACCACAACAGACCAGTACATCGACCGCATTACTGCAGACCAGTCAAACATAACCTTCTTTGGGAATAGTATTAATTATAAAAAAAGACTGCAGTTAAACTACAGCAGCAGACATACATGATTCAGTAAATGCCAAAAAGAATGAAGGCAGTTCTGTAGGGATGGGGGTCCAGCATCATACTAGCAAGGTTAATTTTCACAGATTTGAAATTACTTGTCTTGTTTTTCTCAGGAGAAGCAAGCAGCCACCAACCGAATCTTGCTGAAGAAAGAGCGTGCATCTGGATTTCAGGACAGCCGGTTGGACGTGGTGGCTCGTTTTAACGGCTCTACAGAAGCCTTAGATCGACTGGATGACCCGCCTGTGCCCGCCTCCGTACCTGCCTCAATCCCAGCTCCTGAGGGTGTGGCAGGCCCTGGAGACGCAGTTAGCCCCACTGTTAGTCAGCTCAGTGCAGTGTTCGAGAAAGGAAAAGAAGAGCTGCAGAACAACTACCTCCCTCAGCGCCGGTCAGGTCCCGCTCTAGGGCCAAAACCCAAACCTCCTCCCAAGAATGATGCTCTAAGAAAGGTGAGGAAGCATTCTGAGTGTCTTTTTGCACTACTGATAGCATGCCACTACACTGATTTATATAAATGGTTTGTTACAACCACATTTTTGTTTACTGAAAATTGCCGTTACAGGAAAAAATACCAGATCCATTTCACCGTGGAATTGGCATGGCTGACCAGGCTAAAGTATTGTTTAAGTTTGTGATAATTAATTTAATACTGAAGATTACGTTGTTTTTTGATGGGATAGAATTTTTTGACCGATCACGCACTCAGAAAAACGGGGGCTGGACCCGTTCGGATTAGGGATGCTTTTATTGGTTCAGTCCAAGCTCGTGCACGCCTATATACACTGAAGTAATGGCGGCAGCAAGTCCAACAAAGATACCAATTCCAGTGCTGGCTCCAACTGGTTACGGTGCAATAAAAAAAAAGAAAAACAGAGACAGAAAAAAGAGCAGAAAAGCTCAAATCTGGGATTAAATGAAATAAAGCACAAATATCTAATACTGATGAGAAGAATTTTGAACTCAATGTTTGTCATTTGATTATTTAGTTTGTAATTCTGTGGGTTCTTATATTAATGCAACACTATGTGTTTGGACATTAAAATTATGTTCTGAAAACTATTTTAGCGGTAGATCAAGACTTAACGACTGCCACGCCTTTCAACCCCTGAGCACTTCTCTATCCCTATGTAACTCAGGGGAGCGAGCTGCTAGTAAAATGTGAGCAAAATGCTCATGCTACTCAAAGCACTTTTGTTCTTTTTGTCATGTCTAAAAACTAAAACTACGAACTGTGACATAAACTACCTTTTCTATTGATATGGTTGATAAATTTAGCATTCTACAGACTTCTCCAGTGAGGGGATGCAAGCACATTGTGCTGCTTTAGTGCCTCTCAATAAGACGATTGTGAGTTGGGCAGAAACTAAATCTTTGGTTTCCTCCTACCATCCAAAAGCATGCCGTGCAATTAACTGGCACATCTCAAGGAGATGGAGTACAGCCTATCCCAGCTCAAAGTAGCTGGGATAGGCTCCACCCCCTTGTGAAGTAATAAATAAAAGCTTTTTTGTCTATTTAAATTTTTGTGTTGGTCTCTATGGTCATAGTTTGAGTGTGAGATAAGTGACACTTCACTAATACATTGTATTTGTATTTCTAAATGTAATTTTACTCTGGTCAATTCGAAAATCAAATATTGTTAGTCAGATATAATAATAACAGTGCATTGGCTTTTTTAGACATTCAAAGTCACTTTATATTTAAGTGCAATATTTATTCACTCTTCAGTCACACTGAGGTGATAAGCTACTTCTGTAGTCACAGCTGCCTTGGGTTGGGACTGATTGACAGAGACATGGCTGCCATTCTGCACCTATGGACTCTCAGACTACCACCAAACACACAATAACACAAACATATTCATACACCAGTGCCACTGTCACTGGAAGCAAGGTGGGTGAAGGGTCTTGCCCAAAGACACACACACCAAAAATTGCAGTATGCAGTGCTGGTGTGTGGGGATTGATTCGCCAACCCTCTGGTTTGTGGGCAAACAGCTCTACCTACTGAGTTTCTGACGCCCCTATTTGCAGTAGTTAACATATATATAGTATATTAAATGTTTGCTTGAAGTTAACCAGCTTTATAGAATATTTTTTGCAATCATCATGTTGCATTCTGCAATTTTTCAATTAAACTATTATTATTTTTTATTGACAACTCTGTCTCTCTGTTGTAGACAAAGGTGCTACCCCCTGGGAAAGATGGGTCAACAGAGAAATCTAGGGCAGTGACAAACCAGGAAGAGCTACAAACATCATCAAGTTCTCAACAGGGATTAGAAGGAACTGTACAAAGTGAGGAGAAGGAAAGCACTGGAGTGTCTGAAATCCATCTCAACAACTGTTCCACCTCTGTACCCCCATCTGTAACTGTGACTTCAGCCAGCTCTTCAGAGGAACAACCCGAGTCCAGAGACAAGGGCTCCAGCACGGAGCCCATCATCATAGTGGACGAATGTGAACCAAACGGCACCTCCGAATCTGAGGGAGCTCGACTCGTACAAGCCGTGGTCCATGCTACTTTAGAAAATGGAGAAACTGAGATTCCAGCCTCATCGGAACACAAAGGCCATGAGAGGACAGAGGAAGAAGAGGAGGATGAGGGTTCGAGGAAGGAGGACTACTCGGAGGGAGATTTAGTGGACATCAGTGCGTACAGTGGCATTGGGGAGGACGATTCAGGGGGCAGTCAGTTAGACGACGATGAAGATGAGGAAGACGAGGAGCCGTATCAGCCCGAGACCAGCAGCCATGAGATAGAGGGACTACCTGAGGAGGAGGAGCCTGCGCCGGCCAATAGGAAGATCCGCTTCAGCACTCAACCAATCAGGGTGAGTGAATTGCAAATTTGTAAAAGTATGCAGTTAGCCTTTTTTTGTTTTAGTTTTTTTTATTGCTTTTTGTATTTGACAAAAAATTATTCACCTTGTTTGGCATCACAATTGTGTTAAGATTCATTTTTATTGTTAAATATTTGAATCGAGGAAAATGTTCAGAGCATGTCGAAAGATGTCTCCCATTGGCTGTTGATGCTGATAGTTTAAAAATCTGATGCATTTTTTGCAGTAACATAGCCTTGAAACTAAACATGTAGTGTTCCAGTTGTTAACTCTGTGAAGGCTGGTTGTTAAATGCAAATTTATAACTGTCCAACTGTCAGAACCTTCTGTTATCTCATGCACATTTATAGGCCTTGACCTATTTTGGTTAGTGTCATCTCAAAAGCTATATATACTGCTGGTAAACGACTAGCTTTTGTTATATGACTATACCCTTAAAGCCGGATCACATACGTAAATATTTCGGTTCTTAGAAAAGAGATGTTCAGTAAAATTACTTGCATGGAAATGTTGTAATCTTGTTTATCATTCAGTCAGATGACAACTATTCAAATATATCTACTTCTAGCTGTTTACTTGGGCTGTAGCAAGCAAAGTGCAGGCTGGAGATAACCCTGTGATGAAGCGCTTCCTGTGTGGTTTCTGCGCCTGCCCAGCGCCCAGAAGATGATTCACTTTTACCTTACGAAAGCATGTAACTTTATACAGTAATTATTTGTGAATATATTCAGAATATTTGACATAGTGCTGCCATGTTGCTTCTGTGATAAAACTGCACTATAGATCACTGAAGCGCTCATTAGTTTCACATTCATAAAAAACCCTACCCCGGCTTTAACTGAACTTCCTCTCTGTAGCATCATACAGTCAGGCTTCTTTGTGGATTTTGGCTGATTTCGCCATAGCATTTCCTGCTGACTCGGGCTTAAACTGTGCGCTTTATGTTTGAGCGCTGATCTTGATTTAAACTTAAGCTTATTTATATATGGGGTGTGTATTTCTCCAACCCCCCCACCACCTTCCACTCCCACTCACAGCCCAGTCAGCTGGTGGAGCTTAGCGGCTCGTGAAGCATGCACTGACACGCTACTGAGCTGTCACTGTGCTTCCTCTGTAAGTAACATCAGTTTCAGGAGTCACAAAGAGTTTAAAGTGAAAGTATGCAATTTTATTTTTTTAGGAAACTTTTTTTTTTTGAGCTTTCTACCATAAATAATGTTCCCTCATCAAAAACATACCTGGAGTTGTGTTTTGTTTTATTCACACTTTTGAGTAATCCTGTATTCTCTGGCACTGCCAAACACCTGGTTCCTTCTTAGCCCCGCACCCTTCCTACTCCAGGAAGCACTGACTAATTAACAAGCCTTCTACATCTAGTCTGCCCTCATTCATTTACATAGAGAAATGGGAAGACTAGATTTATCCAGTATGTCAGCAGCAGAGCAGTTCTCATACCACACAGTGATGTAGGTGGACAATATACTCTCCACAACCCACAAATAAAAGGTGTTAGTTACTCAGGGCATACTTTATCCCACTTCAGCCTCCTAAAAAAGTAGAGGCATTGTGGGCCATTTTTGTTTTGCTCAGGCAGACCATTATATTCTCTGAGGAACTCATTTTGAGCATTGTAGTAGTACTACTAGTGAAGAAAATCTGTTTACAAAAATATGTATGGATCTAGGGCCTTACACGCTCTCTCAAGTCAAGGTCATAAAAAGTCCAAACGATTCTTCCTGTCACACCTTAAAATGTGTAACCGCTGACCAGCACAGCCCAGCTCTAAGTGCAGTTGTGAGTGAATGTGGCCAGAGAAAGCTTTGTTTGTTTATGTGGAAGGTGAGAGTCACAGTCAGCAGCAGCCAGTAGAGTCCTGTCAAAACAGTGTTCAATGCAAGTATGCAGCCACCTGATCTCACACTGAAACAATTTGTACTAAATAACAGATACGTGCATCAGCAACGTTCATTCAAGTCCCTGCAATTCTACACACATACAGTGCATGAGCTAATCCCCAAACACTGGCATACGTGCATATAAAAATTATGTACTCATTTGATAAGACTTTGATTGTATCTGTAGATAATATAACATCTAGAGTGCTGTTGTTTTTTCAGAATAGATTAACTTTGAGAATAGTTAGACTATAAAAAGTAATCCAAGATATTTAAAGGTTCAACATCCCACACTGGACTAGCTTGATATGTAATATGTACAGTTTATAGTTCTATGTAAAACTGTATAACCCAGTTTTATCCATAATAACTTTAATGTGATCCACTTTTTACAGAACCAAAGTTATCTTGTAAGAAACTCTCACTGCACTTTCCATAATGATATGCTGTCAAACTGTACATTGTCTTCTTTATCTGCAGCAGCAGATGTAAACAGCTCAGGAGCATGGCTAGCCACAGTAGCCATGTTGCTAGATACCACTAACCACTCTTAGTGAGAAATATATCTCACTTTCTTGACCTCTTTTTCTGATCTGGGGACATAAGGAGTGCTGCTAGCTTATCTGGTGTTGATAGTGAACCCATGGTCCCGACTGGTAGCTGGTTATTTTCCGAGTTTACAGTAAAGTTACAGCGTACCAGTAATACTCAGATTACCACTTTGTTCCATGGTATTTTGAGCACTTATTAGTTTTGATACCACTGTGTAATCAAGTACTTACCTGCTGCTGTTGGTGTCAGTCTTAACTGATTGTGGTGGTTGGGTGAGTAAAATGAGTATTCTACATATCAGCATTTTCTTCACAAGTCATCATGAGTTTTTTAATAATAATGCTCTGCCATTTTATGACTGCTACTGTAACTCTAATAAAGCAGCTAGATACTAATGCTATCCACAAATAATTCATAGTGACAGCATGTGTGTGAATAAAGCCATGTGGAGGGGAAGTGCTCCCTGGGGATTTAGATCAGATACATGTCTCCACATTCACAGATAGTCGTGCCGCAGTGACAAAGAGTCCCGCCGGCTGAGACATGCCTGCTGTTGTAACGCTTTGTTCCTTATTGTTTCAACATCTTCAAGTTCAGCAAAAAAACACTCAGTCGGGCCTGCTCCAAGTCTCCAGCAAGTCTGGCATTGTTTTGTCCCTGTGAAAGTAGATAAGCTGCAAAAGTAATATTAAAAACATTCTCTTTTAGTTTGATACTGTTTTTGAAGGTGTTGCGTTGTTCTAAAGGAGAACAAGGTTGGCTTAAAAATATGAAATACAGTATAATATGGCCCCTGTAATGAATGAACTTCAATGAATAAGTAATGAATTAGCATGACTTGCACAAGGACAACTGTTTCATCTGTGGTCAAAAGTATTGCAATGCGGAATACTATTTTAGAGATTATACCAAACAAATGTTTTTCTACAAATATGGGTTAGGGATATCCTAAAAGATACTAACTGCAGGCACAAGTGGTTAGTAAAGGAACTCATTTGTTTTAGTGGACATTCTAGGTACATTTATAAGATATCCATTTTATTCTAAAGCAAAACATGTTTGCATATAGTTATTACTTTCAGTGGGTGGGCACAGTGGCAGAGCGGTCAGTGTTCTCGCCTCCCAGTAAGGAGATTGTGGGTTCGATCCCACAGTCGTCCCCATGTTACCATGGGTTCTCTGCGGGTACTCCGGCTTCCTCCCACCATCCAAACACATGCATGTGTTAGGTGAATTGGTAACTCTAAACTGCCTCTAGTGAATGAATGTGAGGGTGTCTGTCTGTGTGTATCTCCTTGTCAGCCCTGCAACAAGCTGGCCCCTGTCCAGGGTGTACCCCACTGGAATAGGCTCCAGTCACCCGCAACCCCTAATGGGAATAAGCGGAAGAAGACGAATGAATGAACTACTTTCAGTCTAAAACACTCATATGTTTCAAAGATTATAGCTAGGGATGCATGATAATGCATTTTTTTAACCAATACCAATAACCAATAATTTAAAGCTTCTTGTGGCCGATACTGATAATGAACCGATAATTCTCAGATAAGATTTTGTATCAAATTTGATCAAACTGAACCTGATTTTGAGAGAAGTACAATTCAATTTAACAGTATAGCTCTTACCAAACTTCATTAAGCCTGATCTTACTTATAAAACCTGAAATACATTTGACAAATTTATAAATATAGAGTAAAATTATCCTTCTCATAAGCACAATAACTTACACTCATACTGTAGACTATATCCCACTTTGATCTGGTGTCATAAGTCACACATTACTTATCTCTGTGCCCAATGCCTTTTTTTTAATTTGCTATTATTATTATTGTCATTTTTTTTTTTACATTAATATACATTTAAAGACATTTTCTAACAACTTAGTTGCAGGTCAGTCGTCTTTTACCCCATTTGATCTTGAATCCATTAGGGGGAAAGAGGCGGGCCTTACGTTAGATCATCCAATCAGACGAGTTTGCCCAGAGCCTGCTCTTGCTGACGCATGAGACGCAGACTGTGAACGAGGCGATCAAATCTGTGGAATAATAAAAAGTTTGTGCAGGATAGAGACTGTCCTGTCCCGCACAAAGTCTCTGGCTTCTACATTGGGTTGATATGAGGCTGTTCTTTGCTCTGTGTGAGAGAGGAAGCCCAAATTGAGCAGCAGTGGGGCTCATATCATCCAGTCCTTCTGTCACTCGATGAGAAAAGTGCTGGAAAACTCCTCTCGCTCCACACACAGTCTGGGCATTTAGTCGAATATTAACAGACAACACGCTCTTTTAAGACCAGACATAGTTTTTGTGTTAAGCTTTTGAAGTGGCGCCATACGCCATGCAGCGCTGACTGTGTGTTTGACTGAAGACAGCGGGGCGGGCTGCTCTGTATTCTTCACATCCTTGTCATGATAAAGTTTTAGAAGACTTATAATATTTGATGTAAAAAACTAGTAGCTTCCTTCCCTTCTCCATAACTGCAACTTGCAGAAACTGTCAGTCTTTGATGGACACCGTACAAGAGGCCTGCACAGGGGACAGCTCCACTGCTCCCAGGCTGACAGCAGTCTGCAGCAGGGGCGGGGCTGGGGGACACTCACAGACTGAGAGCCGGCAATGAGAAAACCACAGGGCAAAGATGGCAAAATTAAAGCAGTTCGGGCTTATTATTATTGGTTGAATTTTTAATTATTGGAATTATCTGTATGACGCCATAATTGCCAATTATCGGCCCGATAATTATCGGGTCCGATATTATTGTGCATCCCTAGTTATAGCTAAAAGATATACTGTAAATGACAGGAGGTTCCCACAGTTCCCTGAAAACTTTCAAAAATGTTGAAATCTGTAATTAGGGAAATATCCTGGAATGTTTCTTGTCCTTATTAGTTTTAGTGGACACTCTCACTCACCTGTGTGAGATATAGTATAATAGTCATTCCTAAAGTCAAGAACATCTGACCCCCCCCCCCCCCCACACACACACACACACACACACACCACACCCCCTACACACACACACACAGATCTCATTTATTGCAGCATACCTACCTTCATAGATATGCCACAGTTTTGAAGCACAGTGGTAGGTTGAAGTAGTGACACCCATGATAAAGTAGACATCTGCCCTGACTTGCCTCGACACCACACATGCTGAGTTTGCCAGTTGTAAACAAGGCTACCTCTGTGAGTTTCTATAAAGAGGTGGAATGTGGATGGGTGTGTTTTTCCTTCATAGCACACGCCTCCACACAAAACACGTTACGTACAGAGGAAGGTGATTGATAAGAATCATCAACCGAGCCCAAAAAAGATATCTGGTATGTTGTCTTTTTATAGTCTAGAGGTTACAGTTCACACTTGAACTTGGTCACATCTTATATAACGTAATTTCAGTAACCTGGCTATTCTGTAATCTATATTTATATCTGTATTATTATATATTTATTATTTTATGATTTTAGGACATTTAATAAGTTGTAGTCAGAAACAAATTAATTTCTTAAAACACAATGGCCTTCTTTCACAAAGGAGGTTGAAGTAACTCTGAGTTAAATTCTTAACTCAGAATTGTTCTACTCAGACCAGGCCAACTCAGAGTTTTCTGTTTCAGAACACAGGTTTGGAGTTAGGTCAGACAACTCTGAGTTTATTCACTTTGAGTTTAGCAGAGAAGAGAAGCCATTATTAATAGAACTAAGAAAAGAGGATTCACCATGACAATGATAAACCAAAGGAAGTGGCCATTTTAGAGGAAAAGGAAGTCATGTGACTGTGAAGAGGCGATATTCAGATTTAGGTGATGTTAAAGATTACTTAATAATTAGTTGAATACAAATAAAAGAAGGCATGCAAATTATATTGCATTGCTGCACAGTATATAAAAACATGAAAAATACTATCCCTATTTTTTCTTTCATTTTCTTAAACTTAATGTTGCATGATGCATTTTGGCTAATCTTAATAAACTTAATATTTCAGATAGTGAAGTGTATGATTGTGTGAAAAGTAAGTTTTTTTTAAACCTGACATTGATCAATTTAATAAAGTAAGATGATTAATGTCTCTATGTGCATGACATCACCATTTTAGTTGATAAAAGTTGATTAATACATAATTTTAGAATGTAAATGTATAAGTTAAAAAGAAAAGTATAAAAGTTATAAAAGTACAAGTTTAAAAGTTAAATCATTGTTAAATCATTATCTTTTAAACTCTTGTCAATCTTTAAGTCTTCCCAGTGTTCTTGTGAAAGAGGAAATGAGTTGTCCAATCAGAGCGCTCCTTCAGGCAGCTGCAGGAGGAGGGTTGAACTCAGGGTTAGAGAAGAAAACCTTCTCCAGACCAGTTTAGGTTCACAGAGTAACCATGGTAACTGACTCATAATTTATGTTAACTCTCTCTGGGAAAGAGAAAACTCTGAGTTTTCCTCAGTGGTACTAATGACTCTTTATGCCAATGATGACATTTTAGAAAAGTTGAAAAATTGCACTTTGGTTCTGAAAACACAAATATATAATCTTAACATCTGAAATCATGAGGAACAGTGGTGGTCAATAATGAACCAGTTGTCTTGAGTGAGTGAGTCAGGCTATTTCATTACTCACTTCTGTTATATAAAGTGCCAAACATAGCTAACTAAATTGATGTTAATTAAGTTCAATTTTTTTCCCCCAGAATTATTGAGCTTATGAGTTTTAAAGATCAGTATTAGTGACCACAGATGAACCAGTGGTCCTTTTCCAAGTCATGCCTATTCATTACTTATTTATTGTAGTTTGTTCATTTGAGAGTTCAGTCATATTCTTTTTTGTTCTTTCTTATTGTTCATTATAAAGCCACAAATCATGTCACTTATTCTAGATACAAGTGAACTTATATATTTTGTTACAAGTGTACACAGTCTGATATCCCATTCCCACATTGCAGCTGTGTGCTGCAATGGCGTTGGAATGTGTGATTGGTTGTAAATTAACGCAGCCTTCAGCAAAAACACTAGCACAGTGTCTCAGCTCAGCCTTGTGTGATCATTACATCAATAATTTGCATGATGGTTTGATCCTAAAAATTCACTTAAGAGATGCATACAATACATTCTTTGCAAGCCTAAACTCTAGGGCTGACAGCCTCTGGTCACTTAGTCGACTGATAGTGAGGTCTTGGTTGACTAAAGTTTTATTGGTCGATTAGTTGCATGTAATCTGCGTCAGTAAAGATGGTCCAGTTTATTATTTGATAACTTTTATTTTTCATTGTATTCAAGATAAGTTAACACTGCTTTGTAGATAAAATATACATCCATCTTTTTGTTGTAATTACTGTGGTGCCACTTGTTTATGTAACCCTGTGGTAAGTCCCCCCCCACCCCCATCTCCTTAGGTTACCCTCTGTGCTGGGCATGACTTTGGTTGACTAATCATTTCTTTGTTTGACTACACCCCTACTAAACTCCAAAGTCACTAGTTTGTAAATTTTGGTTAAAAAATGTTGGGATACTGTGTAAAATGTAAACAAAAGTAGGATGCAATGGTTTTAAAATCTCATGAAAAGCTGTTGAAACTAAGCTCAAAATTGAATGAAAAATAATAGCTCATGTTGGTTGGGCGACATAACGATATTACCGTATACCGGGGTATGTAAAAATCCCAACGGTATCACTTTCAATACCGTGGTTTAAATCCCTGAGAAATTGTAAAATAGTTTTTTTTTAAATACCATATTTTCCGCACTATGAGGCGCATCGCATTATAAGGCGCACCTTCAATTAATGGCCTATTTTAAAACTGTTTTCATATATTGGGAGCACCGCATTATAAGGCGCATCCACTAGATGGTGCTGCGCTAAAGGGAATGTCAATAAAACAGTCAGATAAGTCAGTCAGTCAAACTTTATTAATAGAATACAAACCAGCGTTCTTACAACTCCCTGTTGAAAACAATGTATTTGCAACTCCATTTGTCACAGTTCAAAGTAGGGCTGTCGACCGCATTATCGTCATACTGTGCTGTTAGTAATCCAACCGCATTGGGGCACAAGCGACCGCGATAACCACAGTTTATCATCAATGGGATGCACAGTTTAATTTTACTGTAAACCATGAAGCATTTAATGTTTACGCACGTATATGCGCTCAGAGACGCTGGGAGTGGAGAACGGAGGGTTAATGGTGAGAAAGGAAAAGGCTTCTGCAGGAGCTGCGCTGCTCCATTGAAGCTAAAGGCTGATTTATATTTCAGCGTCTTCCTGACGCCAAACTACCGCAGTTGGCTCGACGGCGTTGAAAACCCTTGTTGTTTCATGCAGAGCCATTTCATCGCGAGACCAAGCAAACAATCACAGCGCTTGCGGTCCGCGGCGCCTCGACGCATAGTTACATTTTTGGCCCGGTGCACATCAGGGCTGCGGCGTATGTTTTGAGAGAGTTCGCGGAGCTTTGCCGTCGATTTGACATGGAAGTATAAATCAACGTTTAACCGCTTCCCAAGCAGATACTGGGCTTACGCGTTACTCAGAGGAGGAGCCGTAGACTCGACTGACGATCCACTCACCTGGTGACGCGATAACTACGTGAGGTTTTTCTCTGCCCTCTCACCTGCCGCAGGTGTGTGTGTGACACAGTCGCTCTGTAGAGTCTGTGCTGCGGGGAGCACTGCTAGCCTCCTTAGCTCATCTCTCAAATCACAAAAGGTGAACATGTGGGTTTTTCTAAAGCTACCATGTTACACGCGCTGCAAGGGCATTCACTCGTGCCTGAGTCGTTTTTGTTAAAGCAGAGGCTTAACTATATAATTAGCTTATAATCAAAATTTGTTTGGACATGTCATTTTTTCAGGTGTTATTATTAACTTATGCTATACCGCATATAATTACCGCAGGGGAAATTCTCTCACCGCAACAGCTCTAGTTCAAAGCTACATGAACAGTGTTCAAGCGCTCAGTTTTCTGTCCCCTCAATGTCACAACTCTTCTACTAGATGGAGCAAAGGCCGCGCCTCTTTGTTCTTTTGCGGCAGGATCCATAAACATGTCTATGGCACACATGAACAGCTGGGACTGGAATTCCCCTTTACTGTTTTTACCGCTGTCATTTCGGCGACGCCCCCTGAATACGGTAGCCATAATTAACCAACACTGATCCATATATAAGGCGCATCGGATTATAAGGCGCACTGTCGGTTTTTAAGAAAATTAAAGGCTTTTAGGTGCGCCTTATAGTGCGGAAAATACAATTTTAAAGGAAAGTTTAGCTTTAATTAGGTTGATAGACTATTATACCGTATACCCCGGTATAATTTGGGGACAGTAAGACGGTATGGAAAAATGGATATCACCCAACTCTAGCACATGTTGAATTTCATGGCAGCAACACATCTCAATAAAGTTGGGACAGGGGCACCAAAAGGCAGTTTTGTGGTACTATAAAAAAGTTTTTTTTTTTTATTATTATTTAAGGAAGAAGCCATATCTAAACTGAATTTAGAAATGTAGCCATCATCTCTGGGCTAAAGTTAATTTAAATGTACTGAGGCAAAACAGAACAAAACAAAATGGTCAAGACTTCTAGTTTTGTGTGTATGTGTGTGTGTAATGGTCACAAGTTACCCCAGAACTCATTAGCCTCCGCCAAGCCTTTCATGACCTACAGATTTTTTTTTTTTTTTTTTATGTGGGTGGTCTCCATTAATCTAATTAGATGCAAAATGCTCCACTAGCTGTTTTAATACTACATGTTAGTTATGATTCCAGCTTTTTGTTGCCCCTGTCCTAACTGTTTTGAGATTTGTTGCTGCCATCAAATTCAAAATTCTAAATGTTTATTTTCTCTTGTGAATAAAGTATGTTTGAGACTTTTATGTCTTTGTGTTTTACACAGTAGCCCAGCATTTTGAAACAAGGTCTGTACATTATTTATAATAGGAGCAAAAGGAGCATACTGTAAGCTCCTGTAATGGTAGTCGAGATGCACTGGATGTTGTGATGTTGAAGGTAGGTTGGTGTTTCTGAAGGCCCATGCATGCACTCGAACAGCTTTAAAGTTTCTCAACAGGAAGGAAATGCAACAACAGGAAGCAGTTTAACAATCAGGCTCTCTGACCCTGTTTGTGCTATAGCAAGTGTGTATATACAGTGGCCTTGTAGATACAGAACATTGTTAATACCTACACATAAGAACTATTATAGGATGTTCAGTCTGTGTAACTCTACATGTCTCACACTTTGAGCATTGCCACTAGACAAAGAGAGAGACAGAAACCAAAGGATATGCTAGTGCCAAACTCACACTGGGCAAGCCTGCGGTTGCCATGGAAACTTTAGTCATGTGACCAGCGAGATGGTCACTGGGGACAGATGCGGCTGACCTTTTTTTTTCAGGAGGGGGAGGGGTGTAAAGGAGAGTGGCAGAAAGGTGGGAAACGGATCACGAGGCTGTATGATTTATTAATGTATTCAACATGAAAGAAAATAACATGATATATTTTTAGCTGGACATGACGTTCTCACATATTATTTAATGTGCTGTGTATTCCCTGCAGTGATTGAGTACATCTCACTACAGGGACAATCATTTAGGACTGTAACCATTAACTACAGCTTAAAATAGGAAGTGAGGACAATACAGCCATTGTTAGTTGTGGAGTAAAAAAAGAGAAGATTATATGGTTATTTGGCATACAGTATTATCACTATAACAGTTAACAGCAAATTCTAACACTGTATTGTTGTGGTTACTCTTTATAGATTCTGCATGTATAATTACTGACATACATAATTCATATAAGAGGAGGTTAGAAGTCAGAATGAATTAGTGGATTGCTAACAAATATTAACATCTTTGTATTTTGTGAGCCAAACATTTAAATAAGTGTTAATGGCATTATCTATGCCTTACACAGCTTATGTAGATATCTGTGGCTTCAGATGCGTTCTATATTCATATTTTTAAACCAATCTTGGTCACCTCTTCAACACCATTGCACGTTTTACAACCTTTAAAAACATAATATGACTAAAAGGGGAAAAAAAAGTATTCTACTTGTCCCATAAAGAAAGAGATGAAAAAAAATCAACATGGGCAGCAGCAGGCAGAGTGTTGTGGTATTTTGAACTTAATCAAAAAAAGTAAATTTGTTGAATGCTATTTACTACAAAATGAAAAATAGCTGTGGCACTGTTTTTTGATAGAGGAATGAGAGCTGACTGGATGCAGAGGGCTTGTTCATTGGTCAGTGCTGCCTGCAGTGGGCAGGGGTTTTGAGGCCTCAGAAAGGTCGTGCCAGAGAATAGAGGATTACTTAAACATGTGTGAATGAAGTACAACTCCAGGTATGTTTTTTATGAGGGAACATTATAACATGGTAGAAAGCTCAGAAAAGATGATTTTGCATAAGGGAAAGGTATTTATATAGTGCTTTACCTATGACACAAGTCACCCAAACTGCTTTACACAGAAGGGAAGGGGTATTGCATTCACTCCACAGTCAGTGGTGGTAAGCTACATTTTGTGGCCACAGTTTTCCCTGACTGACAAAAGTGTGGCTGCACACATCTGGACCCTCTGACCACCATCAAATATAATCACACTGACACATTCATACAGGAAAAGTGGGTTAAGTGTTTTGCCCAAGGACACAACAACAGTATGCACTGGCAGTTGCAGGGCTTGAACTACCAACCTTTGGGTTAGTGGGCAAGTGTCTCTACCAGCTGAGCTACTGCCGCCCCATAGTCTTTTTAAAAAATTTTTGTTATTGTCAAGGGTTTGAGGTAGGGTTGACTGGGCAATATGACCAAGCATTTTTGTCACAGTATTGTTCAAAATGATGTCAGGATGATGGTATCGCATGTTCACTGTGTCCAGAGATAACACATTTATTCAGATTTGAATGATTATGGGTTTATGTTGTCTCTGCAAACAAACAATTCAAATACTATATACAAATATAATAGAAAAAATAAAATGATTTAACAAACTGGACATTTGCTCCATGTCATTCCACCTGATTTCCTGTCTGTCCCTATTTAATAAAAAAAATCTGAAAATCAAAAAAGAAAATTTAAAGTGAAAGATATGTCCATATAAAATGAAAATATTTTTAAAAACATTTATAGCTGCTATACATAGAGCTACAACTCCATTGTTTGAAAGATTTACATGGCCACCCTAAGGGTTAGCTTTTAGGTGTGATTTTGTCTCAAAGGTAACCTTGTGAATACCACTGTTTAAAATTTTAAAACTGTCCCAACAATCCAATGTTTGACCTCTAACCTTTGCCCTCTGACCTGTGTGTAGGTGTTCACGACCTACTCAAATGAAGACTATGACAGGCGTAACGATGACGTGGACCCCATGGCGGCCTCTGCAGAGTACGAGCTGGAGAAGAGAGTGGAGAAGCTGGACCTGTTCCCTGTAGAGCTAGAGAAAGGTACAGAATCACAGAGAGTCACCACTCTTATGTAACTCACCCACGTGCACGTCATTACTGACAGGGTGCTGTGAGCGGTCATCCACTGTCGGCCTGCTAACAAATCCATTATCCCTTTATAGGATTAAACTTAGCGCAGATTAGCCCAATTAGCTGCTAGTAATTCTGAACATAATGGCTTTGAATTAGCCACAAAGTGTGGTGCTTCTCTCACTGCTACAGAATTACTACATTTATGACATCCTTCATTTTTGGGGAAAATCATGTCTGCTGTATGCGTTTTTTTTTTTTGTCAGGGCATGTCATGACAAAAAATGATTGGCAACAACCGAAAAAGAAATTTTCATATTCAAATTCAAGCTGATTGTGTGTATGCTGTCAGTGAATGCGTAGAACACATGAGCAAGCGACTTGATGTTTAGCTTCTCTATTCCTAGGCTAGGCTACATCAGCTACAAACTACAAGTGACTGGATGCATTACCTTAAACTATTGGATCTGGACATGTCTAAAACACCAAATAACACCACATGGAGTACTCAAAGTTAGGGATGGATTTAGGACTTGTGCTTCTTCATCAAAGAGATCTGCCTAACAAGACTGCTCAAGCCTCAAACTTACATCAAGGCAAAATGCTGCTGATTGTGAACAAGTGATGTATTAATCTTAAGTGCACTAATAGAAAATGTCTAGTTTAACAACTGAATGATATATATGAATGCATGTTTTGATGTTATTTGTTTTAGGGTTTCCAGTGATTGTGTTAGTCTTCATTCTTTTTCACTTCAACAATCACTGCAGTGTTCAACACAGTGATTAATGCAAACTAAATAAAACTTGTGCATACTGTCTTTTTCTTGCAGACAGCGACGGCCTGGGCATCAGTATCATTGGGATGGGAGCCGGAGCTGACATGGGATTGGAAAAACTGGGAATCTTTGTGAAGACGGTGACAGAGGGAGGAGCAGCGCAGAGGGACGGCAGGTATATGACCGGCTGTGGACACATATTTAAGCCGATGACATCTGTACTGCATTTAGACACAGTTCATTATTATAGGTTACGAGTCTGTATAACTAGAGAAGCTTGCATCAGGAAGGATGGGTAAAATTACACTACATTGTTGCCTCTCTACTGTACTTCACCTCTGCTGTCGCTGCTAGTAAAAGGAAACTTGTGGTTTAAGCGATGTGAACTATTTTGACAGCTGCACAGTTTATTACATTCTGAAAACCTGTAAGGGCGTGAATCTTTCATCTGTGAAATCTGTCTTGGCAATTCCATGCTGATTATTTAAGTCATGATTAGAGTCTATTTTTGATTCAGAATGATTTTTTATTCAGAATCATTATTGCATTTGATTCAGGTGGATTGTGGTGCTGCAAATTTGGTCAAGAAGTGGGTTTAAGATCATGCAATACACACATGAAGACAATGTAAACAAAAGAAAATATTTATTCCAAACATTTCTTTCTCTAGTTCTTGCACCAACTCTTTTGATATCTATATTACAAAAATAAAATTTTGTATAGATTAAACTGGCAGGCTAAAAGCAGTGAGAGAAGGCTGGATTCATGTACTTTGAAAATTGATTTTGAATCAATTTGTTTCAATGATAAGAATCTCTATTTGATCTACTGTCCCATGTGTTAAGTTTCGAATGAATACATTTTTACTGCTAAAACATTTTTATTGTGGTTTCTTGCATGTAGGGAAGTTTCAAATATTGTTGTAGTTCAATTATAACTTTGAAACTACATGTAAACATCTTATTCCAATTAGGGGACAAGAATTTGTGCTTCAGAACTGACAGTGGCACAGAATAACGCATGTAAACAAAAAGACCAAGACCAGTGTTTGGTTCAATAGTCATTCGTTTTGAGACTGGCAAAGAGTCATTTTTGGGTCACTCTACCACTGGTTATATTTGTTGGCTTTTTTGGCTTCTCAAAATAAAAATATTGTAATAAGAAAAAGCTTCTACTATAGCTTATAATACATTCATTTGCCCATAAAAAGAATCAATGAGCCAGTTAGCCAAGTTTATTAGCATTTATTAACAAACAAACATAACAAACAAGTCAGATTTAATGTTAGCCAAGACCGTATGAATACAGAATTTGACAATAATCCATTTTGACAAAAAGCATATTCCAGTTAAGGTCTACATGCATAATGTTTGGGGATTCTTTTCTTTTTAAATGTTTGTGTGTGTATAGGATCCAGGTGAATGACTTGATAGTGGAGGTGGATGGGACCAGCCTGGTCGGTGTAACCCAGGCCTTCGCTGCTTCGGTTCTCCGCAATACATCTGGCATTGTCAAGTATGTTGTATTATTTATTTTATATATATATATATGTGTGTGTGTGTGTGTGTGTGTTTGGTATATAGTGTGTTCGGTTTTCTGTTCTGTTTGTGCTTGAGCAATAGTTAATGAATTTTCCTGTGGGTGGTCTGACTCTGGTTTGCTGTGTCATGGTGTGTGTCTGGGCGTGTATACAGTAGGAGTGGTTGTGTCATGTTTCTAACTGGCGGTTGAATATTTTGCAGGTTTGTGATTGGCCGCGAGAAGCCAGGTGAGCAGAGTGAGGTGGCCCAGCTGATCCAGCAGACTCTGGAGCAGGAGAGATGGCAGCGGGAGATGATGGAGCAGAGATACAAGCAGTACATGGATGATGATGAGGAGGTACAAATACAGGAATGGTCCATATGCTGTGATGAAGAAAGAGAAAGTGTGTAGAACCACAGCAAAGGGCGGACAGCAGGAAGTATAGTTCATTTTCTCCCCCTTGTGGTCAATGGTGGTACAAAACTACAGCAAGAAATTCACCTTATGCTTTTAAAGTGGAGCAAGCAGAGGTGTCACATTTCACAAGTTCTCAAGTTATTTTTATTATTATGGTTATGACTTGATTCAGTAGTTAATTTTCTTATTTTTAAGTTAGCTTTTCAAATATATTATTGTAAGCATTCACAGCTACCAGGGTGTTAAAAAAGTCCATCTGGCCCTGGTTTTTAGAGTTAAAATGAGTTTAGTGCAAGGGTTTCACAAAATAACCCTCCAGAAAAGATTTATGATTTTCACTTAAAGAATATTTCACTACTCTACAGATTGCAGATTTTCCAGATTATTATTTTCCTGACTTAAGGATTACATTGTGTACATTACATTGGTTTCAAAGTTGGATCTATAACAAATGTTAACAATGCAAATGGAATAATAAATTGCGGGTAATTAAACACAATATGCATGTAGACGCGATTCATTCACGCCTCATTCACAAGTATTTGATGGGTCCAGTAGATGTTAGAGGAGAAACTGCTGCCTGTCAGATTTACTGTAAATCTCAGAACAGATGTGTTGAATGTAGAGCCTGTCTGTAGCTAGTTGTAGTCAAAGGGAGGTTAAAGAGGTCTCAACAGTAGCAACAGACAAATGTGTGCAAAACTCCGTACATAGACTTCTTTACTTCTCTCTCAAATAGATTATTTTTAATCCTGCCACGATATGAATAGTCCAGTCCTGGTTCAGTCCTGGTTTAATCCTGGCAAAGCCATAACAGCAGCCCAGAGAGAAGTATTAAATGGTCCCATGCATTTCGCGAAAGTCACACACACGCGCGCACACACACACACACACACACACACAGCTGTAACTGTTCAAACAAATGGTGTAAATCTGTCTTGGAGATGGCTTTTTTTTTTTTTTAATTCATAACTCATCTAAGCCCATTATTAGTTAGTTTGAAGGACCCCCACGCCTGTTCAAAAATGAAAATAAGCGATATTTAGCGGCATTTTAAGTATGTGTGAATTTTGGAAAATACTTTTTCAACTAGTCCAAATGACTTCTTTTTAAACCTTGTATGTGATTTAGACTGCCTGGATAACTGAGAGTGTTCATAGTCATATTATAATCATTGGTGAAAAATCTAGGTCACAAGCCAGTGTACTCCTTTTGTTGGTCCCAAGCCTAGTTAAATGGATCAGTTTGTGTCAGGAAGTAACACTATGAACAGTTTACCTCAATGCTGCTTTTGATTTAAGTAATCAGTTGAGGCATTCAGTGGTTGAATGAGTGATGAATTGAATGAATCTAAAAGGAGAAATAACAGAAAAAACATTTAAAATCATTGAACGCTAACAATAAACCTGAAGTGAGTCACTGTCCAGACCTATGGTTAAGGCAGCATTTTCATTATAAGACAGTGATACCTCTGATGATTTGAGGGTAAGCCCATAGAGACCCTCGAGTAGCAGTCTTTTTATTAAAGTCAGTCACTAAAGGATATTAAAGTCCACAACAATATGATTTCAATATAATGCACACTCATAATACAAGCAGCTAAGAACTGTCCTTATCTTGCCAAAGAAAGATGCAACCAGAGTCTTGCATTAATACCACAGAGCAATATATTCTATGTTTAATCTTTTGTCAGCGGTATGTTTCTGTCAACGTGGACAAGACTTAATGTGAAGTTAATTAGTTTAGTAGTGCAGAGGAGGACCTGAAGGAGAGCGATTAGCAGCCAGTTATTGATTGAGCTGAGCCTTTTAGCAGGAGACATTTAGAGAGGCCGGCTGCATCCAGTTTCAGAGAGCTGGCCTTGTGCCGTCAGACTAACTACTATAGCTCGTCTCCATCACTTCATCTGTAATATCCTACTTAGATTGTGGGCTTCTTTTAGGCTTACTGCCATTTGTTCCCTTTAATATGACATATACTTAGCCAAATTCACTTACACAGAGTGAGTGACTGTGACTGAACGTCTACTATCATTTTATTAAAAGAACAGTTTTCATTCTCACTGATTCTCTTTACTTATACATCACATCTGACTGTTTTCTGCAGCCATTAAAACCTGTTGTAATGTAAGCTAAAATAGTTGTGTTCTGGTTGTCTGTAGACAGGAGAGTATGCCACAGATGAGGAGGAGGAGATGAGCCCTATGTTTCCAAACTCTATTGAGGTTTTTGACCTGGCAGAGCACCAGGACACACTGTCTCCTGTGGAGCTGGACCCAGAGAAACTGGCCCACAAATTTAAAGAGGTATGAGAACATAATCATATTTGCTGTTGTTATATGTGTCCAAAAATGTAATAAGGTCTTTAATCTTTAGTTTATTATGTGTAACCCCTAGTTCCCATGTAGTAAAAAATCATTTTAGACCAATTAAAACAGTCATCTAAGGTAAGGCAAGGTATATTTTATTGATCCCTGTAGGGAAATTTGTTCTCTGCATTTGACCCATCCCTCAATGCCACTGGGGCAACCTGTCAGGATTAGTGGGCATCTGGACTTGGTTTTAAAGTTGTAGACATTTCACCTTTTATCTAAGAGGCTTTGTCAATTCTAAATTAAACTGTAAGAGCTTTTTATGCTCCTTTTTTGACCTAAAACTAAATTCTATTGGTCTAGAGTGTATGAAAGGCCACAGTAGTTTTGGGTCATTAGAAGTCATTTGTCCTCTGCTGGAGTGAGTGAGACAGCCGTTAGCCTACCTGAAAACAAGCAGGAAAACATAAAAAAAATGCATGACAATATAAACATTCCAAAATAAACATTTTAAAATAAACAACTAAATAGTTTTTTGTTACACCAATGTTTAGGAAAGCAAAAATATGAAACATTATTGTTTCACACTAAAACAAAAGCAGTCCCATCAGCCAATGTCCTGTTTATCTTTTGGCCTCCATAGTTTTATTCCCACAGTCATGGTCTCTGTGAAACTCCAGTGGAACTACTTGTAGACATTGTATCAAATAGTATGCATTTGAATAATGTAAAAACAGAAGGAACCTTTAAAACTTGTTGGCATTTCTACAGCTGTAGATTACTACTGCTAAGTTTACTAAACTTTACTAAACTCAACGGCCCCCCATCATACTAAATTGACTTTTAATCATGTTATAATGTTGTTTGCAGCTCAAAAACATACCCAGAGTAGTATTTTGTTTTATTCACGTATGTTTGAGTAATCCTGTATGCTGCGGTCATAACCTTCTCAATAGCTGAAAACGCTCAGTGTCACCACTCTACATAGTCACATGAAACCAGGAAGTGCTCCTGAGCCTTTCTAAAGCCCATACACCGTCACTAGACTCATTCTGATCATTTCAGTGCTTAAATTTCCATCACTACAAAGCAGTCGGCTCATTTATCTGTTAGTGTCATGCTGCTAATAGCCGTGCTAATTAGCCATTTTATGCTCTGTCCATTCCCCACCGTTGTCAGCAAAGTCAAAGTAACAGCTCCCCAACAGAAGACATTTTCCATACCTATCTTAAGTTATAAAATGTGAAATACAATGCACAGGTGTCCAAAACTATTTCAAAAGCCTGAAAAAGCATAATATAGGATATTTAAAATAACTTTTGACATGTTTTGTTCCTTGTGCATAAAAAGTGAATGTTTCCTTGTGCCTGCAGCTCCAGATCAAACACGCTGTGACCCAGGCTGAGATCCAGCTGCTGAAGAGGAAGGTGAGCTCACGTCACTCTCTCTTTTTATTTTCCATGCACAAGTACTGCACAGGTAGAATCCATTTTTTCCAGACACATTAGCAGCCTGTGGGCTAACCTGTGTTCTCACATGACCCTCTCACAGCTGGCTCATGCTGAGCAGGACCGGCTGCGTTGGCGGATGGAGCGCGCTCAGTTGGAACAAAGTATCAGGGACAGTAAAGAGCGAATGGAAAAGCTGGAGGGCTACTGGATGGAGGCACAGTCTCTTTGCAAGGTAACACAAGCAGTCATATCTAGCAGCATATATCCTGGTACACTTAAGGCCATATTATTTGATTAGATCTCTTAAAGCTTCTAGTGGTCAATATCTAATCTATAAATCACATGGCAGCAACTCGATGCATTTAGACATACAGACAAGTTCAAGATGAACCTGCTGAAGTTGAAACTGAGCATCCGTAATGGAGAAGAAGAGGAATGAAGTGACTTTGAACCTGGCATTGTTTTTGGAGGCCAGGTCTGCTGTTCTGAGTATATCAGAAACATATCCTCCTGTGGAAGTTCCACACACAAACATCCATAGTGTTTACTGAGAATTATCAAAAAAAGTAAAAATATCCAGTATGCTGCACTTGTGTGGGTGGAAATGTCTTGAACTGAGATTGGACAATAGTAAGTACATTTTCTATTTATTTTCCCCATTGACCTTTTGAAAAATACCTATAATAAAAGTTTAAAGGATTGACGGAGGTTAATCAGCCATGGGGTAACTCGTGACCATAACACATTTTATTTTGATCAAAAAAGTTATCTGAAACTTGAAAAAGGCAACATTACAAACATATTTCACCCAAGTTTCAGAGCAGTTTTTTGATTGAAATGAAATGTGTTATGGTCATGAGTTAGTCCAAAGCTAATTAGCCTCTGTGAAGTTTTTAAACTCTTGATTAGTAGATTTTTCTAAAAAGTCAATGGGGAACATGAATGGGAAATTTACTTCAGAATCTGAGGTGAGTGGGTCCTGAGTTCCATTTGAGGTACTTTTGCATTTCAGTTATCTTTAAAAATCCCTTTACAAAGCATTTTTGCCCACTGAACTGCCGCTCATTTTCATTTTCTGTATGTCCTAGCCATGGTTGTTTATTAAAATCCACATTCATAGTCGTGCTTAAATCACTTCTCAGGTTTGTCTTGTCTAACATATGCACAGGCCTGAATGCATTGAGTTGCTGCTATGTGATTGCATTTAGAAACATGCACCTAATACTGTTGCCAGTAAGAACACTGTATTTACCTCTGTGATTTGTGACAGGCAGTAGATGAACACCTAAAGGAAACCCAGGCTCAGTACCAAACATTGGAGCGGAAATACAGCAAAGCCAAGAGGCTGATCAAGGAGTACCAACAGAAGTAAGAGAAGGATAAGAGAATGTCATTTTTGAAGTTAAATTATGGCCAAGGCGTGATGAGGTATGTGTGTGTTTCAGGGAGGCGGAGTATCTGAAGAAAGAGGAAGAGCAGCAGCAAGTGCAGGAGAAAAGCCAGGCAACACACAAAGAGGAGACAGATAACCTTCAGGAAAAGGTTTGTTCATTAACACAGGACGTCCCCACCTGGGCTGACACGTAAATGTTAATGAATGTACACTCTGTAAATCAAACATACACTTTTAGCTTTTAAATGACCAAAAAAGTGACAGGAAATGTGTCAGCTCTTGTTTCATTTTACGCAAGCCTTAATCTGATACTGACAGAGGAGCTTTGTCAAAAACAAGATAGCCGCTGTATGCATTTACCAGGTTTACTGTGCTTAGGGTCCTAGAGGAGCTGCTTTGTACAACCTGGACCAGTTTGTTGTAGGGTTAACACTTAGAGACATGTCAATAAATTAGAATATTTTGGAAAAGTACAATTATTTCAGTCTTTTCATTAAAAAAGTAGAGCAGCCCTCTTTCTGCCAGTCTGCTTAGTCACAGGGACACATTCTAGCTTAGGTTGCTAGGCGCAGCATGCATTGATTAAATTGACTTGGCATTGTCTAGACACAGAGATGGTACTGTATGCCCTCTGAGTATGGTGCATTCCTATCTTTCCCAGTGGCTTCAGACCTGTGTCCACTGTCCACTCGCCAGCATTCCTCTGGTCCCAGATCGGAATTCCTGATCTATTTATACAATTTATCCTAAAAATACTGACCCATTTCCTCCCGCTGTTTCCTCAGATAAGTGACTTGGAGACCAAAGTGGATGCCCTGAAGACGCCCAGCTCCTCCTAGACCTCCACTGCTAAGTCCAAACCTGAGGCAGAACTCTTTTTGCCTTTTTTTTTTTTTTTTTTTTTTTTTTTTTTAATGTTTGTCTGCTGCAACTAATCCAATAGCAAGCTGGGAATGGGACAACAACTTACAACACAGCTTATAGTCCCCCCCATCACTCAGTATCCCACAATGCATCTGCCGTAATATTCCAAACCCTACTTGTGTGTCTTCCTGGCAATGTGCTCGGCAATCAACACGGAAATTTTTAGACTTTTTTTTTTTTTCTCGTGGAATTTTCTCACAGCATGTTACAGGGATCCTACTATGAATTCTGGCTCGTCACAAAGTGCTTTTTACAGAGCGAGACTTTAAAGGAGAGGAATGGACGTTGGGTTGTCGTCGTTGCCATACTTTTTTTTTGTTTGTTTTGAGAACGATAAGACAAAATGGCTGCCGCATTTTTAAGGACAGATTTCTGTGGCTGACAAAAATCCAGGGACTTACTTAGGTCTGTATCCAGCCCAAACCTGAAGCAATGGGACGTGTATTGAAAACATGGTGGCATATCGTTTGTATATATTCTATACGTGTATTTAAAAGCATTTTAGGTGGGTAGGGAAGTAGGACACAACAGGATTTCATCTCTTTTATCGACATCAATGGCAAACAGGGTGCGACTTCTATGGTGTATATACAATATGTGTTTACTGAAAGAATTCTGTGTTTACATGCACAGAAATCAAAACATATTTTCCACACTTTATCAATAATAAGAGAAAGAAAGAGGAGGCTCAACATTAGTAACAATGTTTGGAGTGTGGTGATAGATGCTGTATAGAATAACATGGTCCCTGCCCACCGCACTATAGAAGAGCAACAGACAGAAGCATATACATTTACGGCTACTACTAAAAGTCATCAAATGAAGGATGGATGCTGTAGTAAACAATTTGGTAGGTTTAGGCCTTGTTAGCAGGAAAAGTTTTTTGCTACCCTTTTTAGCAACTAAACACAACACAAATGGAATAATATTGCTGTTTGCATTTCCAAACTGTGGTGGGCTGAAAAATGACAGTGGGAAATAATACCTAAATTAAACATGCATTATAAATGTAATCAAAAATGTGACTTTCCATTCTTATTAAGTTCCAAAAATGTACTGTCCCTACTCACGGGAACAGAATATGTTTGGATTTGTGCATGTAAACACACCATTCGCACTAGCAACACAGTAGATGGTCCCAGTGGCAGTATTATGAATTTAGCATAATAAATAATAAGTTAGTGCTTGACATGACATCCAAATATGGGAAACCAACTAAAAGTGTTGTGTGGGTCTGTTAATGTTAAACATTTCCATGGAGCAGCCATTTCTTCCAGTTGTGAATGGTTGAAGTTGGTGAAGCAGGTCTGAACTGTGCAGTATCATTTTAATAACGTCATGGTTTGAGTTGAAACATTATATTTGCATGTGGTGCTGAGTAGAGCAGTGCACTAAAAAGTAGAAATAGACCATGTGTATTTCCACCAGTTTTATCACCAGAAAGTATTTTTGTTTAGTATTTTTCGAAAACAGCTTGCTGGCAAGCTCTGATTAGATTTTTCTAGAATCCACTGGCAAAAGCATTCAATAATTTTTACTAAAGTTCTGAAAAGCGTTAAAGGTGTAGTGTGTAGTTTTTAGGAACGTCTAGTGATGATATTAAAGATTGCAATTTCCCTTCCTAACCTTTTATTTTAACAGCCTGTGAGCGCCTACTGCCCTGCAGGGACATACTGTTGCCAAAAGTGGAAATAATGATGTGATAAATTCTCTTCATGTTTTTTTAAACTATATTGATTCATTTTTTAAGCATTGATCCCAAATTAAAGCGGAACTCAGTCACTTTTCTCATTTATTTGCTGTTTTTGCCTCATTTTCCTCTATTGAGCGCCCCCTACATTTCAGAGTAAAGCACTGTTACTACACACAAGTCCAACTGACTCCTCTCGCAAGACTTCGATGACACTGGGATGGTAGTGCTCATCCTTGCAGGTGTTGTTTGTGACCCAGAGAGAGCAGCAGCCACAACAACTCATTTAACTCCAAAACTGTTTATTTAGGGTAAAAAAGTTACTGAGTTCAGCTTTAAAACAGGAAACTGAATGTGTTTCTCCCCAACCAGTTCTCAGTTTGTCAAGTTTGGGCTCTGTTTGTCCACTCTGGACACTCAAAGAAAAAGAGATAAACAAATGCATTCAATGTTATTTTGATGACTTTGTGCACCATAGAAAACAGTTGTTAACATATGTTTTCAATTTTGTTAATATTCACCACTTTTTACACACTGCACCTTTAAATGGCATTTCAATTTTACCCAGTGACTTTCTGGCCCCTAGGAAGATTTTTTTTAAAAAAATGCTTAACTTGTAATTACCACAAGTCTTCTTGTATATACTGTATGGATTTTCTGTCTACTAACATTATCATCTTAGTCTTTATTAATAACTGAATGTGTGGCCATAACAATTTGATAAACAGTATTACAAAGAGATTTTTTTCCATTGCAGAACAAACAAGACAAATTGTGGGGTATGCCTTTACACTGACTATCACGTGCATTTAAATTATATCTAGAAGTTAATTGTAAAATGGGTTTTATAGGATTTCTAATGGTTTGTATTGGTTGAAGATGTAACCAATCAGAGAAAAGACACTTAACCAGAGTCATTTATATGTATTTCATTTTTAATGTCAATTGTAGAACGTTGACGATCAGAATCAGTATTTGAACAAAGTTTGAGTGAAAAGAGGTGCGACAAAAATATATTGGAATGGTGTTGCTGACAGTATACCGCTTCCTGTTGGATCAACTATTGTGTTTCAGAAGGAACAATAATGAGCCATAATAAACAGATTTCCATTTTCATTCACAACAAGCTGTATAATTGTCATTGTACACACTTTCCTATGTAAATGCCTTGTTCTATACTTTCTTAGTTATGCTGCAAAGCCGTCAGAAGTCTGCTTGTCTAGCCACATCACTCCGAGGGATTGTAGCACTGATTGTAGACGGATAATGCCTTTGAAAACCCTTATAAGCCATTGCGTTGTGGAAAGGTGTTCAAAATGTGTTTTGGGTATTTTTCGTCACTTCCTTATGCTTTAAATAGTCATGAAATTGAAATGTGCAGTTATTTGAATGGTTGGACTTGTTGGTATTGAGACACTCTCTTGGGCAGGTGAATGGGTCTAGTGCCTTGTCTTGGTGGTAGTAATAAAATCAAGGGAGAACACCATTTTTTATGTTTATGTTTTGCTTCACATTGAACAATTTACACTCGCCCGCCATGTTATTGAATACATCTGTTCTGATGCGTCCAAATGTGAATGTCCAATTAGCATATCGCATAGCAACTCAGCAAAACTGAAAATAGTTTGTTTTTTTTACATCAAATGAATTGTTTCTTTTTTTTTTATTAATGACACAATTGATTAATTAATGTGTTTGATTCATTTTGGCACTTTTCATCCTCCATAGAAGTTCAAAACAAGCATTAGGATGAAGAAAAGAGGAACTTGGCATGGTTGTTGGTATTCTAGGGTTTACAGAAAATTGTTAAAAAAAAAGGAAAATATTCAGTGAGCAGCAGTTCTGTGGAAGAAAATTCCTTGTTGATGCCAGAGGTAAAAGGGGAATGGCCAGAAATTTTTGTAAAATTCCTGCCCAAATCGATAAGAAGAAAGTCAGAATCAAATCAAAGTACAATATCTCAGATTTGTATCTAAATAACTTCAGTAAAAATACACACATATATGTAAGAAATAGCTATCTAAAAAAAGAAGAGCACAAAGGCCATTATTTACAATTGCAAGATGGGGCTGATGCCTTGGCAAAATACTGTGCTCTTTGAATTCTGTCTACCATGTTGAACCAGTCTGCACATTGTCCTCTGACTTCTAGGATCAGGAACAGGATTTTTGCCTACAGAACTTCCA
Source organism: Bostrychus sinensis (assembly GCA_020698575.1). Taxonomy (NCBI): domain Eukaryota; kingdom Metazoa; phylum Chordata; class Actinopteri; order Gobiiformes; family Eleotridae; genus Bostrychus; species Bostrychus sinensis. The sequence goes on along the minus strand of CM036253.1, from coordinate 29,300,022 downwards.
CTCAGTTTTTTCTTTTTCGGACAAATCTCTGTAAATCCTATTTGATCTGCATTTTCTGACATTCACCAACAGCCAGGCCAGAAGTCGCTTAAATCCACTTTCTTCTTCACTCTGATGCTCAGTTTGAACTTGAGCAGGTTTGACTTGAACACATCTAAATGCGATTAGTTGCTACTATGTGATTTATAATTAGATATTTGCATTCAAAAGCATGAGATGTGGTGTATCTGCTGTAATAATGTGGCCAATGTGAGAACAAATGAGGTATTGTATGCTATATGTTAGAAGCAAGGAGTAGGAGTAGGACAATCTTTTTGAAAACTCAGTGTTTAAGATAATTCCACCTCTCCTGCCGATGCCACCATGTTTGTCTCAAGCAATCTGTCAGAATTAATAAAGAAATAAATGAAACATCAAATGCGTGTTGCATCTCTCATTACATTTTTTTTTAAATAAAAGAGAATGATAGAAGTATAGCGCCATTGGTCTTTATTATTATTCAGTGCTCAAAATAAATACAAAACATTTGGGACACCTGATACAGTGACAAAGACCTGCTTCAGTCAAATATTGTCTGTCAAAAATGCTAACAAACTTAAATTAGTTACCAATATTCCCTAGTGCTAGGTAGTTATTCATAATTAGGGATTTCCAGAGAAAATGGCCGCTCATTTGAAAGCAACAAAAGAGCATTAATAATGGCACAGAAATGAAATGGTTATGAATTCCAGTTAAGCTTTAGCACTGGGATATTTGAGCAGCTAAGCACTATGGTAACAATACAGACATGTGGCTAACTACACAAAGTGGCCTAAAAAAATAGCAACACATTTAATAAACAAAAAAAATGAGATTTGAACATAAAGCCATGGTTTAGTATTGTTCGAATATTTTTGAATAACTCATGTATGAATGAATTAGTAATGTTTGCTGTCAGTTTTGAAAAGCAGACAGGAGCATTGACAAAGCTGATAAGAATAAGAAAAATTTGAAAAAAGTTATATAAAAACATTCCATTTTTTGTAGAATCTTTATGCCAATAACTGAATATTTATGGCAGTATATTAAATGTGTCAATATCTGTTACGTACCACATTATAGCATCTTAGTAAAAACAGTAGTTTGAATTCAGTTTTTACTGCCCCCCCATTAACACCATGCAATTTAGTCTGCGTTTTTGCTCCCGCCTGCTTCTTCAAACTTGCAGACTTCCAATTACCTACTATAGAAAACCCATTTAGTCACTTTGAGCACTCCGGTAACAAAATACTAAACCATTGCTTTAAAAAACATAAAAAACACCTAATGAGTTAAAGTAATTAGTTGAATGCTGCATACGTTAAATGAGTATGAAGTGATAGACATTTTTATCAAATTGTGAAGGCGTGTTATGAGTATTTGTCCAAGGCACTGACACACTGCAGTACAACTAGTAACAATATTGAACAGCAAAGACATTCGACATAAGAGATGGGTTACAAACTTGTTAGTTATGGTAACAGAGGTAACAGAGTACAAAGGGAAGGGCAGTCATTGGCTTTTATTTTGAAATGGTTACCCTTCAGGCCAAAACTAGAGCTAAACCTGGGTTCAGTCAAAGGGTGTGTTCACACTCGGCCGGGTTTGGTCTGCTTTCATCAAACTGCATTTCCTGGGAACGTCTGGTTTGTTTGAGGAGCTGTGAATACGCACCGTTTACCAAGGAGGACATAAAAACACAAAACAAGTGAGCATCTGCATTAGTGGATATGGCCTACTGTAAATAAAATGTACTTTGGTATACATGGCTGGCAAATGTAAAAATGTTGCCAGAACACAGATTTCATATGAATAACAGAGTTTACACAGTTGTTCAGCCCATATCACTGCTCTAAACGTAATACTTCATTAAACATGGATGAAAGTGCCCTGTATGTGCATCTGAAGAGGCTGACTTTTGAGCAGAATTTCTCTACAATAAATATTGACCCACTGCCCCCTACAGGCAAGGGCTGTTACTGCTCATTGGTCTTTGGGCCTGCAGACCAGTTAAGTGTGAACACACTCTGAGTGCATGTTTCAGTCTTGGGTTAGCGTTAGTATGGAGTGGTGCTAGTACTACATGAGCAGTGGTGTTTGGTGGTTTTCTGAGTATTTCTGAGAGGTGTCCTGGGAGTTCAGTCGTCCACGCCGATGTTGCGGAACAGGTAGGACATGGACTCTCCGTTGTGGATGCGGCGGATGGCCTCAGACAGGATCATACTGATGTCCACCGTCTTGATCTTTGGACACTGGAGTTTCTGCAGCTCGTGAGGGATCGTGTTGGTCACCACCACCTGCAAACATACACGTGTACTTTAGAGCCAACAGCACTTTCTGCTATCTTAAATGACAACAAAACTGGATGTGGAGATTGCTTCGGCAGACAGGAAAGCCAGTAAAGGTACGTTCATCTTTACTAGGCAGGGCTCACACAAAAAGAGCAGAGTACATACTGCCATTTTACACAGGGCGACTGCTTTATAAAAAAATCAAACTGTTTAAGTAATGAATGACCAAAACATCATTTAGAATTTACTTTTGTTTTGATGATATTTATAAACCAAATTCTAAAAAAGCAGGGACAGGTGTGTTAACAGTTTGCAAAGCTGATGACTTCAGATAAACAGACTAGAGTTAGAGATGGATGTTCACAGTGACTTCTGGAAGTCTGCCTGAGCCCTTGCTAGTACAGAAGTACAGAACAATGTCTTTTTTACCAGCAGTACTTTATTAATGAATGAATTGGTCGTCTTAAACAATTATTGGTTAACTGTTAGCTTGACATCACCTAGCATTTATAAAAAAGAGCTCTTTACTAAATTCAAAGTCATGAACTGTAATAAGAAAGTGGCTTTTTTAAAACAAAAGACAAGTTACAGCCTTGTATATTTTAGGTAACAGTGCAAATTAAACATAAAATGAAGCAACTAAGTCTCCAAAGGTACTGTACAGCAGAACCATTAATTGTTAGTATTTCTTTCAATCGATTATGGCCATAATGCAGATTAATCGTCACTGATTAGTCACAAACACCCCTAACTGTCTTTGCACTTTTACATTGAGAACCTCTGCCTACCTTTACAAGGGCCTATATTATGCAAAATCGACTTGTCTGAGCTGTCTACCAAGCAATATGATGTTGATTTCTCATCAAAGACATAAGTGGAGTCATGTTTTTTTGTTTTGTTTAATCCTCTATTCTTTTACACTGAGTGTGTGTGAGGCCAAAACAGCTCATTTCTCCGGTGTCTGCCTTTTCCACCTGACCATGGCCCTCCCCCCTCACAGTCCTGTCCTGTTCAGGAAGCACTGCTACAGCTTGTGCCTCCTCCACAGCAACCAAATAAATGCACCCCTGAACTGCAGCAGACGCCACTCAAACACTCAGCATGTGTTTTTTGAGCAGCGCTGAAGGGGCATGACATCAGTGGAACAGCAGGGAGGGAGGACTCTTAAAGTGACGGGGAGTTTCTTCAAATAAAGTTTTTTTTCAATAATTACTGCGTTTTCTGACCAACAAAACGTAATTTGCTGATCTAGATGTGTCCTAAATTAATTTAAAAGAGACAAAAAAGCATAATATAGGCCCTTTAAGTCTGAGACACTTTCTAAAAAGCTCCTTTTAAACTCTGTCACACTATTGAGCTGTTGCTAATTAACCTGATTAAGTGCAAAAAGCTGCAGCTGTGTAATAGTAAAGCTTTCTCTTCCAGCCTTTTGTTCTGAAGATGTTGCTGCCATCAATAACAGCTACTTTTAAATCGTTTATATTCTACAGTGAATAAAAGTGAATGATTCTAAATTTAGTCACATTTTACACAATGTCCCAACTTCTTTCAGAAGTGGGCTTATACGTGCACCAGAGTGAGCTGACCTCATCGATGGCGGACTCCTCGATGAAGCGCGGTGCATCGGAGGACAGAAGGCCGTGTGTGGCCATGACGTAGATCTTGTAGGCGCCTCTCTCCTTCAGAGTCTCAGCTGCGGCCACAAAACTGTCCACGTCGTCGATGATATCATCCTGAGACACAAACACAGCTGGGGGTTACTCATGTCTCTGGGCAGTTATTTCATACAGACTTCCCGAGGGCCTGGATTCTCACCACGATGATGGCGATGCGTCCTCCTACGTCTCCCACCACAGTGATGGGAGGCTTCTCTTTGGGGATCAGCACTGAGGGAGACAAGACAATGTTTTTGATAGAGACAATCCCAGTGTGCAATGACCGAGGTCTGCAATGGTTCTGTTCCTTCTGTCCAGTGTAATAATTCAGTTGGCCCCTTTAGTTTTTGTAGCGCTAACTTGGCTCATAAATCATTCTCAACTGGTGGGTCAGGGCCTAAGGCGGGTCATGGAGGGGTTGAACATACTTTCAATGATCAGTTATTTGAAGCCCAAATATCATGTCTTAATTACATGACATTTGAATTAGAAAAATACATTCAATTACAATGAAACGACTAAAAATGGGTCCCTCAGTCAGAACCACAGCATATTAAAGGCCCACTACCAGGGATTTTGAGAATGTGAAAAAAGGTTTACAAAAATTTCCTCCCATTTATATTTTTGCATTTTATTTGTTTAACTTTAGTGTTAGATTTGTGCTTTTCTTTTTTCTGCTGTTTTGTGGAGTAAGCAGTAGTAGCCAGCGCTGGAACTGACATCTTTCCAGTTGGACTTGCTGCTGCTGTTATTCTAGTGCATAAAGAGCTCCAAGAGCTTGGACTCAACCAATAAAAGTGTCCCTGATCCACTATAATCTGAGCATGTGACTGGTCAAAAAAAAAAAAAAAATAAAAAAAAAATCAATCTCTGCTCTACTTCCCCCTCTGTCAAAAGCTGTTTATAATAAAACTCAGTCTCAATTTTATTCTGAGATTACTTTCATTATGCTGCACTATTGACTGAATAATTTGTTTCAAAATACAAGGAAAAATAAATATGGTAGTGCATCTTTAAAACTAAATATTGAGCCACTTGCTAATATTCACTACCCAGGCACTGACAATACACGCTTAGGTTGCACTGAAGATTGCTTATTGTGCAATGTTTTGTTAAAAAATGTCCATAAATGTTGAAAAAACAATAATAAAAAATTAAATAAATAGAAAAAGCTGAAACTAGGCTGCGTTAGGCTGTATTACGTGGGATCTCCATGCTGGGGTGGATGGCTCCCGGTGGTCTTGACGGTGGGAGGGGAGTGCCGTCCGTCCACCTGGTCAGACTCTGCGTCCTGAGCCTCACCATGGATCACAGCGATTCCCAAACGCAGACGCTCGGCAAACGACTGTGCCCTGTGTGTCAGCCAAAACATTCTTCAGATTAACTGTGGATCAGTGTTAATGCTTTCAATTAATAAAACATTTTAACTTTAGGACTGTAATTTTGCTTAGGTCTTGTTTGTTATTATCTTAATATGTTTAAAAATAAGAAGTTGGATCTTGGAAACTACAGCGAGTGAAACTTGCTGTGCTAAGCAGCTGTTTGCGAGTGTCAGCTCACCGCTGACTCAGATCTGTCCTTCCTGGATCATATTTCATGTAATGTGGCTCTGCAGTTAGAAGACATGCTTATAAGTCAATGGCTAAAATATGGGATAGGATTCAAAAACTAATATTTCAGTGTTTTTTCCCCCATTCTATTCTAGTTTCAAATCAAAGTGAGACAAAAAAGCTTGTAGGCTATGGCTCCACCCAGAGGTGATGAGGAGAAGAGCAACAACATACAGTAGATGCACAACTGAATCTACCTTCACACCACTTGCCAAGGGAAGAATGGATTAGCCTCAGTTTGATTAACATCACACTCATATATTGTATACAACAGTCAGGCCTTGCCACTGCTATCATAGGCCTCTATTAGGGAAAGTCCACTCTTAGAACTCTAACTGTTCCATAGAATTTGCTCTCCTTTGGTTTCACACCACAGTATAGACCCTTCCACACATGAAGCATTCAGATAAGTTTGGTTACAAAAGTAGTGCTCTTCCCCATTCCTTTTCACAAAGGAAAACATTTTAAACTTCAAATTAGGTTTCAGACAGTAGTAATGAGAAGGAATGTTGTTTATATGTTTGTTAAAAATAACTCTGAAATAATAACACCCAGATCTGATAGTCAGTTCCACTTACTAAAGTTAACTTCATAAAGTAGGATTTGTGGTGACTGACTATTACAGTCCGCCACTTTTCTGTAAATACTTGTCCAGCATAAGTAATCAAAATTGGGAAAAATAAATTACATAGCCTTTAGCTTAAATGCTAATGAATTGCTATGTTAAATAAAATGCCAAACATTGAGAGACTTGCTAATGTTTTCTAACCAGGCTCTGACATTACACATGTGGTCGATTGGCAGTCCGCTGCCAAAACCATCTTCATTATTCATAAATTGAAATAGTTGGTAGCTAATGCCAATTCCTCCATTGAAAATATATTATGGCCCGTTTAGTTTATGGCACCATTGTTTGGAATGGAGCCTGTGTTTACAAACTCCTCCAAAGAAAGGGTCTATAGACTTTTTAAGTTTTGTTTGTCTTATTAAGACAATGGGGCCGTGCCTCATGAACAAAGTGATTAATGTGGTGAACCTGTCACGGAGCAAATCATTTTATGGTTCAAAGCATCCACTCCATAAACATCATGTCTGTTGAAGGGCAAGCACCTGAAACATCACTTGTGGTGAAATAATTATTCAAAATTTGAGCTTTAAATATTGTTGTGCAGACCCTACTTATTCCCTTCTCACCTCAGGCCAGCGTTACAAGCCATCCATCTGCTCAACTCTGAGCCTTAAACTGGACTGTCCACATTCATACTGTCCTGTTTTCTGATTTAATTCACACTACTCCATGCACCTTATTGTTACTGCTGTAATAATATACCCTACTCTATCCAACGTATATACAATGACAAGCGCCACCTTAAATTCTATATTTTATTTGTTTTATATTCTTGTGTACTATATGACCTACTATTGTACCATTTTATTTTCTTGCTACTGAATGCAGGGACAAAAAAACATTTCACTGTAAATTGTACTATGTATGACAGATAAAAACCTCTTACTTCTTAAAAGCCATGCTTTGAATCACTATAACAACGCTCACTAGGAAACAGCTGCACAGAGCTATGATAATAAATATACATGCAATAATTCTGCGATATCACTTTAATGTCATTATGAGAAGAACTTCCATGGCATTACAAAGTGTACATCATACTAGACACTGGCCTTTCCTATGACAGTAAGCTCTAGAATATAAATGCCTTTTCTGCCTTATTCTGCATTACTGTGACAAAGGCCAACAGTGACTAGATATTCATGGCACCAATTACCACTAATCTTCTGGAATCCTCGTATAAGAGAGGCTATAGATACTGCTTGTGGACATACCTTTTGGCAGAAGCAGGAGATTTGGCCACAATCACTGCATTTCTATAGTCAGGAATCTGCAGGAACAAAACCATGACATGTCAGCCAGGAGTGGAGTGTAAAGGTTATGGATGTATGCGAGTGTATGCAGTTGCACCTCCTCCTGGATGTACTGCAGCAGGAAGGGCGACGCTCTCAGATTGTCCACTGGAATGTTGAAGAAGCCCTGGATCTCTTTCTGGTGGAGGTCCATGGTGATCAGGTGCGTCAGGCCTACAAGTAGAAGAAAAGTCACATATAAAGACTAGAACAGCATTGACGTTATGTATAATTGAGTGCTTTTTGAATTAAGTCTGAACACCTCTACATAAGTATTTTACATGCAGCTGCTCTAAATCCCACAGAGGAGAGAGAACTATGGAAGATTTACAGTCGAGGAATTGAGAAGTTGTGTAAATATGAGTTCAGACATGAGAGGAGAATCTACGAATACTAATACTAATCTACGAGTACTGAGCAGTGGGGGGTGGTCAGAACGGGGTAAAAAGGCTAATTAGCACAGCTGTTAGCTAACAAAAAATAAATAAATTAGCCTTTGTGCGTGTGAGCGGCTGAAAACCTAAACTACTCAAAAACTCAAAACATGCGTGAACGAAACAAAACACTACTCCAAATAGTTTTTTGAGGTGGAAACATCATAATATGGCAGAGAACCATTTAGACTTTACATTATAATACTAAAACAGCAAGTACTGCTGTTATACTATTGATTCAAACTGTCTGGGCCAAAACCCTGACATGTAGAAAAGAAAAAGCCAGTAACCTCAACGCATTCAATAAGAAAACTCAATCAGAATTGACAAAGTCCCTTAGATAAAGTACAAAACGTCTTCTGAAGAACAAGAACCAGATGGCGTCCTTTTCTAAACCTATTCTAAATCAATAATGTTCTATAGTGTTTCTCCTACATTCCCATGCCTGAGTATTAACCAGTTAAGTTACAGGCCTGATACTCGCATGACCACATTCACTCGTGCATTCTTTCACTATGGGTGATTTATATTTTCCAATTTAGCACATCTTTACACCAGTGTTTCCCAATCAAGGGTAAAGGGACCCACAGGGGTACGCAAGCACTTTGCAAGGGGTATATTTCATAACAATAAATATTTTAAATGTCTTCTTGACCGCCAAAACTACTAAAGGATGTTATTTTAATATTAAATTTAGTTACATATTGTTAGGTTTAAAAGCTTATTTCAAAGGGGAGTTATTCTGATGATTTTATGTAGTATTATTATTTGTTATTAGTTTAAAAGTACTTTTTAAAAATTCTGAACAGTAAATGTAACAGGAGATTTTATTGTTGTATTTTTATTATTTTATATTTTTATTTTAAAAGGCAGGCAAAATTTTATTATTTTTTACATCTTGAATTTGAGTTTAGAAGAAAAAAATCCAGGAGAATCTGTCTCTAAAGTAAATTAAGTATTACTAATAGCTGATGTTTTACATGACCACTTTTTGATATAACAATCAACCTTATGAGTGAAGGGGTACTAATTTTATGGCAAATTGCCCAGGGGGGTACACGAGACAAAAAAGGTTGGGAAGCACTGCTTAATACAGTGGGATGAAGCCAGAGAGAGCCCACTGTAACAGAGAGAACAGGCAGACTCCACTTAAGAACGATTAGTGGCAGCCAGCATGGAGATCAAACCCACAATCTCCTTGTTGAGAGAAATGAATGCAGTTTGTATTGTGTGCAATCAGTGTAGCCAAAAATAAAATATTTCAACAAAAGCACAGTCTGCCTCATTAGTTTAAAGTGTCTGTTGAGCTGACCGTTTGCTTTTTTGCAATATTTTGTGCAAAAAAGCCCCTAGAGTTGTTGTAAATCTGAGTAGAGAGTTGTTCTGTGCAGGCCACTGAGACAGAGGAGGATCATAAACTGTTACAGAGCTGATCAAATGGTCCTAGACTGTCCCTGGGGTTACTAATAGAACAACTGAAGCGAGACCCAAATACATTTTCCCAGGATATAAAATGATTTGCATTGCTGTGATCCCTCCACACTGGACTGTAACTCACCAGCTTTACACATCATGGAGGCGATGAGCTTGGACACGATGGAGCCCCTCTTCCTCATCTTACACTGTTTGCTGTAGGGGAAGTAGGGCAGGACTCCTGTGATGCTGCGGGCACAGGACGTCCTGCAGGCGTACACCATGATCAGCATCTCCATGATGGTGGTGTTCACATCTCTGGCAGACAAAAGCAGAGCGATTGTGTTTAAAGATGGATGACACCAGCACTCCATGTGTGTTTACATTGCCTTGCTTTTCTCTGTTATTTTATTCACTGGGCCGTTTCTTTGTTAAGTAGATGTTAATGTTGAGATGCCTTTTTTGTCTGAACAACTGTGTTAGATCGGTCGAATAACACTTATCTTAAATGATGTCTTATGTCTCATTATAGTCACAGATAATTCTTACACCTATATGCTATTACGTGTTTAAATGCTTTCTTTTTCTCAGTTGCACTTTGTACATTTAATTGGAGAACTGCTACAACTTTAGTGTGGGCTTACTTGGACACTGTTTGGATCACGAACACATCTTTCCCTCGCACCGACTCCTGGATCTGGACCCGCGTCTCTATGGAAACAAACAAGAAGAACCGGGTGAGTGGAAAGACAAAGTCCACATAAATGCAAACTGCAGTACAACAAAAGGCTGCAAGTGTGGTCATTAGTGAGCCATCCCGGCCTGTTCTGTGGCTCTCTCCACCTCCATCCCCCGACTGTGTCACACTGGAGATACCAGCATTCCACACCAAAGCCTCCCACGAACCACAATGAAAACAACATGCCTTAAGCTCAAGTCAAAGCATCAACTAATTATTACAGAGAAAGATTACAGTATTTTGCATTAATCTCTCTTTTATTCATTTGAAACTTAACTAAAATGTGTCTGCTTCTCTTAAACACTACACTTTTTGTTTTGTCTAACACTGTGCCTTATTGTGTGCAAGGCATTTCCCAGTGTCACTGCCTCTGAAAGCTGTTATAACCTTTATAATAAGCTAGGCACTATTTATTTCTATGCTAGCCATAATTTTCAAGCTGATTTGAACTCACCTCTGTTGGCCTCCTGGTAGACCTGCACTTTGCCCAGTTCCACCCCTAACCGCCTGGGAAGAAGATACATAAAGTAAATAAAAATGTTTGAGCATTAAATAAAATAAATAAATACACATTTGCATACTACTAGCTCTACCCTTTTCTTATTTATATTCACATGATGTGGCAATAATAATTTTTAGGGTTTTTTTTGTATTCATTTTTCCTCATCTTCTGCTCTTTGCTCTCACTCAGCCCTGGCTTATACAATCATTTTTAGGCTACAAGTCATTGGGTGCTTAGGACATGTAGGATCCAGAACATTCAACACATGCTTTTGCCTCCTCTAAAGGGATTTAAACGACTTACATCATTCAGTGGGAGACAACTGTGACTGCTAGTAATTTCAGGCAAATGACAAATGTTTTGAACTAGTTAATAATGCTGCAATGTAAATAAATAGCAAGCCTTCCAACTTCCTTTCCACTGGGTGCAATGTTGTTTTTAGAACATTGACTGATGATTTAGGAGAGGACTTTGAGCCAGTTTGTTTTGATTAGACAGCCTCAGTTTCAAGAGTTTCTCTTAAAGTCGTTACAAGACACAGTCTGGTTGAATATTTAGACAAAAGGTTAAAGACTTGTGATAAGACTGAGGAGTAAATGTGGCTTTCAAAACTTTCTTCCTTCTCTTTAGCTCTTATTAAAACAATGATGCATCACTGCTTAGTGATTCTATTATCATGATTATCCAGTCATTTAAGTTAAAGTATGAAATCCTTTCCCTGTATTTGAAAATAAGCATTAGTCACCAACTAGTAGTGAATTAATGACTGCTGATAACAGAGAAGTGAGTATTTCTGCACTAGCTACTTCTGCTTCCAGCAAATCAGAGCAAAAAAGGGAATAGGGAAACAAAGTCAAACATGGATAAATATTGGCAATGATGTTTAACAAGGCAGAGATAATAGTGGGTCAGCAAACTCTAGAGCTCAAAGTCTGGTGCTTCTCAGTCATCCAGGCTGTCATAACCAAAACAAAGTCATGTGGCTGTGGTTTATAGAGTTTAAGACATTTTGTCTCTTATCCAAGAGACTTAGTTCTGAATTAAATTGGTGAGAGAGTATAGCTGAATATAGTTAGTAGGACTGTAGTCGACTAACAAAATGGTTAGTTGACCAAAGTCATGCCCAGTACAGAGATTAATCGACTAAGGGTATGCGGTGGGTGATAAAACCTATTAAGAAAAGATGGCAGGAAATCATATTTTTTTATCTAAAAATTTGTGTCATCTTGAATACAACAAATATATGACAGATAAAAGTTATCAAGTAATATATTTACTTCATTGATACCAAGATTACATGTAACATATTGACCAAACCTCACTGACTAATCAGTCCACTAAGCACCTAGAGGCTGTCAACCCTAACAACTAGACGTTTTAAGTATTGTATTACATTTGTCTCAATAATTACATGTACTGTAAATATAATCTTGGAAACCAAGGCAACAGCATGTCTCTCCAGGGCTACCACAAGTGTTAGAGAGAAGGAGTATGTAGTGTAATCCAAAAAACTACACAGCATTCACATGCTAATTATGCACTATGTTATTAAATTGCCACATTTATTTATGAAAATAAAACATTTGTTAGTCTTTACTTTCTTTTATACAGCATGTGCCTGTCTGTATGGCAGTATTTGCCACCTGCACCTTCCCTTCCTGTTTTGTTTTCCATTTAGAGTATGCAAATTGATATGTGATCTGTGGAGCGACAGTATTTGTGCTACAAACATTAACAGAAAAAAGACTGCAATGTCATTTATTTTGGCCCTACACATTCACAGCCTGGAAACCTGCTCCAGTATTTTATTTTACATAAAAATATCTATATCTTCAATGGACAAAGTGCCATTAATAACCAAAAACACAGATTCTGCAAGAAAGATAGTTTTTGCAGATTTTAGGGCCTGTGCCACCCCAACAAAAACTGTTAACCTAGTTTTCTGCAGCTTCTGAATGCATCTCATGCTACACATTTAAAAACACAACAACATACTAATTCATTTAGTTTTGTGTAGTTGAGCCACAGGCTAGCTAGCTAACTTTGGCCCTGATATCAGTGCTATGTGATCTTGTAGCTAATGTAAACAAACAGAACATGATATTTTAGAACAGATTTCTCTTACACTAAGGCTGTAATTTACAAAGTGTCATGTTTACAGCAAAATAACCAGTCCTACCAGCAACATTGTACTCTGTGGTCCGTTTGTGTACGACAGAGAGGGGAGGCTTAGGTCATGGCATGCCTCTGGTACTCACTCGGCTATCCTCTTGCCCAGCTCGCGGCTCGACGGGTGTGAGTTGGCCGTGAAGATGACCAGGCCGCCCTTGGTGTGGTTCATGTCTCCGGGGTGTCGGCCGCTGCTGCTCTCCACACACTCAGGCAGTGGATCCCTGGGCACCCACGCTGCGCTGAGCCCTTCCTGCAGCCCAGAGGGAGAGAGGCAGGCGGAGGAGACGTTACTTCCTCTCAAAACAACGTGACAACTTACACACAGTGCTCAGACACAGGGGAAACAGGAAATACAGTTAACACTTAAGTAGCTGCACTTGGTCTACTATATATTCATTTTAATGCAGCTTTTATGCTGATAAGTGTTGTATGTGCAGCTTTTGTGTTGATAAGTGTCACAACAAACATCATAATAAATATGCATTTTGTTATTACTGAACTATACATATCATTATGAACAATTAGGGTGAGATGATATGCCCCCCCCCCCCCAAAAAAAAAATAAAAATAAAATCTAAAATGATTCCCATTTTATGTTTTACAATTAAAATAATCTTTTAATGCATGTTTAAGTTTAGGCAAGGTGATAAAGTATGTGTGTTGTTAGTTTTAGTGGCTATCAGTTAAAACAACTGCAACAGTCAGAGTTTGTCAGTTCAGTCAGTAATAACAGACTAGAATAGACAGATATCCATGCTAACTTCTATTTAATTGAATTAATAACGTTTTGTTGTTTTTTACCTAAACTGTCACCCTGCCCAATCTAGCCTTTATGTTTTATTTAGTAAACATTTTATTGATTACATCAGTAGAGGCTTCGGTTTATTTAAGCCAACTTTATTTTACAGATGTCTATTTAAACATTCTGTGACCCTTTTTAGGGCCCTGAACCACAATTTGAGAACGACTGTGCTAAACCAACTTAAACTTGCACTGACTTTTGTAGGAACTCTTAAATATAGTTTGATGGTGATTGGCTTCAAATTGTTGCCTGGAAATTCCAGACTCACTGCTGTACCAGCGGATGAGTCTAGTCGCCATGGAATCAGTTCGATTTCTAGGGCGGAGCAAACCCGAGTTAACAGACAGCCGAGTAAAGCCAATCAGAAAATGGTAGACGTGACGTTAACAAAGCAACAATGAAAGTGAGCGACGCGAAAACATCTCGCTGGCCGCGAAGAACATGCTGATTTAAATAAACGACTCAAAATGCACGGTACGGTTGGGATTTGAATCCAACCACGGCTGGACTGGCGTGGTGACCAGACTGATATTTCTCTGTATAATAATACAGAGACGTATCAGTCTGGATTTTCCAGGCAATTCAAATGGCACAGCAACGCTTACAGAACTAGAGCTACATTAGTAACCATTACGCACATCTCACGCAGTCTCTGCAGGGATAAACAGCACCTCCTGTCCTGACAAATATAATTGATTTTGTTCATTTGCATTGTGAAAACTCCTGTCTTCTGCAGGACACAGTGTAAAACACACTGGTTGCGTCGGGTGCAGCTGAGAGTCTACCGGCGTCAGACCCTCACCGTGAGGTTGCGCACGCGGCTGTGGAGCAGCTTGCTGCTGGCAGCTCCTTCTCTACAGAAAAGCCATTTAACAGTCAATATAAGAGTACAGGCACATATAATAGACATATGGTGACTATATTTGACTGAATAGGCATATGTTTACTGTCTCTGTCTATCATTGCAAACGCAAGACTTTTTACAAGTAAAAGTGAAAGTCATAGATCATGGCCTATCAGAGCCAGTAATCCTTCAAACATTAAAAAAATGCATCAGGTATGTGCAGTGTGGTTTGCTGTAGCCCGTGGTTTTATTGTGGCAAAAAATGGTTCTGCGGACTGTGGTTTTTGTGCAGCATAGCAAATGCTAACGTTAGCTCCACTGCTAGCACTGTTGTGCAGAAAGAGTTGATGCTATATTGTTTTTTTCATGCTCTCTTGTATTAAAATGGGTAGTACCTTTTAAGATGAGTATTCCTCTAAATTCCACTCTAGTTTTGGCTGGCTCACGCTCCAACAAGTGGACAGTAACCGTAAACATGGGTGCGTGCGCTCCTCAGCCTTTATCTGCGGCTTGACCATATCTAATAAAAACAGCTCCAAACTTATAATTCAGATCGACCTTATATTTCGCACACTCACAGCCCTCCCTGTGAACACACTGCTTTATGATAATAGCAGGGGGCCTTCAAATTTTGGTAGCCCGAGTAAAAAAGTTGTTATAACTTTTTCATGCCTGAAAAACATTTTAAAAAACCTATATATTTTAGCAATTTTAAAGCTGCAATAGTATCTTTGTAGTAGTGGTGACAGTGTTATGTACCAAAAAACAGACACATTATACTGTTGCTAATTCAATAAACTTGTAAAGACTAAGAACTTGAGTAAGGTATTTCTAGGGGTGTACTGAAATACTGAAATATCATTATATTGCAATATTTTATTTGACAATACTGTATTGATGATTAAAAAGACTGTACCAATATTTTGCCATTTTCTTTTACTAAAAAAATATACTACTATGGTTAGGTAATATTAAATTTTTTCCTATACCAGTACCTAAAACAAAACGTGGTTTTCAATATTGGTACCTTGAGCAAAACTTTTTCTGATACCTATGGTGTGCTAATTCATCTTCTACAATCATAAAACACAATAATATTGAATAAAAAAACAACTTTTTTTTTTAGTTATTATTTAGCTTTATACAGGCAAAGGAACATTAAAAGTCCCACTAGGTATTGAAACTTGGTATTGAATAAAAATTATATATTATTATATATATTATATTATTTTTTTCAATACCAGTAGTATTAAAACTTTTCTTTCAATACCACAAATGTATCATTTAATAGTACCCAGCCCTATATACTATACTAACTAATAACATATTTACTAAAAAAAATTCTTGTGTGTTGACAATATTTTATATATTTAAAATAATAAATTCTGGCAGCACTTTTATTTTGTTATTTGAATAAAGGCAACTTGTATTATTAAATAAAATGTGTTTCAATGAGTGCTGTACTAGTATACAGGTGAGTTTTTTCCAAATTATTCAGTAGATTGCTTTGTTACAGTATGGTGATATATCAGTTTTATATTGTATCATGAAACGTATCGTATATCCAGATTCTAGTCAATAAACAACCCTGGATATATCCTTCCTATTATGCGTAATATTAAAAAAAAAACAACATGTTTGATTTATTTTAGTCTCAAAGCATCACTTTACCCATTTAATAGTTAAATCTTACAAATTGCCGACATACTGCTATATTATAAAGACTAGAAGCCTTTGGTGTGTCCGTTTATTCATATTAAAGTTTATAAACAAAACAAACCTCTGGGCTGCAGTCACTTCTTATCATAGACAAAATCATAGTTAATAGGTGTACTACTAACATTAAAGCTGTACAAATAAAACTAATGTAAACAGTGCTAATCTTGTATGTTAGCTTTAAGTCAACAGTCACGACATTAGCTTCTTGTGTTGCTAAGCTAGCTGCACAGCACATGCGTAGCTATGTCTCCAAAAACATGTCAATAAAACAGAGTGTGGTAGCCTGAAGCCTTGTGTTGAAAGCGTAGATGTCCTGGCGAGAGTTCAAGCTGCGTTAGACTAAAAATATCCCATCTCCACGTCAGTCTGCGGACATTGTTGACTTTAACAACATGGGGTAGCTATGGCTAACGGTACTGACGCGAGAGGACGCATGGAATAAGCCCAGACAAAGCTCTTCAGCCCACCAAGACATTATTTCACTAAAATAAAACAACCAAATATATGTAGCATGCAGAATCATAATATCTACAGCTAACAGTATCACAGGGTTAGTAAAAGTGCTCACCAGCTTGCGTTGGGTCCCGTTTAAACCAGCACTCAACTGTAATAATTGTTCCAGCCTCCTGCTCTTTTCAACCTGTTCGCTGTCTGTGGCTGGGGGCGGGGTCAGCTTTGATTGACGCGCGGTCCGGCCAATCACAGAGTAGAGGGAGGTCCTGCCAAACCTCAACTATTTTTAACATTTATTGACTTATAACGGGCCAATAATAACAAAACAGGAAGGTATCAATGTACGAAGATGAAGCCTAGATATTCTATACAATATATGAACTTATAATGTAATGTTAGCAGCAGAGGCATTTTAACCCCATATTGGTGTTTTTTTTGTTAGGCTTTTTTTTATTTATGTAGGCCTAGTTCATTAAATATCCCCTATTAGCAGTGGTGGACAAAGTACCTAACTTAATTACTTGAGTAAAAGTACAGATGCTCCAGGTCAAATACAAGTAAATACAAGTAAAAGTAAATCTGTCAAATTGTTACTTGAGTTAAAGTACTGGAGCATGTACTTTCAAAAATACTTAAGGATTCAAAGTACTTTTCTTTACAATGCATTTCAAATGAGTGCGGTCAAGAATTTTGGGTGAAATTTTAGCTACATTCAACTCACAGATTTGGAGCTTCAAAAATATGAATAAATGTTGAGACTCATTTTAGTGTAATAATATAGAGTCTCCACCTTAGAGTGTAAACCAGGACTAAAACAGGTTTAACCCAAATCTAAACTGAAATGAATCCATGTTAAATCAGGACTATTTAAACAAAAACTGGAGCTAGCAACAGTGAACCAGTTCTGAACCAGGTTTAAGCCAAGTCTTAAAGTATTAATAACAATAAGTAACTGATTATCTTTAGGGCCTGTAAGTGACAAACGCCACACAAATGAGAAACTACATGAATACAGTCAGTTGTTTTTTTAGTTTTAAGGCAATTTGTTCACAGAATTTACCTTTGCTTTTATAGAAACATAGTGGTGTAAAAAGTATTCTATTTATCTTTCAAATATGTTGGAGCAAAAGTAATAGATCCCCCCCAAAAAAATATTTCTCAAGTAAAGTACAGATTCTCAAAAACTCTACATAAGTACAGTACTCAAGTAAATGTACACTGCTCAAAAAAATAAAGGGAACACTTAAACAACACAATGTAACTCCAAGTCAGTCACACTTGTGTGAAATCAAACTGTGTCCACTTAGGAAGCAACACTGATTGACATCAGTTTCACTGCTGTTGTGCAAATGGAACAGACAACAGGTGGAAATTATAGGCAATTAGCAAGACACCCCCAATAAAGGAGTGGTTCTGCAGGAGGTGACCACAGACCACTTCTCAGTTCCTATGCTTTCTGGCTGATGTTTTGGTCACTTTTGAAAGCTGGCAGGTGCTTTCACTCTAGTGGTAGCATGAGACGGAGTCTACAACCCACACAAGTGGCTCAGGTAGTGCAGCTCATCCAGGATGGCACATCAATGTGAGCTGTGGCAAGAAGGTTTGCTGTGTCTGTCAGCGTAGTGTCCAGAGCATGGAGGCGCTACCAGGAGACAGGCCAGTACATCAGGAGACGTGGAGGAGTCCGTAGGAGGGCAACAACCCAGCAGCAGGACCGCTACCTCCTCCTTTGTGCAAGGAGGAACAGGAGGAGATTGCCAGAGCCCCGCAAAATGACCTCCAGCAGGCCACAAATGTGAATGTGTCTGCTCAAACGGTCAGAAACAGACTCCATGAGGGTGATATGAGGGCCCGACGTCCACAGGTGGGGGTTGTGCTTGCAGCCCAACACCGTACAGGACGTTTGCCAGAGAACACCAAGATTGGCAAATTCACCACTGGCGCCCTGTGCTCTTCACAGATGGAAGCAGGTTCACACTGAGCACATGTGACAGACGTGACAGAGTCTGGAGACGCCGTGGAGAACGTTCTGCTGCCTGCAACATCCTCCAGCATGACCTGATTTGGCAGTGTCAGTAATGGTGTGGGGTGGCATTTCTTTGGGGGGTCGCACAGAGGTAGCCTGACTGCCATTAGGTACCGAGATGAGACCCTCAGACTCCTTGTGAGACCATATGCTGGTGCGGTTGGCCCTGGGTTCCTCCTAATGCAAGACAATGCTAGCCCTCATGTGGCTGGAGTGTGTCAGCAGTTCCTGCAGACGAAGGCATTGATGCTATGGACTGGCCGCCCGTTCCCCAGACCTGAATCCAACTGAGCACATCTGGGACATCATGTCTCGCTCCATCCACCAACGCCACATTGCACCACAGACTGTCCAGGAGGTGGCGGATGCTTTAGTCCAGGTCTGGGAGGAGATCCCTCAGGAGACCATCCACCACCTCATCAGGAGCATGCCCAGGCGTTGTAGGGAGGTCATACAGGCACGAGGAGGTCACACACACTACTGAGCCTCATTTTGACTTGTTTTAAAGACAGTACATCAAAGTTGGATCAGCCTGTAGTGTGTTTTTCCACTTTAATTTTGAGTGTGACTCCAAATCCAGACCTCCATGGGTTAATAAATTTGTTTTCCACTGATCATTTTTGTGTGATTTTGTTGTCAGCACATTCAACTATGTAAAGAACAAAGTATTTAATAAGACCATTTCATTCATTCAGATCTAGGATGTGTTATTTTAGTGTTCCCTTTATTTATTTGAGCAGTGTATTTTATTCCTGTCCACCTCTACCAATTAGGCTATACAAAATTGAGTTTTTTGAGCTTTTAACCATGCTATAATGTAGTTTCTACCTCATAAACATACCTGGAGTAGGATTTAGTTTCATTCACTTTTGTTTGAGAAATCCTGTTGAGCTGTAATTTTCTCAAGAGCTGAAAATGCTTGGTCTCACAGCTCTACAAATACACGTGAAACCAGAAAGTAGGCTACTCCTGTGCATTTCTAAACCTATACAGCGTCACTGGACTCATTCTGATAATATCAGTGTTTAATTTGCCATCATTCTGAAGCAGAAAGTTCATTCATCTGTTTGTGTCATGTTGCTAATGCTGTGCTAATCAGCATCATGCTGGCAATGGTCCAGTTCTCACCATTGCCAGCAGGAGGCAACAGACACCTAATCCAAGAGTTCTCTGAAAATTGAGAGTAACAGCTCCCAAAAAAAAGACATTTTCCATAAAATGTGAAATAGTAATGCAAAGGTGGCAAAAATGATTTCAAAAAGACTTAAAATGCATAAAATAGCACCTTTTAATAATAAAAAAGGCGGGGGAAAAAGTTTGTTTAACGTAGTACCACCTAATCTTCCACTGTATACTGGATCAGCTAATTACATCAAAACATCACCTTTGTATGCCTCAGAAAAATAAATAATAGTATGTCCTTATCGGGCTACCATAAGGGAAAAAATATTAGATGTATGGAAATGCAATCCAAAAATTATGCACTGCACCTTTATATATGATTTATAAGCACCAACTTATAGAAGCAGTCCATTTGCTGCTCTTCTTTAGTTCCTCTGCTGCGTAACACTACTTTGACCTCTGACCTCCTCCAGCCTGCACCTCCTGTAATGAGCACACAATTCTAAAACCAAACCAGAGCATCTCAAAGCTCTCTCGAGTCTCTTCTTCTATTGATGAATATAAATAGCCTGGCACCTTTACCCCATCTCCTGCTCACAGTGACGTAGATGGAGAATATGCCAGACTTGCCGGTGCTTGTCTTCATGTCAGTCAGGCTGTAATATTTCTTTATGGAAACAAATGGGTCAAATGTAACGCAAAGCCAAATATGTCCTTACTGAATACAGACGATCAGGGCCTGGCAAAGCACTACAAAGAATAAAAAAATTCAAAATGGGCAGAAAAGAAGACTGCTTGACAATATACACTCTTCCCTTAAAAATGAAAAAATAAAAGTAAGTAGTGTCTGGGGAGAGGGAAGTCTGGGAATCTTCGCTTAGACCACTACCTCTGTGATCCCGCCCCAGATAAGCAGTAGAGGATGGATGATATGTTAAATTGCATCCTATATTGAAATTAGAAAAATATTCAAAGACATTGTTTCGATCAATGTGTATTTTTCTTACTTAAGAAATGCAATGTTTATATTTACATTTTTAGTTTTAGTTTTAAAACCCTGCATTGCCGATCATCCAATCAGAAAAGCAGAAAGACTGGCGACTCAAAGACCATTGTTTTGATTTAGACTACAGTACTGTTTTCAAACCAGTACGAGCGCATGCTGCTTACAGTAACTTTAAGAGTTTAAAGATGAACAGATGCTAATCAACTATGGGGTAACTCATGATCATAGCTCAATTAATTTCAAAACTTGTAAAAATGCAAAGCTGCAAATGTATTTTGCTGATGTTTCAAGTTTAAGATATTTTTTGTTTAGCTCCATGGAAAAAAGCCATTTCATGAAAAGGGCACTGGGGTCCAAATGGGGAGTTGCTCAGGCCTGTTCATGAAAAATGTAGCTGTAAGGCAACACTGTTATTAATGGTTATGTGTAGTGTATTCAAAAAGCTACCTTGCAATGTCGTTAAAAGTTGCTTGTCAGAGGTTGCCAAAATGCAAATTACAAACTTTAGCAATACAGCAAATACTTAAAAAATGATCAGCCCTAAATGTGTAGAGCAGTAAATTGCACAGTCTCTACTTTTTTACATCAAATTGTCTATAAATTAAAGGTAAAAGCTAATTTGATGTTTTTTTAACATGTTTTTATGTCTCCAGGATTGACTGCTTACTGACTCCAGCAGTCATTAGCAACATGACATTCTCCAACAGGTTTTAACTGTGCAAGAATGCTATAAAATCTATCCTCAAGTTAGAAGGCTGTTTGGTGTGAGGAGATCAATATAATTTCTGACCACAAGAGGGCAGTGTGATTTTGTGTATACATCAATACAAATCATTGTGTTGCCTTTTTTTACATACATGTTACACTGTTGTATGATAAGGACATAACAATCACAGCAGGGTACTGAAGTTACCAGTTTACTTTTTCAGTAGTCACATTTTGTATGTTATTTAACTTATGTTTTATCCACTAATGCTTTTTAATGTGTTATAGTGTTGTGTTATTATGATCGTGGACAGTCCAATGCACTTACCAGCACAGGATTAAACAGTATCTGGTTGCAGGCAGACAACAGGAAATAGATAAGTGGCTCTTCCTCGTGGATATAGATTGGATCTCATCTGCAGCTACACCAGGTCTGGCTTTCACAGGTACAACTTCCTGCAAAAACATTCATACTTTTCATTATGCTTTTTTGCAGCTTGAGCCCAGAGAGAGAGAGAAAGAGAGAGAGAGATGCTTGGATACATCTCGAACAAAGAAGCTTTTTAAAAATACTCTCCCAGTATCTCCGTGCCATATGGGCTATTCTTTAGTGTTCCTCTTACATAACTGATGTGTGGAGGAGGACGAGCAGCATCCAGCACTGCACTGCCCACACATGGACAAGTGATACTGCAGCTAAAAAGTCAAGGTCGACAACACTTTTCCGTCCGTGCAAGAGTCCGCACACGTGGTCTCTATATCTGTGGCATTGTTATGAACATTTGTCATGATAAGTGGCCTATGCAAACTCTCCAAGTAAGTGCGGCGTGTGAGAGGATAAACACGTGAGCTGCAGAAGAAGTGTTGCGGCTGCTGAGGTGTTTATGAATGGAAGATTAATAGTCGAATGAATTATAGGTATTTATGGTGAATTATTCCTGCGGTAGTTGTTAAATAAAAGCATTGCTACATTGGGACACTTAAGAAAACCCACATGGAGAAATGTTATTCCCCAGAGTGAAGTTGGTGAAATTAGGCCTATGCTATATTAGGCAATATTGAAGGCTTCCTATTATGATTGTACAGCGAGTTAGAGGAAAATAAAATTAGTAGGCTATTTAAGCTGTGATGACAAATGTAGCCTAGTTAAATAGGTAGGCATGAAACTAGTGTGTTTTAGTTAAAAATGTTTAGCTAAGTTTGCAGAGAGGGTCAGCCCAAGGTTCCCTGGTCCCTATGTTCCCCGGTACCTGTGTTCCCGAAGAACATTAAGGTTAGGGTTAATGTTAAGGTTAGTGCCCAGGCCCCAAGAGTGAGTGCGTCAAAGAGAATATCTTATTCTGGTGTCAGCCCTATGTTCCCAGTTAACTATGTTCCTCAGTGCCTATGTTCCCCAGGGCCTATGTTTCTCGATACATATGTTCCCCAGTACCTATGTTCCCTGAAGATCATTAATGTTAGAATTAGTGTCTAGGCCCCAAAAGTGAGTGCACCAAAAGGGATATCTTATTCTGAAGTCAACCCTATGTTCCCAGGTAACTATGTTCCCCAATACCTATGTACCCCAATATTTATATTCCCCAATACCTATTTTCCTGAAGAACATGAAGGTTAGAGTTAATGTTAGGGTTATTGCTCTTGCCCCAAAGGAGATATCTTCTTCTGGGGTCAGCCCTATGTTCCCAGGTAACTTTGTTCCCCAGCACCTATGTTCCCCAGTACATGCAAGAAGGTTAAGGTTAAGGTTAGGTGTTAGGGTTAGGGAAAAGTACCTATGTTCTCCAGTCCTTATGTTCTCTGGTTTCTATGGACTGGGGAACATAGGTAGGCTACTGGGGTTTACAAATATGCAGGTACTCTTCCCCTGTACCTATGTTCCTCAGTCCATTGAAACTGGGGAACATAGGTACGCACTTGTTTGCAGAGTTATCTTAAACAATAATTATTTAGCTTAAAAGATTTGCCTAATTGTTGGTTTATGTCAAGTGAAACAGTTTTTGTGCCACATGTAGAGTCATATCCTAATAAACCTAGTTCAGCCTAGTTTTAGTCATTAGATGGCAATTAAGCAACACTCACTGCTGTGGCTTCATTTGAAACAGGTGCTAAAGAAGGCTATGGCTCAAATGTGTAGCACAGAATGGAGGACTTTTTGCTAACCTAGATTGCTTTATCATAATCTTTTTAGAAAGCCCTTTTAGTTACAAATAGCTAGCCATGCAGCCCTAGCATGTAGTCCATTGCTTCCTTTGAAACCATTTTAAGACAGATTTGGTTATGGCTAGGTGCTAGCGCTGAGTCCTCCCACAGAGTAGTAGCCTGGTTCATTGGTGTGTGAGTCGTGTCTCTGCAGCTCACTTGACTCTGAAGACTTTCTGAAGAGAGGAGCGGGACCGAGCAGCGCCATGGAAACCGCGGGAGAGACGAGGGGCGTGGCGTAGCTCTGATCCCGCCCTCGAGCTGCAGCGCGAGCCATTTGCGCCGCGAGAGGCAGCTGGAGGGCGCGCGCCTGTGCACGTGCGCCATCATTCTGTGCTCGCCCCCGCCCCCACGCGGACACTGATTACCACATCCAGCGCTCGAGCGCCTGCGAGGAGCAGCGCACGCGGAGATGGCTGCAGCTGGATGTGTTTACGACGCACAGCACGAGAGCCCCAGCCTCCGCGCGGCCGCCCTTTGAAGCCGCCGCTATACCAGGACTAAACCAGGACTATCCCACTGTAATCCCGTCTGAAAGGTTCTGCTCTGCCTGGGTCTGAGCCGTTGTGAGCCGCAGCTGCAGCGGACTGCGAGCGTCTCCTATCGCGTTAAGGAGCGTCTCTACCGAGCCCCACTGAACGGAACCCTAGAGCATCCCCTCCCTCCGTCTCTCGCACCGTCTCATGCCCGCACCCTTCTAGTGCGGGACCAGGACCGGGACTAAGTAACCTACTACAGGGACTGGGCTACAGGAGAGGCGGCTCGGTGGTTCGGCGGAGGCGGACGCACCCTTCAGTGAGGCCGGGCTTGAACGCCGCGGTGGCGGAGGATGCTGCGGGAGTAGTGAGGCTCAGAGCGGACCATGGGGAAGGACCAGGAACTGCTGCAGGCGGTGAAGACCGAGGACCTGCTCACGGTGCAGAAGCTGCTGCAGAGGCCCCGGCCCGGGAAAGCAAGTAAGACACACACTCCTTTACACCCGTGCGTCTGTGTGCGTCTGCGTGGGTCTGCGTGGGGACTGTGTGGTTCTGTGGGACTGTGGCTGAGCTCCTCCAGCGCTGGCTGCTCGGAGTCAGGCCTGATGATGATGAGTGTACATGTGTGTGATGGAGATGTGATGGATGGAGGAGGAGGAGGGGGTGGGTGTATCACAGATTGAGGTGATTGGAGATTGACAGTCCGTGTTAGACCCCAGCCCAGGGCACTGCAGCAGAGGCAGGTTCAGGTTTGGGATCCTGGATACTGCTAGTTTTTTTTGTTTTTTTTTTGCAGCCAGTGTAGCGCCACACTAATGTTTCATTTCCACACAGCCCACTCCAGTGTGTGGGCAGCGGGTGCAGAGAGAGCACTGTGCAGCAGCCTGTCTTGTTTTCTCCTGATGGATGCAAAAGGCTCAGTGCAGGAATCCCCATCCCATTCTTCTCCATTCTTATTGAAGATTTTGTCAAATTATCTTAAGAATTATACAGATGCTTTTCATATCCCCATAAGGAATGCCACACTTCTTCATGTGTATAAAGGCTGTCCTCAAGCATTATGGGGGATTGACATTCCTTCACAGGTGTTTTCAGTTAAGTGTTAGATAGAATGGATGTGGGCGGAGGTGTAGCTTATTTTATTTTTTCAAAATTTCCAAAATTGATGCAAAGAGTCACACCCAAAATCACAGCCTGGAGGTTCAGTGAAATAGTGGGGGCTGAAGCTTGCCCCATCTGAGATATGTCACTATATAGTTATTCTTTTATAGCAAAGCTATGGATTAGCCTAGCCTACAGTATGCTAATGGCTTCTTTGCTATAATTTTGTTTTATTTTCTTAGCTAGAAGCACAGTGCGGACCTCCTTTGGATTTACTGCCTCATCACAAGCAGTTAGCATTGCTACTTCTAATTATGATGCTAATTCTTCATTTTTTGCCATTTAATTAGCCTGTAACTACATGACCTGTAGACTTTAATTGCTTCACTTGACTATTGACTTTACAATTTATTGGTCCACTATTTTTTCTATGTTCTGGCCTCACCGACATTACACATTTAACACAATTATTGTCATAGGCTAATTAGCTAGTTAATGGTAGCTTTATTCTATGATTTGGGTTGGAATGGTGAAAAGATTAAGAAACCCATATAAAACGTTTATGTCATAGGGTTATAATTATCATAGCCTAATTATTTGGCTATCAATAGCAATTAACATGCCCTATTTATGAGAGAGTTGCGCCAACAGAGGTCCAGAACATAGATAGTCACATGATTAATGTAGCCACTAACATGCATTTTTGGGTATAAACTTTGATTCTTTAAATATCTTTCACTTCAAAAGTGCTACTCGAACAGTGCCTATCTGTACTATTCAATAGTGCTGCTAGCCTAAACAATGAACTACTGCAATTTATTGTTAGGAACTATTTGCGTACAAAACTGCCCCATTGAAGTCAATGGAGATGTAACAACTCGCTTTCTCGCTGCTGGTGGTGGGAAATGTACCTATGTATTTCTATAGTGCTTGCAACCAAAAAATTCCAGACATTGGCTTATTTGTGCTATACAAAACTCACTCACTTCAACAGTTAACATTTAGTTTTACAAGTATTTAGCTAACCATGATTCGCCAAGCTCCAAAAATTTAGGCAAAATGGCAATAAAATGTCATATATATTAACATTTTACAAAGATTTTCTAACAACCTCCTGCAAGACTTGCTCATTAGCTGCAGTATGTACCACTTCTATAGGATTTCCCATGGCCTCGCCATTGTTTGGAGTTAGCAGTGGGGTGCATTGCTGGCGGCCATTAAAACAGTCTACAGAGCCATACAGGAAACCCCTTAGATTAAAGCTAGTCTGCTCCCTGTCTGCTACAAAATAGTATCCTCATAAAGATCAGCATCCATTCCAACCAGGTAGGGCCAAAAATAGTGCTCAACAATACACCAGAGTACATTATGTAGAACAGTATAACAGCCCATAGCCAATGATGCAGTGGTTTTTAGCCTGCAGCCTTCTCTGTGTAAATCAGCTGAAAACGCACTGCAAAGCTGATTTAATAGACAGTGGATTGCAGCAGTTTGCAGTAAATAAGAATCTAGACCTTGGTGGAGTACATAGAATGATGCTAAAGCAGTCTATTGATGTGCTATGCTGGTGTCCTCAAATCAACTCCATGTTTCTGTACGCTATAGTGTTACCATAAAATCAATTAAAATGTGGAAGTCACATGCACCAAAATGTTCCATTTTGAAGGTTAGCAGAATTAAATAATACAAACCATACAGAAAAGAAGGTACTATCAAAGTGTTTTAGTTTTAGTTACCATCTGAGGAGAAATTTTATATTTAACCATTGTCAAAAATTGTAACAGATGAGGTGGAGATGGCTTGGGAGGGGAAGGAGATATACAAGGAGGACAACAGGAAACAATAATGTCAGATGTGATTGGTCAGACCAGACCACCTGACTTCTACTTATTAATTATTGCCAGCAATTATTTAAAAAAAAAATCAAATCAAATTAAAAAAAACTTTCACATTCAATTGTTTTTTTCATTTGGATTTTAAAAGCACAAAATTAATTCTATTAGCTTATTCTGCATTACATGACAAGCTCATAATACTGTATGCATTAGAACAACCTCTAGTGCATATTTTGCCAAAAATATGTTATAATTTACTTTACTCGTTGCTATCTTGAGTATTTTGAGTAATTATGATTTATGACCATAATTTGGTATTTAGGTGTTTAGCTAGTAAATGCTACATGAAAAGTCATATTTAAGATATTTAAAGCAACAAACAGCTATGGTAGCCATGCTGTTGTAAACAAACTCAAGGTCAGATAATAATAATAATATATCAGTCACATAGACTATATAGCAGAGAACTAGCAGCCATTCTGCATAAATGGCCTCTCCAATCACCACCAAACACACCTTCACACTAACACATTCATACACCAGTGCCACAGACACAGGAAGCAAGGCAGATGAAGTGTCTTGCCCAAGGACACAATGGGAGTATCCAGTGCTGGTAGCAGGAATCAACTTGCCAACCTTCCAGTTAGTAGTCGAATGGCTCTACCTACTGAACTGCTGCTGCCCCATCAATCACTCTATAAACTAAACCATTATGCAGGAATATGTTCTCAAATGGAAGTTCAAGTGTGCTTCTCTTCCAGCAGTGCTCAGTTTGTTCACTCTGAGCAGTTGTACTAACCAATAATTACTTCCAAATAGATAATAGACCATTGAAAACACAGATATAATGTATGTAAACGTCCAAAAATCATGACTTTTACATTAAATGTACTGTTTGCAACTCCTCCATATGTATAATTACAATAATGCACCAGCTCTATATAGTAAGATGTATCTTGTAATCCATCATTTTTAGATTCCTATGTCATGGCCATCATCACTCCTCAATTAACACTTAATCACTGCTTATCACTGGCCCACTGGAACATTTTATGGTCCATCCTGAGGTTTGGCCGTGCTATAATTTACACTAACGCCCCATTGGAAGAAGCATCAGGCCATAGTAAATGTTTAAATGCACGCCACGGCCCTGGCAGAGGTTTGTCAAGTCTCTTTTCGTCCGTCCCGTTCCCTTCTCTGTCAGCGCTGTCTCTCCAGGCCTTTTATCATTTCCATAATTGACAGCTCGCTCCAGCTCTGCCGCGGCCCATCAAGAACAACTGTTTAGCATGCCGTGTGAAATTTCATGCATGGACATAACAGAGGAAAGCTGCAGTGAAAGAATTCAGACTCTCAAATGGAAGCTCAAATTAAACTAGTTTTTTGGAGCCCCTCTTGAGGGGATGTGATTTGGCTTGTGGTGTTGGCTTGTCTAATCTCTATAATGTGCCTAAAATTACTAACTGTTCATGACTAGTTAAGTGATTGCTTTTATTCTTGTCTTTCTATATTACATAACTTTTTGTTTGCTAGTGATTTCTAAATAGGCAGATTGAAATCACCAAAGCAAGGCAAGTCCGTCACTATGTTTTACTCTTACTAGAGAAATTACCTAATATGAAATTTCAAAACATTATAGTATGACTGAAATGGCAATAATTTGAATGTTATTAATTAAGCTAACACAATATAATCATATGCTATCTAACATGCTAGCTGTGTTTTTGCTAATTTGGCAATATGGTTTAGCTGAGCTGGTATCACATCCTAGGGAGGCACAATTTCCAGGTTACAAAGACTTTTTATTGAATTAAACTTTGCTTCTAAACTCTGACACATTTGCAAGTTAAGTTAGAAAGAAGTCCAGTTATGCAGCCAAATCAAGTTATGGGCATAGACGTCACATGGACTTGCAGTTTCTTTTAAATTTGATTTTATGGTCATACTACAATTAAAAAATTCAATTGGATTTACTGTTAATTTATCACCCAGCCATAGTTTGAAACTGATTTTCCAACTGTGCTTCCCACTTAAAAAGTTTAAGTTTCATTTATACTTTATATTTATACTTGTGCATTCATTCTGTCTGTACATTTTCCCAGAGCATGCAGATACAAACGAACGGAGCAGTACATGCAGTGACCGTTGGGGGCACTAGTGAACACAGCTCAACAATCAACGCGAAAGAAACAAATGAACTTTTTAAGGAGTGAATGGAGCAAATTAGTCACGTTATATTCAAAGACTTAAAAGACCTCTAATATTGCCTTATTTTATTGGCTCTTTTTCAATAAATGTGGTGTAAAACCACTGCCAGCGCGCCATGTTTGTTGTTATGGTTGCTGCTCTTTCTTCTCCGTCTTGGTGAAATCTTTGATGGTAGCAGCTAATGCTATCCAAGACCACATTTGCTGCAGTAAAAGCCCATTTAGATGGCCAAATGTTTCTATGAGTGTAGCCAGGCTAAGCTGTGCATGTAATGTTAGTGAGTGTAATGCAAAGCAATGTAAAATGTAACCAGTGGACTTCTGCGTTGTTGTGGTTGAAAAATTACATTTAGCACGTAGCATGTGCTAGCGGATCTCCAGCACAATTTCTTCCCAATGGGACAAAACAAACAGGCAACAGAATGGGACAACTCTGTATTTGTAGGCAAGAACATTTTTTGTGACAAAGAAAGAAAGCAGAGCTGGAGTACTTCAACTAATACAGAATATTCAACATAGGCTCTGTCAAGTATGAAAATATGTATACATTACAATATTATGTAATTATACAAAACAAATTGCTAAACCACTCTTTAGGAATATATACAGTATGTTGCATAAGATAATATAGCTTTGTCATTTGTGTTGATAATAAACTAGTAGGCTAGTTAAGGTTGACAGTCCTGTGCACAACATATAGGTAAACATCATAAAATACCAAATATAAAGTCATTTTTAAAGTACATAGCACAAGTCTTTTACCAAATATCTCCCTCCCAAAAAAACACCCGTGAACATTTAAACATGGCACAGTGACAAAGTGAAACTGCAAGTCCCAGACAAACAGCAGGGCGCTAACACTGGAATGATGCTAACACGGCCCGTTTGTCATGTAGCATTAAACACAGAGCTTCAAGACTGTGACTGTGGGGTTTTAGAATTGATTCAGATTGGCCTTTTAAAGTCTGGAACTCATTTGACTCCTCCAATTTACACTTCACTCTCAGATAAAGACAAACATCTGGCACATCTGGAGAGACGTCGGCAGTTTGCTGTCAGTAGACTTTGGCATGGGGAACTTGGAGAGATTGCTAGAAGTGTGTTCGTGTGTAAGTGCGACCTCGTGCTAGTGTCTGTTAGTGCGGCAAGCTAGTGTTTGTGTGTGAAGCTTGTCAAATGGCTAGCTAGGAAACTCAGGTGGAAGTGAGCTCAGGCTGCTACTGACTTCCAAAAAAGATAAGACAAGTTAGTATTTTTTAATTTTTTTTATTATTATTTTTTTTTAGCTAACAATTTAGTTCACTTACAAGAATTGCTAAGTTACAATAAAAAATTGGCATTTAACTGGCCCAGGATACAAGAGTCAGACAGTATCGATTTATTGAAGTTTCTCTATTCTACAGACAAACAGGTGGACCAATTACAGTTGACCTTTAGAGCAATACAAATGGCAGCCAAGCTATCAGAGTTAGCTAGCAGCAAATAATTAGCTACATTCTGTTCATAATTTAAATGTAGCATCTTGGGCTGTATTTCTTCGTTAGCATTTAGGCTAGTTTGGATCTGAGTGAGACAAAAGGCAATACATGAGGCAGTATATTATCTGTTGGACAAGAAAATTTTGTCTTGATGTTGACCTGTTTGAGATCTTGTTTGGTCATGGTTTAGATCTGGTTGAGATCTGGTTTAGTCATGGTTTAGTCCTGGTTTAGACTTTTAGAAATCTGGTTCAGACCTGGTTTAGACCCAATTTAGTCCTGGTTTGGCCCTGGTTTAGTCATGGTTTAGTCATGGTTTAGACCTGGTTTACATATGTTTGAAATCTGATTTAGCCCTGATTTAGACCTACTTCAGACCTGGTTTAGCCCTGGTTAAGAACTGGTTTGGATCTGGTTTAGTACTAGTTTTGTTATAGTTTAGTCTGGTTCAGTCATGGTTTAGACCTACATGTGACCTTGGTTTTCGTAATGGCCCTTCCTGCATTTACTCATCGAGTGTGTCGTTTGCGTTCACACTGTTTATTCCGTGAGGCAGAGTTGCTGTTTGTGTTGCATCAGTAAAACGCTGAGCCTGTGGCGTTCTCTTGTCGTCTTTTTTCAGCGCTGAGTGCTTATGCCTGGCAGATACTGCGCTGTAGATACATTTGGCTGTCTGTCCAACTGTCTCCGCTCTCTCCATCCCGACTGTGCAGTGCATGATTGCATCCACACCACTGCACATTGACAAAGGAGCAGGCAAGCAGAGAGGATGCTTAGAGACTTAGCATTGACTAACTGGGCTCGGTTGACTGATGAATGCTGGACTGAGACAAGTTTGTATCTTTGAATTTTTTATAGAACAATAAATCATGTCTGCTGGTTTAAAATGCTACTTCAGTGACTGCTGTCTGGCTTGGATTACAATGACTGTGACCTCAAAGTTTCTTTTGTGCTGGAAGTAACAATGTATAACAATAGCGGTGTCTGAAATCAGTTGCTACTCCATATTTAGTGCAGTGTCTTGACATCTTGTACCAGTCCATAAATCTTAAGTGGATGGTAAATGTAACTGTCTCATAGTATCAGACAATGATAAAGTCCCTTTTTGCATGGGTACTTGGACAGGTTTTTACACCAACTGCCCATACTGAGATGACCCACTCCATTGTCTGGGCTTGGGACAGGCACATATTGTGGCTGGTGTTTTTGGCAACATGTAAGGGAATCAAACTCTTGGTCTCCTGCACAAAGACAGAAGTACAAACCACTTCAGCAGGGAAACCTCTGACATTGCATTATGAAAAAATATAAAGTCAGAGTTGCAGGTGTAGGAATACAATTCTATATGAGAATATGAGGGGAAGTTCAGTGGGATGGGTTCTTCTGTCTGTCTGAGAGAAGGAGTGTGAAGAGTTTAAGATGGAATGGGGACATCTGTCTGAGGGATGGGATGTGAACTGTTTATCTGCTGGGTGGGATGGTGCTTCTGCTTGCGGAATGAAATAAGAACAGTTCACGTGCTGGTGGGATGGGTGCTTCTGTCTGAGATAGAGCGTACAGTTCATGTACTAGATAGGGTCATGCTCGAGTGATGAAATCTGTACAGTTCATATGCTGGGTGGGATGGGTACTTCTTTTTGAGGGTTAAAGTGCACAGTTTATCTGCTGGGCCGATTGGGTCCTTCTGTTTCGTGATGAAATGTGTTCAGTTCTTGTGCTTTGTGGGATGGGTCGTTCTGCCTGAGGGATAGAGTGTACAGTTTATATGCTGGATGGGATTGGTTCTTCTGCTTAAGAGATGAGATGTATACAGTTCATGTGCTGGGTGGGACAGTTCATGTGTTGGTGGAGATGGGTCTTTTTTCCATTATGTTGGTTGTGGTGGCAGTCCAAGTTATTTGAGGTTCACACATCCCACATTTACTTGCACTTCAATTTATGTTTATTAATCAAATATCAAAATAATTGTTTGTTGCAGCCCTCACATAATACTATTTCTACAATACACTAATTCATAACTACAGCAGATTAATGTAAGTGTTTGCTTGTTAAATAAAAGACATATGATTACGATTGCTCTTAGTTCTTACACATAAGAGATTGCAGAGCCACTTATGGTTCAGTATAGAAAACATAATAATAACTGACATTAATGACCACTTAAGGAACTCTTGTAAATAGTAATAATAAATGTTATAGATTTCTGTTTGAATGGAAGAGCATGAGATAAGAAAAAGCCAATGTGTTGGGAATAAACTGCCATATTGAGTAAAAATAATTATCCATAATCATTCAAATATTGGTGTATCATGGAACAGTGGAGTAGTGGGACTTGTCATTTTTAAAAATTGAATTTGTGAGTCTCTTATAATCAAATATGCTTAAAGTGGTTAATATTGATGTTATTGAGGTCTACAGATGCAGCAAATATGCTCAAGTATTATTGATTGTGTGCTCCATCTTCAGAAGTGCGGGCCGCATTAGAAATGATAATATTGAGAGACGCTTGGCTGCATTTTTCCAAAACATCATCACTCTCTCTGCGCCGACTGCTCACTGCTTCGTGATTGAATTAAAGCACTGCCACGGAGGGAGATTTTTTGCTTTGAGGGACTAGAAGTTACAGAAAGAAAGGGTTCAGTGGAAGAAGTGGGAGGGGGGAGGGGGCTGGGGTGGATGAAAGGCAGAATGCGATGAAAGAGGAAACACAGGGATAGCACCACATTTGATTTACATTTGTCGACGGTTGCTGCTCCAGAGCTCTGTACAAAAGACTGTGCCAAAAATATCACTGGTTAATGGGTCAGTGGAAAAGGAGGGAGGACAGCACAGGTGAGGACACAAATTGATTCGAAGTTAGAAAAAGAACACCAACTGGGAAAAAAACTGGGAAAATGTTCAGAGGAATGTCAGTACCAGATTTGAATCATTAGCTTGCCAATTTGTTGATTAAGTACCATTGTACAGCAACTGCTAGCTATTAAAAATCCTATATAGGCAATGGTGCACAGAGCATAAAATGGATAATTAGCACAGCTCTTAGCAACATGACGCTAACAAATAGATAAATGTGTTTATTGCTTCATAGTGATGGTAATTTAAGCACTGAAATGATCAGAATGAGTCTGGGGATGGTGTATGAGCTTTGGTGTCAATTAAACAATACTACTCCAGGTATGTTTTTAAGGGGGAAACAAAATTATAACTTGGTTAAAAGTAAAAAAAAAAAAAAGCCGATTTAGCACAACAGGGGACTTTTAAGCTGACTAAAACATTTATGGATGCAGCATTAGCACTGTAATAGCATGAATAATCACAAGCCAAACATTATACTGGAAGCAGATCGTCTATAGAAAATATACATACTCCTTGGACAGAAGAAAAAAGAAAAAACCTGAAAGGTGTTGAAAGAGGATGAGAACAGGAAGTGGAAGCGAGCAGAGGAAACAGGGCTGGTGATACAGAGGTGATAATGAGAGGAGCAGCACAGACAGAAATGTAGGTTCCCATCTGCTGGAAGATTGACAGAAAACAGCACAAGGATCCCTTTCAGTCAGGTGTTTTGGTAAGATGCCATGCCATCAAAAACGGAAATACCTGTGGATAATAAATGCTGGCCCAAAATATACCCAAAATATGTATGTTTGACCTAAAATGAGTTTGTTTACATGTGTTACTCTGTGCCAGTGTCTTGAGCATTCTCACTGTGCTCTGTCCAACCTTAGACATTTAGACCCACAAGAATTGTATTGTAATAAACTTTTTTTCTAATCTACTGTACAGATTAACAGTCTATGATAAAAGAAGTCATTAAGTAGTCTAGTCTGGGTAAAAAGACCACCCACTAAAAAGGCGACATTAGCTCCCTGCTGCTCACAGACCAATGCACCAAAACACACCTCTTCATCAGTAGACTGGTACAGAGAGGCACAGCCCACCTCAGTTACAGCCGATCTGAATCATACCGCATTAGATAAAACAGGAGTCAATAGGGAATGTGACAGAGTGTGTGGGAGTGTGTGTTTTCTCTCAAGGCTCAGGATTTTTTCACTCACGCCTCGAATTCATAACATAGACCGTATTCTCACCACTTCCAATATATGTTTGAGCAGCTAATAAAGGCAGGAAATTGCGCTTTTTTTTTCCACCAGCATGGCACGGACAAGGTTTTACTGTAAGCTTGTAGAAATGTTCCACTCAATACATTTAGCCTAGGCCTGGGATTTCTGAATGGGGTTATTGCAGTGAGAGTTGCCACTAAAGACAGCCCTGTGGGAAAGGCTGAGTGGAGAAATAGTGCTGTGACACACCCTCAAACCAGCGTCTTTGATATGTCTGGGAATATTACCATGATATACTGTGCATTGTGTTATCGCACAA
Organism: Bostrychus sinensis; assembly: GCA_020698575.1. Lineage (NCBI taxonomy): Eukaryota > Metazoa > Chordata > Actinopteri > Gobiiformes > Eleotridae > Bostrychus > Bostrychus sinensis. The sequence continues at coordinate 29,264,915 of CM036253.1, read as the reverse complement.
AGGCGTAAATGTTGGTGGTTAGGTAAAAGAGCCAAGAGAAACATGGCAAAGAAAAACTGCAAATAGAAATGCTTGCTCTGTAGGTTTGTATGGGCTATGTTTTTTATGTTGTGCATTCTGTACCATTGAGAGATAGTAATGAGATTGGAATGTTTAGTATTTGTGGATTTTTTATCATTGTGCCAAATGATAAATGCTTTGTCGCTCAATGCATAGAGCATTTACCCCTGAACTAGATGATCTGTGCTCTTTATATTTACCATTTAGGGACAATACCTTGGTGGATGTTTCTGCAGGTGCTTCTAGTGCTTGCGATGTATGATTATCTTACATTGTATTCATTCATTTTATTATGACATAACTTTTACAATGTACAAGAGCTGGAAACTATTCTCGCTGCTTAAGGCGTGCTAACATTTAGAGCAGAGGTTCCAAAATGTTTTTTTAATTAAGGGCCACATACTGAAAAATATACATGTATGTGAATGAGGGCCAGTCACTGCAGATGACATTTTTTGCCTCACCATAAAAAACTGTGAAACAGTAACGTGGGTACTTTGGCATAGGTTACTCCAGATGCCCTTCCACAACCACACATTTATTCAGGCTTGGGACCGGCATATTCCCATAAACTTACTGTGCAATTCGGCAGTAGAAGATAACCTTAATACATGCCTAATAAATAAAATAGCTTTGGGAAAAGACATCTGCCATTGAGTGGGTTTTAGTTGCTTTATTTATAATACCATGTAGGCCATACTAACTAAAGGCTAGAAGGTGCAATTCACATACAGTATCTTGCTTAAGGGTTATACAAAATATAGGAAGGCTATAGCTTGTTAGCATCCTTGCACCAAATCAACGAGTCCATGAGTGTCTGAGTAGAATCTCACATCACATTTCTTTGGTTATTTGCATGGAAGCAAACCTGTTTTATCAGTCAGCTGGATGTTTCATACACATTTTTTGATGGCGTAATTGAGATTCTGAATTTGGCCAATCGAATTTGAGGACCTGAAAATATATGTATTGAATTTTTAAAATTTTTATGCTGACATTTTGATCACTGAAAAAATACAGTGAAAATTAGATGCTAAAATTTTCAGTGGCTGGAATTCAGTGACAATAAAATTCAGACTCTTATTTCAGTGTTAAAAAATTCAATGGCAGAAATACAAAAAATCTGATGAAACAAGTTTGCTTCCACATATTTGAGCAACAGGTCCATGCATACATGCATAATAATAATCATTAATGAACGTCTTCCCACCTGTTGTTATGATAGTAATGTAGAAAATGTTCGCCGCCACTGTTCCACGAAACACACATGTATTTAATGCTACTGTATGTAATAACATGCACATCTGTGTAAGTAAATCCCAGTGTGTGTGTATAGGAGCTTCCTGATACTGAGAGCCCAGGAGGGAGCGGGCCATCTGGACACACGTGTGCTAACTGAGCGAGCATGTCCTGGGCACATACATACAGCCGCTCAGCAGATGTTAGTGTTGGACTGGTGCCATCCAGCTGTGCATTTACACAAGAGGTCAGATCAAGTACCTGACCTCTTACATGATCTTATGGAGGGTATATCAATATGAATATGGTCAACACATCCTGCATTAACTTTAGTTGCTGAGTAATTGAGTTTTCATAACAATTCTATGGCTGGTTGGTACATTATTTTTGTCAATTACTTAATGTAACTATCACTGTCTCACTTTCTAATTACTTTAACTGGGTGTAAGCTATGGTGTATACACTGCAAAATCCATTTTCTTGAGTCCAGGATAAACACAAACCCAAAGAGTAGAGCCCTGCCATTGTTGAAGATGAAGCTGATTCTCTTTGATAGTGCAGAATAACTCGATAACTAAACAAATTAAAAACAGATAAGTATTTGATGAATCCCAAAGCCCTGAGCTGTCTATGACTGGACAATCACAAATTAAATCTTCCAGTCAAACTCTACAAGTCTCATTGGCCTCATCCACACTCCAAAGTCGCTTTTACAATTTGGTGCATTATTCATTTACTTCTCAGGGGCGACAGTGGTGCTCCAGTCAATGTATGTGACTGTATGTGACTGGTTGCAACAGTAAAGCAACAGTAAAGGCATTCAGCGGACGCCAAAAATAAACAAGTAAATAAAAATTACACTCAGTGGTGGTGAGCTACTTCTGTAGCCACAGCTGCCCTGGGGCAGACTGACAGAAGTGTGGCTGCCATTTTGCGCCTACGGCCCCTCTGACCACCACCAAACACTCAGTCACATTGACACATTCATACAGGCAAGGTAGGTGAAGTGTCTTGGCCAAAGACACAATGTATCAGTAGTGCTGGTAGTGGAGATTGAATCGCCAACCTTTGGGTTAGTGGGCAAATGTCTCTACCAACTGAGCTACTGTCAGAAGAATTAGGAAGAATTTCTAAAATAGAGATTTTAAGATTAGACTACTGTTATTAGGATTAGGTTATTTTAATTTTTATTTGGGCCCAACTGAAAAAATTGTTAACACTGGTAGTCTGGAGCGCTGTTAGTAACGTGGAACTTAGAGGAGAGGCGAAATACACTACATCGCCTCCACTGACCTACACATATATTTTTCAGTATGTGGACTTCAATGAAAAAAAGCTGTGACAACCCTGAAGTAGGGAGTTATGCTCCTTCAGTATTTATAAAAACTTGACAAAAAATGTGAGTCACTTAATATAATATTGAATCAGTCCTGCATTACATTTAGCAACTTCAATACATAGTTAATAAAAAATGTTATTATTGCTTTAAATCATGTTTTCAGGTTTTGGCATGCCACCATAATGGTTTTAATGTGCTTATACTCTGAAAAGAAGGAACTGTTGCTTTTTCACTGACAATAGGCAATGTCTCTGACCTAGGTCTGGTGTAACCACAAAGGGTATCTGTTACATGTAATCTTTTTCAAAAGGATAAATGGATGAACCTCCAGGAAAGAGGTTAGGTGGATATCTTGTTAGCATTTAGAATTGACTGAATGAATTAGCAAAGATAAAATATTGGCTATGTCAGTTCATACAAATATTTTATATTATCAAGAACCTGACCCTATGCTATGCTATGCAAGCAAGCCAGTTACAATGCTACTATTTGACTATCAGAATGATGCTTGTTTCCATCTTGGTTTGACGTTTTAGCATGTTAGCAAAAATACAACGTGAACTAGCAAGGATAGAACAGAAACATAGAAACATCCTTAGGCACTTTTCCATGACTTGATTACAGCTAGGGTATGATGTAACGTTGACTCTGCAGTACGTTTAGTCTGAGGACAGTCTAAAGCAGGAAATGAAGCTGAATCAAGGCCTCCCCCCTTACCTCGCTCATAAATATTTCACTTTTTCCTCGTGTTGTCTCTTTGCCTGCCGACTTGAGCCCACATATCTGGGTCACTTCTATTTTCCAGGAAGCTCCAGCTCTTATGAATATGCATTCAGAGGCGACGAACGGCTGAGGGTTTTCAGGGAACTTGTGACTGGAACACTTTCAGAAAAATCTCAGCCCAGTTCTCACTGCAGCTGGGACAAATGGAGTGTATTAAGTGAGTGTAAAACCGCTCTTCCGCACAAATAAAAGGACTGACAGAAATTAAACTGATTGTTTTTGTTATGTTTTGTAAACCTAATATTTTATGACATGAATTGAAAAAAATAAATAAATGGAGTTACACTGATGATGAATGTTCAATTGGATTGCCTTAAGAAAATAAGTAAATGAAAAATGGGTCCAATTTACGTAAAAATGTTATTTCAACCAACTTAAATTCTTAAATTGAACACAAAATGTATACTTGCATGTTTAACAGACAACTTTAAACTTCCACTTAAATTGTTTTAATACAAAATGAATGTCTCATTGTCTCAAACTTTCTAACTTCATTTCTAATTATATAGCAAGAACACATACATTAATTCTACTGACTTTGACTAAACAATGTGCTTTGATGAAGTGAAAACTGAATAATGAATCCTAAAAAGTATGATTAGATTTAACATATTCTTTATCATAACCTTCATAAACACACTTGAGATGCTAATACAAGTCATATTCATCAGTCAGTACGTTTACATGCACAGCTCAGTCAAGCTACAACTGTTTAATTGGACTGTCTTTGTCCTGTATACATGCATAGGAGTGAAATCGATTTATTGTAAATATTCATAGGTGGTGATAAGTGCTTTTATCTTGTTAGTATTGGAGCATTTCCTGTTAGCCTGCAATGTATCTGTTAACAGTCAGTTGGCTTCTGCTTTATTGTATGTGCCCATCACCCAGCCCCATTCTAATTCGACTGGTCTGGATACAAGCAGGAGATCGACATTCAATTACATTGTCTGGGTGTGTTAGTCAAACTGTTTTAGTTGGACTAACATTTTTTTAGGTATCATGTAAACCTACTGAATGTAGCAGCTACTAAATTAGCAAAAACTAAATCAGCATCCATTTGATTCACATTAATCATCAAAAATAGTTTATAATATAGGAGATCGTGGGTTCAGTCCTCGGGCCAGCGACACACAAACTCTGTAGGTAGAGTCTGCATAGTTCTCTCCAGGTACTCTGTCTTCCTCCCTCCATCCAAACACATGCATGTGTTAGGAGAACTGCTGACTCTAAATTGCCCCTAGTGAATGAATGTGAGAGTGAATGATTGTCTGCCTGTGTGTCAGCCCTGCGACTGAGCCCCAAAGTTACTGGGATAGGCTTGAGTACTCCTGAGCCCTAAAGGGAATAAGCAGAAGAAGATGAATGAGTGAATAATATAATAATAAGGCAACAACAAAGCGAATGTCATATTTACTCAATAATGTTAATGTATTTAACTTAATAGAATGAATTTTCAAGCAGATAAAGATCTGACTATATTTAAGGGACATCACTTAATTTTTCAGTAAAGCAGGTGGCTTCAAGCATATACAAAGCTTCAAATAAACAGTGGCAATGGTTTATGTTCCTGCAAACAATATTACTCACCAGAGAGAATGCAGCCGAATGCGTAGAAAACTGATTTAGGGTGATTAATTGCCTCGTACTTATTCCAATCTCATCAGGAAGTACGATTGATTTCTTCTTCCGCAGCCATTTAATTTTTCTCCGTTCTTGCAGCCTCTATTTGTTTATCTTCTTTGATTCCCCAGCCCTTTCCATGCAGTAAACTTTGAGATGAACACTAGTGTCTGCCATCTTGACCTTTTGTGGAATCTCATTTTCCTAAACAGCTCTCACATTTATGGCTGACTTTGATGAATGGTGCTGAATGTGAAATAATGCCAACGCAAGCCCAAGTCAGAAATGTGCATAGAAAAGCTCGTGCTGCCAGGTGGATTTATTAGTGACTGTGCAGATCATAAATTGCGGTGCCCTCAGTAGCTCTGTGTTGTTACTCTGTGTCTCTGATGCTCTGCAGAGTGTACCAGTGTCACCTGAGTTTAGTCCTGGAAAATTAGCAGCACACTGAGTTAGTCTGAGGTCAAAGGAGTTCATGTTTCTCTGATAAAAAAAAGAGATTTGTTGAACCAACTTTAACCATTTTTGAGCCGCTAACACAAAATTTCATATAATTAAGTGTATCCATGTTCTCAGGCATGATCAAACAAGCTTCTGTCAAACTTAAATCTTCCATTTCCAAGAGTTTCTTTGGTTCAAGTAAAACAAAAAATGCTTCTGTAAGTGAATTCCCAATTCAATTAATCTTAATCCTCACAGGGAGCTTTTGTTGTTGTTTTGGTTTTATCAAATTCATTTATTAAAAGTTCATAGTTTATCTGCCTTAGACTGATTGGTTGTGGGATTCTTATGGCAGTGAATTTCTTAACAAAAAACATATTTAGTTAATTTTAATTTCAAACATCACAGGTGAATACAAAATGTAATTTTAACAACAGTTATTTAGCATCATTAAGTTAGGATTATATTACAGAGATATATTGCTGCCAGGTGAGGAAAAATATGTTTCTTGTTATAAATTACAAGATGTAATCACATTTTCACAATGAAATGATTACGTTATTACTAAATACTGGCGTGTCAAGTTTTAACATAATAAATACTTATCTTGTTCCAATGTGATGTTATCAATTTTGATGTTTCATTTTCATTTCATTTTTTACCTATAAATAAACAAATGAATGTGATCAGCTGATATCTTGTAACATGAGCTAAAAGTGTGATACATTCCTATCTTTTAATAACGTGAAATATGATCTTGACATATGACATTAATATGATCTTAAAATATCTCAGAAAAACGTGATTTTTTTTTTTGTTCGAACAAAAAACAAATTACATTATAAAATGTGATATAGATGAAGTTATTTTTACTCACCTGCTATAATCAATCCACAGTATGCTAACATACCACTGTCATGTTATTAACTATTGAACAGATTACCAAGGATAAAAGACTGGCAATGTAAAGATGATTCTATTTCACTTGTTAGCAGGCTAGCACATCTACCCTACATACGCATTATTAGCATTTTCAGTTGTAAACTGCATTGATTCATATGTATTGTATTAAGCTACTTCTTTAAAATTATTTTTTTCTTATTTACACAAAACTAGAGCCCCTAAAGAGATATTAAACTTTGCATGTACAGGTAATGTTATAGAGCGTAGAAGTAGGCACCTGAACACAGTTTTGGAGCTAAGGGTTCATCAAAACAAAGTCTCTCACATAAAAAGTGAAACTCTTACAGCTTTAAAACTATGTCCATATGTTGACTTTTAAAATGCTTTACTATAACACTTAAAAAACTAACAACTTCTAGTAATCAACTAGTCAAAAGCTGTATTCCTCAGTGTAAAAGCAGGAGGTCTCTGTACCACATGTGTGTGTTTATGTTCTCTGGGGCCACCATCCGTCTTCACTTATACTTCCAGCCTTTGATCCCTGGGCTACAGTAGGTGTGTGTTCTTCTCAGCCAATCGTGAGGTTGTTTTGCATTCTGTTGTCCAATCACGGCTCACGAGTGGCGTCCCGGAGCCAATGAGCTGTGCTGTGTGTGTGTGTGTGTGTGTGTGTGTGTGTGTGTGTGTGTGTGTGTGTGTGTGTGTGTGTGTGTGTGTGTGTGTGTGTGTGTGTAATGGGCTCCTCGTATGCAGCTGCTGAACACATGCAGAACATGTGGTTTGGCCCTTGGTTCTTGTGAATGATGCCAAACCCAAAGATATGGCCCCTCCTGGTTCTGAGGGGGTGTCACAACCCCCCACACCCCCCATTTTCCATCCCTCCCCCTTATGCAAGTATCTTATCTCTTCTTTCTGAAAATATCGCCATGGCAACAAGAACACAGCGGCAGCCAGGAAATTTCTGGAGCATTGACACTTATTCCTATTCAGCAGCATTGGTTTCAGACTTTAGCCCTGCAGTGTGTGTGTTTGGTTGTGTGTGTGTGTGTTTGGTTGTGTGTGTGTGTGTGTGTGTGTGTAAGAGAAGGGTGTTTTATCATGGGATTACCATTTAATCTGACAATAGGGATTAGAGCAGTGGACCCACTGCCCCACTGGTGCAAAAGAACAATAACATTTGTGCAAAAATGTCTGTAGTCATTATACTCTGAGCACTCCGGCAATAATCCACTGATACAGTCCTGTATTCCTTTGTGTGTTTTTGTGGCTTTGTTCAGTTCTGATGTTTAGTTTTTGCCATTTTTTACTTTGAATTCCTGTTTTGTTTCTTTTTGAGTATTGTTGTTCTTGTTTTTTCTATTGTGTTACTTTGAATCCATGTTTTGTTCTCTATTTATTATTACTCTTCTAAAAAAGCAGACCCTTTGAAGTTTTACAAGATAGAAGAAGTTGATTTTTATTATTTTTTTTCTATATATAAGTTTAAATAATTTTGTTCCATTCATGCTTTGTTTTGTCCTTTTCAGTGATGCTGTAAAAATTCATTCATTTTTGTCATTTTGTTTTCCCTTTTTTGGATTTCTTTCAAAAGTGTCATTTAGTTTTGTAAAAGATCTTTCATATTATTAATTGGATAAGTTCCTTTGAAGCAGTTGATGATTTTGGAGTTAGTGAAGATATTGGTATAAACATAATGAGATTTTTGCTCATTCTTCTTATATTTTTATTTCATTTTGTTCATTTTGTTCTTTTTAACACTTAGTTTGAATTTGTTTTATTTATTTACAAGTTTACAGTTTTGTTTTGTTTATATCAATTTTGTTTTGTTGTTTTGAAGTGTTATTCCTTCAAAGTATCATTTGGTGCTTTGTTTCTAGTGCTGCTTTGTTCTGTTGTTTGGTTATTTTTCTGTAGCAAGTAAATCATAGTAACACTGTTATTTCAAAAAACAGTCTAGACACGACTATACACTACTATACGAGGAAACCATTTTTGTTTTCATACACTTCCATTTTGTCCTTCTTGACTTTGTGGCAGCGTCTTTGTTCCTCTTGTATCTGTCCTCTCTCGCTCTTGTCATCTCTCCACTTTAATCTCTCCATCTCTGATCCGTCCTTTTTATCCGCTCCCTCCTGATCCCTCTCTCTGCTTCCATCACTGTTTGCCTTTTCCAGTCGGACTTCCTTCCTCTCATTCCAAATCCACTCCAACTTTCCTCCTGCACCGGACTCCACACATTTCCTTTTGCACAGACTTTCACACTCTTTTCTCTGTTACTTTGCCACGTCTCTCTTCTCAGTTTTAGACTTTTTTTTCAAGGATTTTAGTTCAAAGTTATTTTTCTAATTCTTTTGTATAAATCTTAAGGCAATGCAATATGGCTTTTTGTTCAATATACCAGTATAATGGCAGTCTCATGTAAAATGCAAGCCAGCAATGAAGTTAAATGTAAAATGATATAAGTTAGGCAGATATTTAAGTTGTTTTCATTCTAGACAGTGTATCAGTGAAATTTTTAGTTGTGTTATTTACATTTAGCTCTGAATGTCCCAACTTAGGCCCTTTCACCCTGTAGGAACCTTTTGCTGTTCCTATACTTTTTGGGGAACTATCACACTTTTGCACGTGACAGAAACTAGGATCTGAGACCACAGTTCCTATAACCTTTGAGCTCCTACTTCAGACTTCAGTCAGCCTACGAACCTTTTGCTGACGTAGTTACGTACAACCTGAATTCTGGAAATGTTGGGACGTTTTTTAAAATTTCAATAAAATGAAAACTAAAAGAATTAAATCACATGAGCCAATATTTTATCCACAACAGAACATAGATTACATAACAATTGTTTACACTGAGAATTTTTACACTTTTATTTATTTGATGCCTGCTAGAGGTCTCTAAGTACAAAGCAGCAGGGGCATGTTTACCATGGGGTAACATCTCTTTTTTTTTTTTAACAGTTTGAATGTGTCTGGACATTGAGGTTATGAGTTTCGGAAGTTTTGGTGTTGGAATTTGCTCCCAGTCTTACCTGATATAGGTTTCCAGCTGAAGAGCAGCTGGGTTTTAGAGCATATGGTGCTCTAACACCTTTGTAAACCTTTCAGCATTCATAGTTCCTTCTAAAACTCGCAAGCTACCCACACTGTATGCACCTATGCCCCCCATCCCATCAGAGACACTGGTCTCCCTCCTCTTTAGCCCAGAAGGACATGGCGTCTGTAATTTCCAAAAAGAATGTCAAATTTGGACTGGTCTGACCATAGAACACTGTCCTACTTTGAAACAGTCCATTTTAAATGAGCCTTGGCCCAGGACACGACGGGGCTTCTGGACCATGTTCACATATGGCTTCCTTTTTGCATGATAGAGCTTTAGTTGGCCTCTGCAGATGGCACGGTGAATTGTGTTTACCAGCAGTGGTTTCTGGAAGTATTCCCATCCCAACTATTTTGAGACCTGTAGCAGATCTTTGTTCATAAAAGTGTAAATATTCTCATTGTAAATGTTTGTTATGTTGTCTATGTTCTATTGTGAATAAAATATTGGCTCATGTGATTTAAAAGTCTTTTAGTTATAATTTTAATTACATTTAAAAACATCCCAATATTTACAGAATTCGGGTTGTAGTTAGAGAAGTATGTAATGTTTCCACATGTATACCACTGCCTTTTGCAATTTGGCTAAAATAATAACTCATAACAAACATACAATGTGCTAATTTTAAAGGTACTGTAAGCAGCTTGTATTGGTTTGAAAACTGTGCTGCAGTCTAAATCAATACAACACAATACAAATCAAAACAATGGTCTCTTTACTGTTTGGATGATCGGCAATGCAGGGTTAGAACCAAAACAAAAAATGTTAAAAACAACTTGGGCATTATGTAAAATAAAATTTTTAACATTAATAAATCAGCTGTACCATTGTTATCAGTAAAACTAATATTTGATTTAAACACGTTTACCTCATATCTTGGCAGACATGTGGCAATTTTTTTATGAAATATAAAAAATATACTGCTTATAGGACCTTCAAAGCTTGATAGGCTCATCCCTCGTGTCTTTTGTCTATGGATCTCTGCGTTTCTTTTTACAGTCATAAAATGAAGCAACTGACGCTTGATCCTTCGTCTCTTCTCTCTCTCTGTAATCTCCCATACCCTGGACATTATATGTACGTAGTATTTTCTACTCCTTGTGATTATCCCTGCTGTGAAAAGTGCAATCTGGCTGCTTTAGACTCCATGCTGGACGGTTGTTTTGGTTTAATGTAGCTGCTGGATGCCACACTTATGCTACGTCATGCAGTGACGTTGCAGTGATTATGTCTCCAAGTTCCTATCTGGTCTCTATTGGCAGTGTGAAAGCAAGCTGCCAAAAGGTTCCTGTGTTTGAGGGTTCCTATAACTGAATACAGGTTGAGGGGTTCCTATGACTAGGTTCCTATAACCGTTCTGTGTGAAAGCGCCTTGTAGAGATTACTATTTTGAATATAGTTAAGCTGATACATCACAGCTTTAATACAAGTCAGTAGAAGACCGTTTATTACTATAGCTATAAACACAAAGGTGACACAAGGCCGACGTACTGAGCTCTTAAGACTATCTAATGTAAAAGTTACTGTGTCAAATCAGAACATAGCCTACGGAACATAGTCTAATGGCTAAAATGGCTAATAATAGTTAATATAACTAGACACTCGGCCATTCACTCTAACATTTACTCACTCAGATTCAGTCTTTGGACGGTGGGTGGATGCTGGGCCCTGAGAGAATCAGTAATAAGGGAAGGAGAAACTGAATATGGCGTTTTTAATTAAAAAAAGGCTCTACCTTGAGTACAACACTTCTTTGTGTGACTGAAGATAATGAGCTGTGTAATTAAGTGTTTGTTGTCTTAGTTTCTCCAAGAGTTAACAACAGTACTGAATGAACTAAGATAAAATCTCAAGGTGCTGTAAATGCTAGATAGATAATAGTACTGTTATCATAATATTCCACTACTACTTCTATAAGAAAAGGGCCAAATTAACTCTTCATTCAATAACTGGTGAAGTGCAACAAGGATGTAAATATGCTGGCGTGAAAAGGCAATGTGAGCGGCTGTAGGGTGTTTTATGTGCGCCCCCACCATTAGAGTGAACCCCGGTCTCCTCTGAGGGGTCTGCTCTGAGGGCTGCTATGGTTTCAGGGACCAGTGCCAACCTGGGGGGAGGGTACAGCTACAGCTAAACTTGTGTTTGAATTGGTCTCACTGCTGCTGATTACTGCTTCAACTTCTCATTCATTCAGCTTATTTAAATTGTAGAGAAAAAAAAAAAAAACTTGCAGTGCACGGTCAAACCTCTGTGCTGCATACAAATGACTATCAGCAGTGGGCAGAATCAGAATCAACTTTCTTCAATCCTAAAATCTTAACTTCAGATTGACTTTATTCACTGTCTTTGGATGGCATTCTCTTCCTTTATCACAAATGGATACAATGAGGAAGGAAGTCATTTGGAAGTCAGAGGTCAAAGCCACAACTCCCTTGGTATAACTAACACTATATATCCATGTAGCCAGCTATTCTTATTCTAGTTCTCGTAGAGTTTGACTTCCAGAAGGTGGAACAAATGAACTTAATTTGAAATACCTCTAAATGTACTTGGATAGACAAAGAGAAAATGGGGCATTATAAGATATGCAGAATAAAATTTGGACCAACACAAATTTAAAAACATACAGCCAATCATAGAAACAGCCATCATATCAATTTGTATGTGCCAAGGTGCATTTTTGTAATATACTGTATTTATTTGACAATAAAGCAAGAAATACAATACAAAAAAAAATAAAAATTGTGCTTTATTTTGAAATTCCTAGTCATTCATTTTCCACTGTAGGTAAAGTGGGTCAAGAAGCCAAACATGGATGAAGAAAAACACTGACTTTATGACCTAAATGTAAATGTTCATTGCTCAATGTTTTATGTTCTTTTCAAGTAGCAATTTGTGTTTCTTTGATCTTGTATCAAATTTTATTTTGTTTAATTTCTAATGTTATGTTCTGTTTAAAAGTTTTTAGTTTTTTTAAAATAATGTTAAATTGAAAAAAAAGTATCATTTCAATTCTTTGAACCAACCAATGTTTAAAATATACATTGACTTATCAGAATCAGAATAGTTTTTATTGCCATTGTAAGTGAACATGTTCACATCACTAGGAATTTGAATGGTCATTTGGTGCAAACATAAAATAAGTAACATATAATAATAAACATGCAGGATAAAATAAAATAACATAAAATGAATTATATATAAATGGACTAATCTATATTTACTAAATAAACAGATATAAACAAAACAATGTGTTTGAGTTAAGTATATGTATTCATAAAATAGCATTATGCAGATTTTTGGAGCCATCTTTCACTTGTACCCAAGCATTCTTTTATCACTCTGCTAGTGTTGTAGCACCTGAGACCGGTCTTAAGACCACTGTTTTGTGGTCTCGGTCTCAAAGCCAGTTTTACTTGGTCTTGTCACTGTCCCAGATGTGGTGGTCTCCGAGAGTTTTCTGCCAATAATTATAAGAAAATAACTCATACTTTTAAGTAATTTGTTTATTTCATTTCTTTAATCACAGGCTCTGCCTCAAAGAGATTAAGAAACAACACCAAGTTATAACTTTGGTCTGCAGGTCAGAGGTCCTGGTTATAAAGCACAAGAATATCAATGTATTTGAGCCACTGGTTTGTGTTTTTGTTTTTAACTTCCTGATGTAGTTCGACCCCTGAAAATTACAGTCCTGTCTTGGTCTCGGTTCACTGTGGCCTCGGACAGTTCTTGATATCGATTTGCTGGTCCTGACTACAACACTACCCTCTACCCTCCATGGTCACTTGCAGTTAGTTGGCAGAGGTGACAGTCTGTACAAACCAGTACAAACTACTATGACTAAGCATATTAGGATGACTTCAGTGAAACTGTGTTAAACCAAAGTATCCAGGAGCTTAGTGTAGAGTTCAGATCTGGACAGGCCACAGATACAGGTACAATAAGGCCATTGTCAGCTGTAACTCTAGCACACATTCTCACTGGGCATCAGGTTTCTAAACCAGTCAACTCCTCACTGGGACTGAGCACTGGAGAAAGTGGGCCAGCTCCGGTATGGCCTCCCCAAAATTCAAATGGGCCACAAAAAGATACACTTAACACAATTGGGAGAGTGAAAGGATGAGCTTTTAGCTGCCTGGTTTAAACCATTTTAATTAAAGTGCGTTTCAAACCAAGAATGTGTGCTTTGAAAAGACTGCTTCCTTAACTTTATCTCACTCAACATTCAAATCAGGAAGTCAGTCCTTATGCTCCTCCAAATGTCATTCAAGGCCATTCAAAATGCAACCAACTAAGATACTGACAGTATAAAACCATCTTCTGCACCACATAAAGTTGTCCATAATAGTTAGATATTCAGCTTTACAGTCCTAAATTGCCCAGATTGTATTTATATAACTTCTCTTAAAGACATTTTTTCAGGACCTCTTTCCTAGTTGTGTCAAGAATACTTCTAATTTGATAACGATACTGATAGCAAGTTAGCATATAGCCTGGCTTGCTAGACCCATTCATTTTCTGAGCAACATGGGTCTGGAACCTCTCCCATTCAATCCACCTTCCACTCCAGTCGTACCTACCAATCGTGTTTGTCTTAGTGGAGCGCCTTAGTGGGATTTTTGTCCAGAATTATTCTGTACATGATACAAGCGTGAAATTTGGCTGAAATATGCATTATACAGTAGATTTTCCTATAAAAAGTACTAGCCACTTGAAATTCCAATATGGTGGCCATATATTATATTAGGACCCCAAAAACCTCTTTTTTGGGACAGGCTCCTGGGGGAATTATGGGAATTTAGATAATGAGGTGCTAGAGGTGCATACATTGTGACAGAATGAAAAAGGTTGGTAATATCCTGGGATGATTAGGATCATAAATTACATAATATTACTAGGCCTAATGTTATTCTGTTTTCAATTATTAAACATTTCATCTGGAAAAAGACATGTTTTCTTCACTAATTGTTAAAAATGTAGCACATTTATTCTGCGTATTTTGGTACTACCTCCTGCTTTCTGATTGGTTAAAAGCCTGTCCAGGCAGGTTTAATCTGTTGTGCCTCCTGAAAATCCAACTCAAATCATACTTTCTTATTGTGAAGATGGTCATTTAGCTAGTAGGCTAACACATGAAGAGTTGAAGTAGTAGCATTTGAAAGAGAAACATTAGCTTTTGTTTGCTCTTGCATGTTGCTACGTCTGACTGACTTGACGCTGAGTTCTCTTTGAGGCTTAATCTATATCTGTAAATGAGGAGCCTGTGCTGACGCTGCATGATAACACCTCATTACACGGCCCGCTGGACTGGGACGATCGTTCTATAGCACTGTCAATGCACGTCCACCTGCAGGAGACACATTTGACTTTTAGGAGGTAAGGCTCAGTGCTACTTATGCTGTTGCTACAAAGATAAAAACGTAGCTGGCTATAATGGTAATTAGTCCAGCTTGGCAAAAACTTGCTAAAATGACAGCTAGATGTGACCACTCACCAAAACAAGGAAGCTAGATTCCCAATTAGTGGCTCGACAAAATTTCCTCTTTAGTTGTCATAGTCTTTCATATTATACATTAGCATCACATGTCCCCCGCTAAAGGCCTCCAGCAAAGTCACAATACATCGTGTTCCTATTTTAGAATCAGGGGATTTTTTTATTGAATACCACAGCCACATGTCCTGAATTTCCCTTTTGATATCAACAAAGGTTTAAATTAGAGCTTCTGAATGGGATTTGAATGATTGTTATCGTAGGAAAAATAACTTTTTACATTTACAGAACCATGGGTGTAAAACTTCTACCCACTGGTGGACTACAGCTTATTTTGGAGGACATCATTTAGAAAAATTTCACTGTTTTAAATTTGGCATCTTTTCCTGAGGGTAACATGGACAATTATGAGCTTTGAAATTTAAAAAATAATTAAGCACTTTTGTTGTTGTGGTTTGTAGGTGGAAACATTTCTCAAGAACACATCACTGATTAACAATGGTTAAGAATTAAATGGATGGTATGTGAAATTTTGCTTTTGCAGATAAAATTACCAAGAAATGTTTTGTATGGGAATCATCTAAAAAAAAAAAAAAAAAAAAAAAACACCTTTAAAATGTCATCTATAATTTTAATAAATACAATTGTTCAGAAATTACCAACAAGCTTTGGCCAATCATAAGGCATATTTCCACTGGAAGATACGACACTGGTTGTGTCAGTTTGGGACAGTTTGATACAGTTAGCCCAAAAACCTGAGGCTTTTTTTTAAAATAAGAAGACGGTTCCAATATTTAATAAAAAGAGGAGAGTAAATCCTGGTGTGTGTCAGTGTGAGGCTGGAGGTAAAGCTGTATTAGCTTCAGTAAAGTACTTCTGGTTTATCGCCAGCTTTCTGTGCATTAAATTTACCTCTCTGCGGCACTTAGCACATTTTAACAACTGAACATATAACGACACAACTAGTGTTTTTTCCAGACTAAACTATAAAGGTCATGTTTTGATTCCCAAAGAGAGAGCCCTACTTTACTAAACTGGAAACAGCTGTTACTAATATACGCTAGCTTTATTTTTCAAAAAGTTGTCACAACATTGACCTCATCTTCTTTTCCAATATATCTGATTATCACAAAGACAAGTACACAGTTGATTAAAATTAACATTTTCCCTTTTATTTCTGTCCTTTGGCTTGTTTTTGCTCACAGATAAATTCTCTCTTGCCCAATCAAAAAAGTCACACAGTTTGGCACACTTTCTGGGGCTGCTTCTGCCGGCTTTGGGAAGTGGTAACACCCCCAAACCATCTCGGGGTGGACATGCACAACCCCAGTGGAACTGTGCCTGTATACTCGCATAGAAGGTGTTCTCAACTTGGGGACGCTCCCAGTGGTTGTTTGCTCTACATTGCTTGCTAACATTGGAAATATGGTGGTTTACAATATTACACAGTGGCAATTTTACCATTTGCTATGTCAGTTTACACAAGAAAAGAGTGTAGAAAAGACACATATAGAGAAAAGGGCAATGCATTTGAGCAGTGTCGACAATTGCAGGATTTAATTGGTCTCAGAGCAGCAAGAAGAGTTTACAATAAGCTCTAAACTTTAGTTTGTAGTTCATACTGTTGCAGAAGTGTGACCGTGACAAGAGATGATTTCGTGTACCAAACAATGCAAAATATACATCTTTTCTCATTTTAAATATTTTTATATGGAACCTAAAAGTCTTTGCAGCCAGAGATTTGCTAAACAATGACTCTGCAAAAACCACAAAAATATCCATGTTTAGCAGTGTGGACTGTGGAGGTAGTGGCCTTGGACTGAGATAAGGCTGATGTTGGCAGTAAATTCAGTCTAACATGAGCCGTCCCGCTGTGAGCTGGATCAGGTTCAGACCAGCGAGGCTTGGTGGGTCTCCGTCCGTGGGATTGGTTTCCTGTGATTGTAAACCTATCTCCCTTCTCTGAACGGGACATGTGTGCGTATGAAAGTGTGTGCGCTGGAGACATCTATCTGAGCGGTCTGTTTTCAGTCAGCTCGTCCCTGTCTTCTGATTGGACGTCCTGCTGAGTGAGGCGCTGTGATCTTCCTAATGTCATCCACCAATGATCAAATACAGGGCGAAGACTTGATTTCCTGTTTTAGCAATATCATATCACAGCTTCCTTTTCCTTATTAGCTGAGTTACACTGTAGTCTGAAAATGGCATTAGCTGAATAAAGGTTACAGAAATTTGTAAGTCTTAGCAAATTAGAATGTAACATATAGAAGGATGACATTTGCACTTATTAGCCTGCCAGTCCATGAGTTATTCAACACCAATAACTGTGACCTTAAAACATACAACACTGTATATCTTTAGCGCAATAAAGACCTTCTTATTATTTCATTTATTCTAAAAACATAGCAGAATTGTACCAGGATGTACCCTAAAACATGAATGCAGTATTGTTGCCATTTATGGTTTGTCAGGAATCAGTTCATACTAATGCTATACCAATGATATTCTAATAGGCCTGGTTGTAAAGAAGTAGCTGTAGTAGCCCCATCTAGCTGTTCAAAATGGTTTTACAGGATTCCCGAGACCCACTATGCTCAAACTGGGGGTCCTCGGACCATAGTTTGGGGGTCTGTGAAAAAATGTTTAATTAATTGAAAATAATTTATAATCATTAACTTTGTTTGGGTATATTATTTTAAACATTTATAAATGTCAATGGGAAACACTACAGCAATAAAATAAACCTTACATAACTTTGGTTTAAGAATGTTTAAAACTGTGAAGCCACGTTGATTGGGAGCGGAGGATGCTATGAGGGGGTCCTTAGGATTTTTTGCTCTCCTGTAAGGGATCCCTGGCCCCAAAAAGTTTGAGAATCCATGCCCTAGACATCTTTATTTGTTGTTTTATATTACAGACATGCTATTTTTATAGTGTTATTTCATTCCACACCAGATGACTGAATTTTGCAAAAATGTATTTCCATAAAATACAAATCCAGTATTCCCACAATCTACTTTTCACAACAGAGCCAAGATGTTCTAATAACGCTTTTGTTGCATGATGCAGTAGCTCATAAACCATCTAGTGGTGAAGATTGGTATGACTGGATAGTATTTTCTGTTGTTATATTGTAATATAGATAATTCAGTTACATGACCTCATTTACATCAAACTATCACCCCAGTTTTCCCTCAACAGTCAGTCAGGGGATTTCATAAAAACAGGAAGTAATTTCATGATGTGTTATCCCATTTCTGCTTGGTGCTTGGCAAAGGCAAAGTGTTTTCAACAAGCTTACCAAATTTCACATTTGTGAACGTAGTGACAATTACAGAGGCAAATACACCCACTGATAATCCGAACATATTCTTTCAAAAGGAATTTATTTATGATTTTCCAGGAAAGTAAAGAAGAAAACTTAAATGCTATCAACAGTTAGTATTAGCTAACTACCGCTGACAGCAGATAAACAGTGGAATATTCAAGTCTGAAAATGTCTCAAATGAATTATAATATAGCACAAACCTGTAGTTTCTATTTTTACAGCTGACTGACTCACAGTGAGATTGATAGTGTTTTGTTGATGAAAACATGCTCATTTGTGTAAACAGAAATAACCTGTTTTAAGTAATATTATGTAATAAACTGTATATTTTGTCTCTGCATCAGTATAGTATAAAATGTAGTTGAGGGTCAGGTAGTTGTCAGAGCAAAAACATTTTTTTTTTGGGCTATTTTACACCACTTACAACCGCTACTGGATGTATCGCGACACGAGTTCCGGTTGGAAACACAGTGTTGAAATCATGCTCCAATCACCCTTGTTGCTCTGTAGCTTTAGTTAGGCCCTGAAGTAGACTCTCAACTCCATCTAGGGTGACAGACATCATCACACATTTACAGTTTATCAGAGAACACCCAATCTGTCACACCAAAGACAGGATGTTCTAATTGTTGAAAAGGAATAGCTGCAGTAGCTCTTAACTCCATCTAGTGGTGTAAACTAGTATGGCCCTGGCTTCTCAAGACAAAATTTTCCAGTGAAATTTTTGTAACACAACACATCAACATCTTTGGAATATTGACAACACACTTTGACATACAGACCCTTTAATATTTCTGCTTTGTTTTGACCACTTTAACCAGTCAATCTTTTCAGTGTAAGCAATTTGCTGTAATTAAAAGAGTCTAAACAGCTGTGCTAATGAATTATTGATGTTTGAATGCGACACAGCAGCGATGAGCCACTTCCTGGTTAAACTTGTTAGTTCTGTACCACTTCTCCAGTTCACCGCCTGCCGCTCCTCATTCATCCCTCCTTCTCTCCAATTGTGCTCTGCGTTCCCAGCACTCAGACAGAAATAGCCTGGTGTGTGTGTGTGTGTGTAGCTGGAGTTATTAACTGGAAGACATCCCACAACGCAACCCCGAGCAGCACTCACTTCTGTTGGAAAACCTGACATTTACACCTTTTGTTATCCGCTAAAGTTTTCGGTTTATTTTAACACTCTGCTTGTACTATTTTAAGACACCTTTTATTCTAGCCGCAAGGTGAGCTGTATAAAGATATGCAGAGTAATTATGTGTGGATGTGAACTACGAACTCTTGTCAAAAATTTGTCGTCATTTTTTTTTTTTTTTTTTTTTTGTAGAAATAATGCCTCATTCATATTCTTGATACATCATTGTCTATAGTGAATGACTGTAAATAAGTGTTAGGCTGTCCCCCCACCTCAGGCCCAAAGTAGCTCTCACAACAATTGCTGTGTTAGGGTCAAAGCAGCAGTACCAACATACACTGAACAATCAGAGAAACCAAACTTTGTATTAAGCCCCGCCCCATAAACATTATGATTGGTCTGATGGAACTGATACTGGTGGAAATAGGTTGAATGGAAGTTAATGAGTGAGTGTACTGTATGTAAGTGTTAGCCCTTCGACTAACTGGCCATTGTCCTGGGTGTACTCTACCTTCAGTCTCCTGCGACCCATAACTGCAATAAGCCTAAAAAAATTAATTAATGAATAATATTAGGTCGCAGTATAGCTCAGGCGATAGAGCTGCGTTGCATATACAGGGCAACTACAGCCTCTCTCAGCATTGTGGGTATGAGTCTAGCCTAATAATAATAATAATAATGATAATATAATACATTAGTCTTATATTGTGCATTTCTTGACACTCAAAGTCAATTTACAGTTTGGAGCATTATTCGTTCTCTCCTCACAGTCGGTGGTGAGCTACTTCTATAGCCGCAGCTGCCCTGGGGCAGACTGATGGAAGCGTGGCTGCCAATTTGCGCCTACAGCCCCTCCAACCACCACCAAACACAGTCACACTGACACATTCATACAGCCAAGGAAAGGAGAGTCTTGCCCAAAGACACAATGACAGTTTGCAGTGCCAGTAGCGGGGACTGAAACGCCATCTTGGTCAGTTGGTGAGCTGCCCCGGCACCGACAATTTCCCAAATGTCTCTCCCTGCTCTCTCCTCCATGATTTGCTATTGTTACTCAGCTAGCCTATCAAATAATGCAGAAAAAGGCTAAATCTAAAAATAATAATAATAATAATAATAACATTTGAATTGGATTTTTCAGTTTAGCCAGAAATATCTTAAATTTTTTTGACAGCAGTTGACAGAAAAAAACACATAAATACATATGAAGATTATTATTTTGAACAAATCAATAAGCAATACATCAGCTTATGTTAATGGTCTTCCTGTCTATAATGATGCTAATACCTATAAAAGAATGTTAGTAAAGCATTAGCTGAACACACTGTGGTGGGTAATCAAGCAAAGTTGCATTATGATCACATGTCTATTTAGTCATGGGTTTATTGGAAGATTAAATTAATTTTGCTGTCGGTAATAAATCTGACAAATAATATGAAACACGAGTTCAGTCAAGGTAATTTCTGTACAAAAACAATGTCCTGGGGCTTGTTTTGGAAAACACCTCATTTTACAGACACTGGCTCAGTAATTAGAGTGAAACGAGCACTTAGAAAACCTATTCAGCTAAATCTGAGGTGGATAATCAACATGCAATAACACACCACTCTCTTAGTCAGGCAGTGTCTGTGAGGATTTTGGGTGGGGGTAATTCATTAATGTTTTGCACAATAATGTGAATTTCTACCAGAGGACACATAACAAGATTGTAATTTTGTGATATGCTTTTGGACCATCAAATCATTATAGGCATTATATTTATAATCTGTTCTTCTTCATCCAGTTGCTGTAATAAAAACATCAATGGAAGATCATCAGATAAAAGTGCTAAAAACTAATGTTGCTAATTTTATCATTGCTAGCATGAGTCATTGTGTACAGTATTACATACAATTTGGCTAACTTGTGTGGAATCCCAAAACTAGTGCAGAGAAGTTGAAAACAGATTATTTTACCATGCTGCTGAAAGCTAAGATTGGGATAAAGCGATGGGATCTTGCCTCTATCTCTACAGTAGGATCCACTTTTTGCCATTTTAGACATACAAGGCTGAAAATAACTTTGCATATCTTGTTGCATTAGCAGTGTTCAAGTGTAGAAGTCTTATTGCAAAGTGCTTGATATAGCTAGCATTGCTAATTTTCATCTGCAGTCTTATTTTTAGGTTGATGGCAAAGAAAAAGGACATGAATTGAAATATTTTTCACCACCTGTCCAATATTGGTGGTCATAATGATATGTTTTGTGACCTCCTGCCCTAATAAACACTCCCATATGCAATGAATCTTTCATCGGAACCAGGTTTAACCTCTTAAGCATGTTGAGCTCGTCTGTCAGACCACACCCCATGGCCCAGCATTTGCTCCCTGAGTGTCTTTTTAAACCTTGGCCACCCATGACCCTGTCGCAGGTTCACCACTTTTCCTTCTGTGGACCCCTTTTGATAGAAACTGACCACTGCAGACTGGGAAGACCCCATAAGAGCTGCAGTTTTAGAGATGCTCTGACCCAGACGTCTAGACATCACTATTTGGCCCTTGTCAAACTCACTCAAATCCTTTACACTTGTTCACTCGCTGCAAGTGGCGTAACTTAGTAATGAGGGGTAATGATTTCCTGAGATAAACAGATCAATCCAGGTCTTATAATTTATAAAGAGTTGTTTAAATTGAGCATTAATTTAATTATTTAAGGTAATAACTTGACCATAAAGGGACTAGGGCTGGGTACTGTTCAGACTTTTTTGATAGCAGTACTTAACCGATACCTGCTTTTTGATATACTTTTTCTGATACCTATGGTGAGCTAATTTGTCTTCAACAATCATAAAACACAATATTCTTGAAAAAAGACCAATTTTTGGACCAAAATTCTCAGCTGTGAGTTAAAACCAGTAGTTTGTATGATTTATTCTGTGTTCTTGATCCATCCATCCATCCATCCATCTTCTTCCGCTTTATCCAGGGCCGGGTCGCGGAGGCAGCAGTCTAAGCAAGGATGCCCAGACTTCCCTCTCCCCGGACACTTCCTCCAGCTCGCCTGGAGGAACCCCAAGGTGTTCCCAGGCCACCCGGGAGACATAGTCCCTCCAGCCTCTCCTAGGTCTAGGTGTTCTTGATACCAAATAAACCTTTTTTTTTTCGATATCGGTAGTATCGTAACTTTTCTTTTGATACCACAAAGGTATCGTTTAAGGGTACCCAGTCCTAAGGGGGACAGAGGCCAACCCCCAGAGTCCCTCAACCCCCCCCCCCCCGGGCTAATGTTACGCCCCTGCTTGCTGCCCAGTATATCCCACCCACTAACAATCGCCATGATGAGAAGTTATATTCACGTCACCTGTCAGTGGTCATAATGTTATGCCTGATCGGTGAATTTGATGCATATTTAGGCTGTATAATATTCACTGTGTGACACATAGCTCAATTACTGTAGAATGAAAGTGCATAATGAGCTTTTAGTCTTTGACATCTACACTAGCACTATTTATTTTGCACTCACTTCTTCCTGCCAGCATGGCCGACAGAAAGCATTGAGTAATCTAGCACTTAGTACCACCAGTATGAAATATGAATAGGCTGTCTTGCATCTTAAAACCTCCATTCAGATCTTCCAGTGAGTTGTAGGCTATTTGTGCACTCTCCACTGAATGAGAGCAGCCTGCTTTAGGATCTATATTGAGACGTGGGGTCCCTTGCGGCACCACTGGCCCACAACAGTTAGAAGATGCTCTGATGTCACTCGCACGTGTCCACTACGCATGTGTGCTCAATTACACGCTCCTAATTGCACACGCATGTTGGTTGAAGGTAGAGCGGCACTATAGCTCTTGTCAGCGTGACTGCTTTGTTGCGTTTGACTTTGTTTTGTGAGGCGGGAGGGGTTGGGGGTTAACCCAGTGCGGGCCGTTTCAAGCTGAAGGCAGGAGATAACGGCGCGTTGCTTGGGGAAGGGAGTAAGTGCCTGACAGAGAGGGGGAAGAAGGAGGATCCCATAAGAGGATAATGGGAGCTGGTGTGAGAGAGGAGCAGGAGCTGTTGGGGCGGTGCAAGATAGCAGTCATAGTAACTCAGTGTGAGGACAAACGCCGGCTTTGTGGAGCTCTGCAAACTGATGCTGGACTGAAAATATGCTACACACACAAGTAGACAGCTAAATTTGAGAAGATCATTACGTTTAGAGGCAGGCACATGTCAACAAAGGAGAATATCAGTAATTCAATTCAAGTGAAACTCATGTAGTATATAGATCATCAAATATTTAAAGCATTTATTTATTTTTATTTTGATTATTATGGTGATTTATGTAATATACTGCACTTGGTCGTCAACTGTAAGCCATACTCATCACAAAAAAGAAAAAACTTTATCTTTTGGCTGCTCTCTTCTCTGTTAAGGGGCACACACCATTGATTTGGCAGGTTTTTCCATCAGATGCCCTTCCTGATGCAACTGGCCACATACTGTGACTTGAGTATAGGTAATGTGGGTGAAGTGCCTTGCCCAGGGACACAACAACAGAAAGCAGTTTGAGAAAGATTTGAACTGCTAACACTCATCTATTTGTGCCACTGTCATCCCAAAATAAAATAAAATAAATGCTTGTAATATTTTCTTTCCTGTGTACTAAATTTATGTTTGCGTTTCACTTCCACTACAGAAATAAAAAAAATAAAACAATTCACAATATTTCTATTTGTTAATGTAGTGCTTTATGTATAACTAATCAAATGTTCAAGGACTATTTAAACTGCATCAGTGTGTGATTTTCTGTATATTAGAAATGTACAATTATAGAAATATCCATTCAGATTTAAGTTACAGCGACACAATAAATCTGACAGAATGATGTGCAAATCTCTGAACTGGACGTTTGGCAAAATGCTATTACAATAATTAGAGTAAAAAATAAATCAACTTGTACAAAAAAGGCCAGTACTGTGATCGCAAATGCATGTGCATGTAATATTAAACATAGTATATTGTATTTTAAAAGTTTCACTATTAAAACCAGGATAGGCTATGTCTCTTAGAATTGAGTTAAGGATGCTGTATAATAACTAGTAAAAATTCTGATATTTATTGTCTTCCTTGTTGGCAGATTTGTTTCATTTTGCTTTGAAGTCTTCAATCTGATCATTAATATCAAGCTTGAGTTCAGTTGAGGTAAATTATGTACAACAAATGATGTCCTGGGGCTTATTTTTGCATCATTTTCCAGACAGAAACCCATTAATTACAGCAAAACCAGCAGCTAAAATCTAATCAGATAATTTGAGGAGGCTAAACAATATGCAAAAAACATAGGCCAGCAGATACCACCATTACATTAGTTAAGCAACATCACTGCAAAATGTGAATGGGGATAATTTATTCATAATTCAGTGATCTGTACAATAATGTGAAATGTATGAATCTTCTTATGTGCAGAGTGCTAATAGAATAACAGTTAAGACTAAATGATGACCAGTTCATTTGTGCAGTGCTCCTGAGTTCATTTATACTTGTAAATATGGTGATGTTTGTTACAAGTTACCCTGATTTCTAAGCTGGACTGTCACTGGCCAAACTGGTGGTACAAAAATGCTGATAACAATTAGTTTATTCTTATTCAGTATTTCAGTCATTTTTTTATCATTTAAATTTCAATTGGGGCGGCAGTAGCTTGGTTGGTTGAGGCGCTTGCCCTCTTACCCAAAAGTAGTAGTAGTAGTAGTTAAAATCCCACCATAGGCATTGCATTCTGTCATTGTGTCCTTGAGCAAGACACTTCACCCACCTTGCCTGTGTGACTGTGCTTGGTGGTGGTTGGAGGGGCCAGGGCAACTGTGGTTGCAAAAGTAACCCACCACCGACTGTGAGGAGAGTGTGACGAACGAGTGAATGAATAATGGACAAATTGTAAAGTGCAATAGAAATCCATTATTAATTTAAATCATGTATACGTACAGAAAACATCTGTGGGGAACTGTTACTTTCAATTTGCAGAGAACGTTTGGTTTAGGTGTCTGTTGTCCCCTGCTGGCAATGGTGGGGAATGTGCAGAGCATGAAATGGCTATTTAGCATAGTTATTAGCATCATGATGCTAACAGATGGATAAATGAGCTGACTGCTTTGTAGTGACGGCAATTTAAGCACTAAAATGATAAGAATGATTCCAGTGACAGTGTATGGGCTTTAGAAACATGCAGTACATGAAGTACTTCCCAGTTTCATGTGTCTGCATAGACCAGTGAGACTGAGCATTTTCAGTCTTGAGAAAGGGCCAGTCTCAGCATACATGAATACTGTGAATGAAAAAAATACTACTCCAGGTATGTTTTTGAGGTGCAAACAACATTATAACGTGGTTAAAAGCAAAACCTTTAATGAAGCGTAAAATTAGGCCAGGCTCAAATGCATGTCATTATGTCATTTGTAGCCTTTGTAATGTTGAAAATACTTGCAAACAGGCAAACCTCCCTGCATTAGCCTTCTATATAGTTTTTACAGTGACATCACCTGGAGGGCAACACTCCCTTGGAGGGCAAGCACAGTGGTTTAACGTTACTCAGCTGAAGCCAATATTTACTCAAGTTATGTGTTTCTACAGAATCTCATCAGACAAAACTGATTTGTGCCATTAAAAGAGTTCCTCTCCCAGGGGTGAGTGAACAGAGGTAACAGTGAGCCATTTA
Source organism: Bostrychus sinensis (assembly GCA_020698575.1). Taxonomy (NCBI): domain Eukaryota; kingdom Metazoa; phylum Chordata; class Actinopteri; order Gobiiformes; family Eleotridae; genus Bostrychus; species Bostrychus sinensis. The sequence continues at coordinate 29,238,795 of CM036253.1, read as the reverse complement.
CACACAATTACAGTATTCCAGTAAAACTGCCTTAAGCTAGCTTTAGCTAACGGCAGTTTCTGTGTCAGTTTGTAAGTCATACTCACCTTTTATGATGAAAAACTAAAACCTGTCCCATATACTGGGTTGATGACCCACCCTGACTGAAAAAATAACTTTCAGTGAGTTTATAAGTTTGCTTCAAGTCACGGCAGTGGAGGCAGTGACCTGGCTGTTGTCAGCAGCTCAAACAGGGCAATAGTGCCTCTTCCACATCACAGGTCCCCAGTATTTGTAGTTTTAGTCCATAACGTATTTTCTAAATATCTAATTGCTTATTTGGCTGTATTTTTTCATGCATGTAGCCGTGTTTGTTTTGCCCCCCATGGAAGTCACATAACTGGAAACAATGAACGGATCAGCTACTACATAGTTTACTTGTGAAGAATCCTACAAAGCCATTATGGCTCTGACCTGGCATCGAAACGATGACCTTTCTGATTTCTGATATAACATTGTTTAAATTTGCAGCATGCAGCAAAGTAATTTAGTGCATATTGTGATTCAGATTTCTGGGTTGCATAAGCCTAGAGGATCAAAAAGAGGACATGAAGAGCACCAGGGAGTGATGACTGACTGGAGGGCTGGAGGAGGTGGGTGGGGGGTGAAAAGTGGGGTGGATTATATGAGTCATGTCCAGTGAGGATTCATGCCGCTGGGGGGGACTGCTCACTGACAGTCCCCAGCATCATGGAGTGGTCCCATGGAGCTCTCCAGAATGTGTAAGAGGTGTCACAGGGATGAAAGTGGGACAGACACATAGAGGTCAAAGTCAAACTGGGACGCTACAGCTCCTCCTCTCTGTTTAATGTGGAAGGAGAGTGAATACTTGTCTGTCAGTGTACGTCTTTAAGTGTCAGCCCTGTGACTAACTAGCCATTGTGTAAAGGCGAGATACACTCTTAACAGCAGAATAAATGAATGTTTAACCTCAAATGCCTCCTTTAGGTAGATATGAGAACGAACTATAGAGAAATTAAGCCATATTTGTGCCATGAATGCTTTTTTTTAAATTGACTAGACACTAACTATCAAGGAAAAAATGCAACCATGAGAGAAAAATGCATGCATTTTAAAGGATTATAACATTAATTATGAATATTTAAGCCCAAACTACACAGAACAAAGTGTGTATGCTTTGCCACTCCACATCATTTTTGTAACGTAACTGTAACTATAGGCTTATTCTGTATCATTTGATTCATTGCATAGCTCAATGCTGTCACTAAAAAAATAAAATTTGAAAAGGTTCATTTCTGATTAAATAAAAAGATTTGTGTTTTGTCAAAATGAAATTTAAGAATACTTCCGGGCTTTAGAATGGAAATATTTTGATACATATAAAAATTTGGATACATTGGAGGCAGTTGAATAACTTGGTAATGAGGGGCCCCAGTGAATGTTTTAAGAATGGAAAGAAAGATTTGAAGTACATTAAGCTCATGCATTATGTCTAATTTATAATATAATCGCTATCAACTTTTTTTATTGCAGTTTGTTGCAAAAAAATGCTACAGGCTGTATAGTTTTATTCAAATAAAATTTTATTTATTTTAGTTTATTTATTAAGGGACAATTTTACATCTTTTATTTATTTATTTTTAATAATAATCTTGATTTAAAAATTACATTTTGTAGTGAGTTTATACAAAAAAAACCTCCTGGGCCCCAGTACACTGCCTGGTGTTCTGCCCCTGATTGGCGGGTCCATGTGTTTTTTATAGAATCATTTGGAGACAACACTTGTTTTCTCTAAACTTGTGTAACTGTAAAGATGGCTTCAGATGGGCGATCGTCGCCTTGGTGTATGGAGGCCTTTAGTATGTTTTTAAACATTTCCTTATTGTTTTGGAACTTTCTTGATACATTTTATTTATTTTTGCTTCTTGCAGAATTCTTTGTTGCACCCTAACATTGTTTTGATGCTTATTCACTTTCTTCATTTTGGTATTTACTTTGTACTCTTGGACACTAATATTTTCAATACAGTAGACCTTTACTGATATTATCCTGGAAGTTAACCATGCCACTCTGCAAAGCCTTTTTTCTCCTGTTTTATTGGCTCTCAAACCCAACTGTCCTTACTATCCCTGTATATATAATTTAATCTCCCCCTCCTCCATTTCAGCTCCCCCTTTTCCCAATCTAAAAGTAGCGCCCAATCACAGCCTTTCACCATAGCTGGAGCCCACGCTGCCGGCTACACTTGAACACGATCCTGGAGATGGAGCAGCGTTTTAATAGCAGAGTGCAGAGAGTGAAGAATGTGGAGATGACAGGGGGCAGGCTGGGGGCAGGGACGGGTGTTTGTTGTTGTTGTTGTCGTCGTGCTAAAGTCTGCAGCTCTGAGGCATTGGGCTAATCCAGAGCTGACATTGGCACACTGGAGAAGAAGAATCTGTCACCTATATATCTCATTCTATCACACCATGTTTACAGCGTGCAGGGGTGGAAGTATGTAAATGTATCAGATGAATGTACAGCAGGTTTGTAGATATCAAGCAAAGTGTCATGCAGTTGCATACTCAATTTTAGCACCTTGAGGTTGGCAAGATAGACAATTAGAGCCCATAAACCTGTAAATAATAATAACAACAACTGCAATTGTAATAATAAAGCTTTGTTTTGCTGTGTGTTCAAAATAGTGCCTGGAACTTGAACAAAAAAGGTGCAATGTAGGTAGCTGGTGTATCCTTGTAGCTGGTCCCTTCAGGGTAGAAGTCTGACGCAGATGCCTTTCCTGATGCAACTATTTATCCGGGCATGGGACTGGCACAAAGTTGATCTTGAATAATTGAACCTTGGTCTCCTGCATGACAGGCAGGGGCACTGATCCAACTATAGCTATAGAGAATGTTGCTAAAGAGAAAGTGTATGCCTGTGCCCTTATACATTGTCTGATTGGCCTGTAATTTGACAGTTATAACCCCATCTTGGCCCATCCAATTCAGTTTGGTTCAACAACACCATGAATAAGTAACAATAGATGAAATTCTCTTATTGTTGCTCGTGGCTTTATTTTTTTTCATAATTCTAAAAGTAGATTTTTAATTTTCCATTTATTAAAAATACATTTTATAATTAATGCTAATTTGCTAACTGATAACCATTAAAAAAAAAAAAAATCTGTTTTGCTGTTCATTTGAAAGCTTTGTTTCTGAGGCAGCCACATATATTTCATTTATTTACTTTTAGGTTTGTTTTGTTGCTTTTTACCATTGTTTTCATTCCATTTAGTTCTTGGGAATTGTTTAATAACATACTGGAGTTGTTTTTTTGCAGTTTTTTTTTTTTCTTTCAGTTTATGTTTTATTTTGCATGTCGTTTATTTTTTTCAATAAGTGTTTGTTTTGTTGTTTTGTTTATTGGTTTGATAGATTTGAAATGTTTTGATACAATTTAGCTTTGTTTGCTTTAAAACAGTTTTGATGCCTGATGTGTTTTGATTTGTTTTCATGTTTGTTTTATTATTATGATACATTTAAGTGTTTGTTTTGTTGTTTTGTTTGATTGATTTAAATTGTTTTGATACAATTCAGCTTTGTTTTGTTTTACAACTTTTTTGATGCATTACGTGCTTTAATCTTCTATAGTGCTGTTTCTATTTTGTCATAGTTTTTTTTTTTATTGGCAATTAATCTTATATTTTTTCATGCTGTGTTTAAGACTCACTAGAACCACTTTTGTCCTCAGTTTTCCCATGAACATAGTAAAAAGATGGAAAATCCTTGTATTTAGCCATTGTAGTCTTTAACGGTGAAGTCAAAGCCCCCTGGTGGCTGGCTGCAGTATAGGCTTTCCAATAGATGTTAGTATATTGCCATCGCATTCAAATCAATTACATCAGCTATTTTCATTCAGTTCTATCAGTCTGCAATAGTCATGTTGATACACTAACCACTTGCATGTGTAGTTTTTGGACAACCCTCATTAATTTGGACAAGGCCGTCCTGCTGGCTGCTAATTGTGTCTTTGAGAAGCTCCCATCCGTCACTTTGTAGATAATTAAACACCAGCCCATGTTGTTGTTGTGTTTTTGAGGGGCTGCTCTCCACTTCCTGTCCCGTGGCATATACTTTAGCCCACTTTCTGCTCAATGACAAACATGTGGCTTCTGTGATGGAGTGGAGTTTGTTAATGACAGCGTGGGACTCAGATGCCCCGTAGGTGTTGACTGTGGCTCGTCTCGCCACACTGCATTTTGTTTGCATGCATTTTAGGTAACTCGTGTCTGTGAAGTTTTCTTGAAAGAAGCCAGTGATTAGATGGTTTCTGAGAGGACCGTGTGCTCTACGGTTGGTTAGTCTCATGGCCCAAGCTGTGCGATGAGGTCATAGCAGTAATCACCACGAGCCGGAGGTCTGTGTTCTTAGAGAGGTCACTTTGTCATCGTGCTAGTCATTACTAAGCATAACAACTGTTGTATTTGTATAATAGAAGGTTAGCTTGAAATATTATGTAAACACACAAGAAAATACCAATGTAATATTAGCAACAAACAAACAAAAACATCCCTCTGCATCAAGGGTTTGAGTCCAGACAGTGCTGATCCTGTACAATTGGGGACCAAGCCTCACAGTCATTTTTGAGACCGTTCATTGTTTTAAATGTAATTTTACACTGACTGGCTTTTTTATATTTAGAGAATGAATGCTTTGAGACATGTTTGGCTTGCAAACTCAGCAAAGGGTAAACAGGAAGTATACCACAGTAATACATAGACTGCATTGGCCATCGCTTTTAGATAGACCCTTAGCAAAAATCCAATTTGCAAACATAATATTATAACCAGAATATTAATCAAACAGAGTTAGCAAATGAATCAAATAAGCCAACAATGGCTAAGCCTTGGGGGCCTCTAATGTCTGTTGGGCCCTGTGCAGCTGCTTAGTTTGCCTATAAGAAGGACCGGCTCTTAGTCCGAACTCTGACACTTGCTGAATGTCTCTCCACCAGGATATTCTGTCACTTAACAACTGCACTAGCCAATAAAGCCAAAAAGGCCTGAAAATATCTTTAAAATAAACACAACTATATTTTTCCCTTGAGCACATAGGGCTGAGCCCAGAACATATTTTGATACGCACTCAAACAGGGACTTGAACCCTGGACCCTCAGGGTCTAGTGCTTTACCAACTGAACTATCAAGTAGCTTGAGAATGTCGTTAATAAAAATCATCCATTGATTAGAGGATTTTACTGTCAGTGCATGTGTTGCAGCATTCTGCCTGTGGATTTTGGCAAGCTAAGGAAGAAGGGGATGCCAACTTTACCCATATCTGCTAAAATCTAAGATTCAAGCTGGAACGTTAGATCTTAAGTCTAAAGTTCTCCCAGCTTTAAGCCACTTGGTCACACTATAGCTTTAAGCCATTATCAATTATTATTGATTCCATTTCTGAGCAGAGGCCTCTTTGAATAAAATGATTGTATTTTAGGCAATCTACAGTGTGTGTAAAGTATATATTTTTCTCAGATTAGTGTGTGTATTGGACTCAGTCATTTTTTTTTTTTACTTTTTGCAAGAATCTGTGTGCAGAGTATTTCTTCTTACAGCAGGGATTCTATTATAAGCAGGAAACGATAACAACCAAATGTCTGATTTTTGTGTGCTTAGGGCTCTGCACTCCTTTACTTGCAGCATTTTCTGCTGTCGAACTTTCACCATTTAAGCTTACATTGCTACTTTTCAGGCCTTGTCAAACTTAGTTACATAAGGTAATTTGAAGGTTCCACTGAGATTTGAACTCAGATCGCTGGATTCAAAGTCCAGAGTGCTAACCATTACACCATGGAACCATACAGCATGTGTATGCATCTATTTATATGGGCTTGGCACTGGCACAAAAAGTAGCTTGGCTTGTGACTCCTAACTGGACTATAATGAACTTTACTTTGCTAAAACCAATTATTATGGAAATAGCACATATCAATACCTCCTCCTCACTTTGTCTCCCTCTTTATTATTTCCTGTTTTTCCTCTCTTCTGTACTTTTTGTCTCAGAGTAAATGTTTCCATTGGATTTGGGAGCTTTCCTTCCTCTGACTGTGGCACAGAGCCTCTTAATCTGACTTTAATGAGATCCACTCCAGTCAATAGAAAACAACTTAGCTGTTCTGTAAACACCACTGCATTTTTAGTCACACTTACCAATCATTACCATGGAAAGTATCAAAAGGCTGCTCTATTGCTGCACATGATGGCCCATAAGTAGACCCCCCCAGACCATGATCCAGGCCCATGTATAGCCCCTAAGTGCAGTGTTTGTCCTAATACTGAAAATGTCTGCTTGTAGTGCACTTTGATCATGTTATACTAGGGGAAACCCGGCAGCAGCAGTTGACCTCTTGCTCGTTTTTAAAGATCATGTCAGTGGGGGTCATGGGCCTGGGGTGATGCTGAACAGTGCAGACAGTGAGGACATTAGGACATGGGGATAACATGAGTCTGTCCTGCAGCAGTGGCCTGGGTCACATGGAGCAGGCTTCTGGGTAGAGCTGGATATGATACTGTACTGAGAATCAGTGCAATGTAATAATGGTCAAAACTTTTCTATTTATTTGAACATTCATTCATCTTCTTCCTCTTTTTCCTGGGGCTTGAACCCCCAACCGCAGATTGTACTGATTAAATCCATTATAGCAAATCTAACCAACCTAGAAAACTGCAAAACATTCAGTTCCTGCAGGTACTAGGTATAATCTCTCTGATAGAGAGCAAAGTATGTAGATCATCTGAAAACACACAGACACACTTGCATAGGTGGCTGTTATCTTGTCTGCACTTTCTGAAGAGGGTCTCAAAGTCAGGGAGACGAGCTCTGTCACCCGGGAGGATCTTGGAGTAGAACCACAGCTCCACCACATCAAGAGGAGCCAACTGAGATGGTGTGAGCCTCATGGACGCCACCCTGGGGAAGTGTACAATGCATCTTGCACTGGGAGGACACATTGGAGGACCAGAGCCGTGTCTAGACACTACAGGGGCCCTAGGCAAAACGCAACAGTTGTTTTGTAAATCAAAAACATTATGACATAATGGGGACATGGGACATGGGACATATAAGGGGAATTTAATAAGCGATCCTTTTGTCTTGTATCCTGAATTGTGACCTTGTCTGCATAACAGACAGGTGAATATGAGATACAATATAAGGCAGGGTAGGGTCTGGGAGTCCTCGTCCAGGAAACTCTGAACAAAAGATATATGATTTCCTGTTTTCTGATGCATTTTTGGTGGTAAAAAATATTTTAGGCTGGCTACAATTTGTGGTTTGACTTCTCTCCAGACAGGGTCCTTTTAGTAGAAAAGCACTTCAGTAGTTTGTTTTCCATCGCTGAAACAGATAGCGGATGGACCAAAAACCTACATTATGCTTATTAGCCTCTTTTCAACAATAACAATGTACAATATAGTCTCCATTTTACTCAGCCAAAGACCACTTTACATAATCAGTTCTTCAATTACAAAAAATAAGGTCAAAAAATGTCAAAGGTCACAAGTGTCAAATAAAGTCCTCCTCTTGGGATTATAGACAATATGGTTCTCAGATGCACCAGCCACAACTGTGCATATGTGGACCGCTGGGCTAGTTACATTTTCTTCTCACTTCAGTGCATTGTTAGAAAAATATGAATTGCACAGTAATGGTTCTGTACCCAACAGTCCATGTTAGTGACGCTGTAGGTCAGACACTTGACTGCTGCTCTATTGAGATAATCATTTCACTGCACACAGAAAGGCCATCCAGTGTGCGATTAGCTTTGAAGCAACAGCGTAAAACATGAAAGTCTTCCTCGAGTGCATCTGTTTTTACTCACAAACTCACTGGCTGCAGACACAGGACATGCACCAGTCTCCTCCTCAATATATCAGGCTTCTCAGGCACAAGTGCTGTCTTTGCAGAAATCCTTCCCTTTTCTTATGCTCATGAATGAAGTACAGTGAGTAGTGCAGGATCAGCAGTACTATTCTGGGTTGTGGAGTGCATACAGGTCCAGATTTACTGTCAGTTTTGGGAATAGCTCACACAAAGTTAAGATTTTTTGATACCAGGGCTTAGAGCTTAAGCTAACCTGTGGTGGTTGGAATTCAGTATGATACAATACATTATTCAGTTACTCTATATTAATACTACTCGGCATACCTTTTTTGTATTTATTTTTACATACAATTATGGTGACAGTGGCACAGGAGGTTAAACAGGTCACCCACTAATCAGAGGGTTGGTGGTTTAATTCCCGCTCTGACCCAGTGTCTTCTGTCCTTGGGAAAGACACTTCACCTCTGCTCATTTATCTATCTGTTATCTGGATATGCTGCTAAATAGCCATTTTATGCTCTGTCTATGCCCAACCTTTGACAGCAGGGGGCAACAGTCACCTGATCCAAACGTAGTAAGTAACAGCTCCCCAAAAGAAGACATTTTCCATACATATAAGGCGCTTTTCCACTTGGTTAGAACGGGGCAGGACCGGGCAGTTTGGGGGTGTTTCCACTTCCCAAAGCGTTCCGAAGTGTTCCCAAAATGCAGTCCAAACTGTTCTACTTTGTCTGGAACGATTAGAGGTGGGCCCTGCTGCGAGTTGATTAGACAATAGAGAATCCTCACGGGCAAAAATAACAAGCGTCTTTTTATTAAATGTTGCCAGCGCCTTTATAATTTGAAAGTGAGTTTCAAACATATTTTTTTATTTCATTTATTAACACAACTTTTGTTGCGCTTGTGTGACGTCAGTGTTTACATAACAGATGTGGGTCCCATACTGACACGTCCTGTACCGGTCTGCCTAGTGCAAAAGCGCCTATATATAATTTAAAGTTAGAAAACATGAATTAAGCCCTATTCGCAAAAAAATTGTATTACCTAGGGACCTCCGGTAATTTGTACTAATCACTGTGTCGTCTGTGATTTTTATCCCATGCAAATCTGTCATGTCTGTAAAAATGTCTGTAAAAATTACCTACTGTATTTCGGCCAACACAGGGGTCCTCTGATAATACTAGTCCTGTGCGAATCTGTATGTGATTATGTGATGCGTATGTGATTCAGGCCGGTTTTGTTGGCAGAATGTTTCCTAAAGTTCATAAAAGCGATACAAAATTTATCTTATCTTTTAACGCTTCATTTTATCTAAACTGTATCTAAACGATATTAATAATTAGATGTCTTTTTTGGTCTTACTCCGAAACAATTACTTTTTTCCTCTGAATAAAAAGTAAAAAAAAAAAAAGAGTAAACAAACTACGGTGAGCACCTACCGTCGTACGTTTTTATGGAGCTTTTGGAGCAACATGGGGCTGTTTTAGAAAGTTAGGACACTTTCAGTGCTATAGTTAGACCCAGAGAGATGTATTGCAGTGAATGGATTAAAAAAGAGGGACGTCTGCTGTTTAGTCAGTTCAGTAAATCAACATAAAAGATAGTAGCTTAAGATTAAATAGAGCTAGAAACATAAATGAGATTTTTATTATAAATCTGTGTGATAATCAATACGTCATATCCAGAATAAATAATTGATGTAGGCGGGTAATTCATGAATTACAGAGCTCAGGGGTAATGCTTATCCTGTGTGAATAGAGTTATAGACTAAGTTCAACTATGTGAAAGAATTCCAGAGCCATTTATAGAGAGAGATCTTTTTTTGTAAAATTAATGGGTGTAGCTGGCTATAGCAGAAGGTCCCAGGCACTTTTTTAGAAGCACTTTTGCATGGCCTGGGACTTCTGTCACTGAAAAGTCTACTTTGGCATTTTGACAGTGTAAGTAATTCTGAACTAGTACGATCTATTTTGAATTCATAATGCATAAAAATACCTTACTTGCCATGACACAGCTCCAAGACACTCCATAAATATGTGGGGCGTATTGATGATCAGGTCACGCGACTGTCCCCCCACCGTGTCATGGCCACCGTCTGCTGCAGCCTGAAGCGTGTCTGTGGCGATCCTGCGCCGTCTGTCTGTCTGGCTGTGTTAACTGTACGAGTATGTGACGTGACGCATTTGTGTGCACTCAGAAATGTGGGAGTTTAGAGTTCCCTGCGGGGCAGTGGGCTCAGATAGAACATGACAGTCTGTTTGTGGGGGCTGGGGGGTACAGAGTCAAGCAGTAAATACATGCTTTAGTGTCCCATTTACAGCCAGGGTTAGGGCTTACAGTTGGGCATTTCACACATTCATACAGCCAGTGAGATTGTGAATTCTGTGTCCCAAAGAATATAACCGTTCAACTTGTTCTTGGGTGAAAGATTGTCCCTTACGGCTGCTCCCTTTCTTTCAGGACTAGACACATCGAATCAGTGGCACAGATAATTTAGCAGGGTTCTTCTGAGGCAACTGTCTATTTTAATTAATACATAGTGTTTTGGAATCACCCTAACAATATTTTTTTGATCTCATACAGCGACTTTGTATGTAGCAAATACTGGAAATGCAAGTCTTTCAAGGAGTTACCTTTCACATCACCAGACCTATGTTCTAATAGAGTAACCTGTTAGGCCTCATTTATGCCAACTGTGACGTGGTATTCTTCAATTCTCCAATTTACACTGACCGTGTGGCATGTGGCACCAGAACCAGATGGGAGCGCAAGAGTTCACAGGAGAGTACAGAGTTTACACTAGAAGTCATAAGGTTATGCAATAACAACTGTGTATACACAGAGAGCTACATGTGAACAAAAGCCACGTTTCCCTGTCTGCCCATGATCTCCCATTTATTTGGATTTTATTTGAGTGTCGTTTGTGCTTCTACCATGGGCAAGCATGCTACGCATATAAATACTTTACATTTAATAGTATCCTCTTGTTTGTGACCTGTGTCCTCAGTTAAGACGCAGTGTTTACATAGCCACCAGTCATTCCGTCTTCAATTTATGTCTACACGGATACAAAGTCAGACAAATCTATGGCTTAACACTGTGCGCTTAACACTTGCTGCAAAACAAAAACACCTCTCTCAGTGATTAAAACAAAAAATGGAAAATCCGTTATTGTGTAGATCAGTGCTTCCCAAAGCGGGGTCCAGGGCCGCGAAAGTACTGCATGAAGGCCCCCAGAAGCTGTCTATAAGTACATGAAAAAAAAGAGTTTTAAATGAGTTACTTTTTGTAGAACTGCACATTATATCGCAAAATTCAATTCAATATCAGCAAACGCAATATCCATATCACAAGAATCTAAATATATCGCAATAACGCTATGATCAGAGATTTACACTGAAGAATAATTTTCCTACCAAAGCCTTAAAAAAAATATGTTGTGACTATAGAAATGTTAATTTAGTCAAAATGTAGCCTTGCTTTATTCCTGGTTTAGTCTGTGTTAAGTTTTGATTTGATTTTGGTGCTGTTTTGACTTGTGAATACAGGGACTTACATTTTTGTTTTAAGTGAATTTAACTTACTATGTCAGAAAAGTAGGCCCTATTTTAAAATATCACAATAATATAGTTATCACAATTTTCAACATAGTGAATGAATGTGAGAGTGAATGTCTGTCTGTGTTCGTCTCTGTGTCAGCCCTGCGACAAGCTGGCCCCTGTCCAAGGTGTACCCTGCCCAAGTTACTGGGATAGGTTCCAGTCACCCGTGACCCCTAACAGGAATAAGCGGTAGAAAATGAATGAATGAATGAATTTTCAACATAGTTATAAAATATCACATGTTTTTTCCACATCGTGCAGCCCTAGTTTTTGGCAGTCTGTGCTTTTGTAATGTTTTTATACAAGTATGTGGAGAAAAACATGATAGAGGGAAGTTCTATAATTGGGGCTGTGCAGGGGATTTTTGGAAATGTAAGGGGGCCACGACAGTCTTGACTTTGGGAATGGCTGGTGTAGATGAAAGGCCTATTTGCAATCAAATCATTGTGTTTTAGGCAAAATGTGTTTTTGTTTAAACCTATGACTCCATGTAGGGTAGGAAATGTTCATCTTCACAGGCTGCACAGTTCTGTCTAATAGAAATTTCCTTACCAACACGACCTGTGCAATATCAGTTTCACTTATGCCTTAAAGTGGAACTCGGTTACTTTCTTACCTTAAATAAACTGTTTTGTCCAGCATCTCCCCCTGGTGTCTCTAGGCCAAAGACGACACTTCCAAGCATGAGTGTTGCCGACACAGTGTCACAGAAGTCTCGAGTGCGAGTGTTCTCTTGCGAGAAAGCAACACACTTTGGTTAGCCAAACAACAAGCGAGCGATTGCTTTATTTCACTATTTTTGACATGGCAGAGTGGCCAAAAGGCAGGATTCAATTGGACTGTTATTTATGAAACAAAAGACAAAAGCAAAAAAATAAAAAAGTTAAACAGCAGCACCTGGAAAGCGTTCTTGTAAACAACCCATACTTATACCAACATTAGTGTTAGGACAAGACGGCACTGAACTCAAACTAAAACAGTGAAAATGGTTGAAAATAACCCTGATTAAGTTCAGCAAAGAACAGATGCTTGTCTGGTCTCTTTACTATGTAAGACATGTATGATAATGATATGAGGTGGGAGATCTGACAAACGTGTTCATGGGTTCATCAGGGAGATAACCTCGACACATGCTGAGTGAGAAACATGTTGCTAGGTTACTGTCAGTCCTGGAGCTCTGACTCTGGTACTGGTCTGTAGAGCAATAGACAAAGCTCTTATAGATGAAAAAAAAAATCTATGCAGGCACTACAAGTCACTGTAGATAATTATATGTAAATAGTAGAGTTGTAAAGGAATCTAACATTTTAACTCAACTTGGGGCAACCATGACACAGTTTTGTAGTGCATGTTTGATTTTAGGTTGTTTATTACTCTATTAAGGAGCCAATTACAGTTCACCAACAGAATCTTCTTCAGGTGACACATACTGCACCTGCAAAAACAACTGAAGAAGCAAACATTTTCGGATGACCTGATAGAAACGTTGGGATTTTTGTTGTACAGATCAACTTTCAAATAATAACATATGGGAAATTGGTTCTGCTAAAAACAGTGTAGCTCTAATTGCTCCTATAAATAAAAAACAAAATATTTAGCTTGTTGCTAATGTTCTCTGGCCAGGCACTGACATTATACGTGTAGTTTTTTTGTTTGCCCACACTAGCTTCTTTTTGCCATTTTTGGTGTTTATTGCTAATTTGCCTATTGAAGATGTTGAAGATGATGTGCTGTGGTCTGGTTAACTTGCATTGCACGTGCAGGCTATGCTCTCTATAAGTGTGTACCTATGTTCCCTGGTACCTGTGTTCCCAAATTTCTATGGACAGAGGACCAAAGGTATCTATGAATCTGTGAAAGTACCAATGTTCCCCAGTACTTGTGTTTCCCTGTCCATAAAAAAGAGAGATGAGTATTGGAAAATGTAGGTACTTGCACATTTTTATAAGTTCTGATGTTCCCTAACCTTAATGTTTGTCAGGAAACATAAGTACTGGGGAACATAGGTACTGGGGAACATAGGTACTGAGCAATATAGATATCAGGCAACATAGGTACTGGCGAACATAAGTACCGGCATCATAGGTACCAGGAACATAGGTACTAGGAAACATACATAGTGGGGAACATAGGTACTAAGGAACACAGATTCTGGGGAACATAGGTACTGGGGATCATAGATATTGGGGAATATAGGTACTAGGGAACACAGGTTCTGGAGAATCTAGGCACCTGGGATCATAGTTACCGGGGAACATAGACACTAGGGAACATAGATACTGGGGAACATAGGAACCAGGAACCAGGTACAGGGGAACATAGGTACCGGGGATCACAGGTACTGGGGAACATGTGTAGTAGGGAGCATAGGTACTCTGAAACATAGATACTGTGGAACATACAGTAGGTACTAGGGAACATACTGTAAGCACCAGGGAACACAGATATTAGGGAACATGCAGGAGATACTAGGGAACATAGGTACTGGTGAACATAGGGCTGACCTCACTGTCTACAGTAAATAATACTGCATTACTACTACTACTAAACATTTTAAGAGTTTTGTTGAAGTCATAAAAACCAAGGTGGCTGTGTCCATTAAATGTGTCTGTGAAGGGTTTAGTATAGATTTTGGTGTTTTGCCTCTACTCTTACCCAGAGGACATGCTAAAGCCGGGAGAAACACAATATCTCAGCAGCCCCCAGTGTGTCCCAGTGCTGCTCAGATGTTGACTGGTTGTAAACACTTCAAGGTCAAAGCGTATCCTGACGTGACCTCTCTGCTCACAGCTTTATCTCCTCTTTTGTTTATAATAGTGTGTCCAGAGATGCAGGCCCGTGCCATTCCTCGCTCCAACTGGTGCTGAAGTTACACTGAGGAGATAGTGTAGGGTAGATAAAGAGTTCTGCTTCAACAGGGTTTAATGGGAGCACTTGTGTAACCATGGTGACGGTATGAGTGGGGTACTGGAGTTTCACTGTAAGTATAAATAGCAGCCCGTAGTGGTGGAGGCACACTAACAGCCTTTTTACAACAACCCTACAAGCATAACACATGAATTTAGACTGTTATGATTATTATGTTCCATCATATTTAAACTACCTCAACATTGCGTTATAATGACACTAAACCAAAATGGATTGAAGTGTTAATCATCACAATTTTTTCATGTCTCTTTATTTATTCAAGGCTTCTATATGGAATGGATTAATAGATTCACACTCAATAGTTAAATTCTTCCATGGTGTCTTGTCTGCATAGTTGCCAAAATCAATGCACTAAGTCAAAGCAAAACAAAATTAATTTCCCATTTTCATTATGATCCGGATTAAATAAAGATCAACACATGACACATGACATTTTGAAATGAATAATAGAAGCCAGCAATGGCATAATCCAGTCCTCCAGTCCTGGCATTCAAGGTCTGGTGGTTACATAAACATTTGTTGATTTTCTCAGAGGAAGGAGAGTTCCTAGTTGAAGTATTTTTAATGGAGTGGATAGAAGCTGGATTGCCATCTGCAGCATTGCCATTGTTGAACTGTACACTGTGGTCTAGAGTGTCTCAAGTTATTGAGTGATGTAGCCTATCTTTCTGCCCTCATCTATGGTTCTGTGTTATGATCAATGTGAAGGTGAGAAGTTTAGACACCTGGGAGGAGCTCGGAGAGAAGCCACTGTGTTTTCAGATGCAGATGATATTTTGGCATGATCCACTAGAAGGAGGCCCCCTAAGCCATGTCAGAAAATGCTGGAGTGAGTTTTCTTGGCATGAGAGAACTTCAGAAGGAGCTGGAGAAGGACATGTCTGAAAAGAGGGTTCAGACTACTGATGTGACATCCCTGTCTTGGATAAGCTTAATTATCAGCAATTTATATTGTCGATTTGTACAATGTGTAATGGTAATACAAATGTAAACACTGACTATTACTCTGGGGAAAGTTCGTCAGTTTAAATGCACAAATTTAGCCTCTCTAAAATGTGAGAGCTGTAAGGGCACTATGTAAAAACAGTAGTACACTGGTTCCGAAAGTGGGGTCCGGGGCCCTATGGCGGGCCGCAAAGGTACTGCAGGGGGGGCCCCAGAGGCTGTCTCTATTAACTACGTAAAAAGTTTATAGAAAAAACAAAACTTTTGAATAAAGGGAAGTTCAATAGTTGGGGGCCCACATGGGATTTTCAGAAATTTAAGGGGGCCATGACAGTCTTGAGTTTGGGAATGGCTGCAGTAGTAAAATACAAAGTATTCTGAGGATGTAATCTCAGGTAATCTTGGACCTAAAGCTGATTTACTCTCTTACGTTAAAATAGCTTGTATCTGAACCAAACCCTAGCCCCTAAATACTAGTCCAGACTCCATTCTAATATGAAAGCAGGAAATGAAGACATCATTACAGGTTTGCCGTGGCCCACCTCCTCCAACTGTTCCAAAGTCCTGAAGCGTATCGCACCTGGGCACGGATCAGAGCGCTCACATTAGGGAACTGTGCAGTGCTTTACCGGACTTGGGTACAGTTTGATTGGCCTGGTGTGTGTGCACCCTTAGTGCAGTGGTTCCCAACCTTTTTTCCTATTGAAGACCCCCCTGCTTGTGTCCATGACAAGCCAGGCCTGCCCAGCTCGTACAAACGCATCAGAAGAATAAAGTAATTAGTTACAAACATTTATTTACAGAAAGCAGTTGTAGTTTTTTTGTTCCTATTCCCTTTGTTTTCGCATTGGGTGTGTAGAATTTAATATACACAAATATAATTCTGATAACCTCAGAACAGACAAAGCTCTGTGGACCCTCTGCAATCTCTGCCACCCCATTTAACACTGCAATACTGACTTTGCACTAATGACCACATAAGCCTTAAGTACGTCAGAAACCAGCAGAAAAAAGACCATGCCCATAGCTGTCCACATGCATTAGCCTCATGTTGGCCCACTTTACAAGACTGTTAAACAACATCATGATTCAATATACAACGCTCCTCCAGCATTGATTTTCCTTTTTCTCTCATAACCACTTCCTTTCGGAGCACTTCCTGTCCCGCCCCTCCTCGCTGTAACCATCTGTGTCTTTGCCTCGATCCATTTGGAAAGACTCTTCTCTTGCAATTGAATTACGCCGCTTCCTGTTTACCTGCTCCTCCGCTCGCTTCTACAGGACGCTCTGTTTGTGTACACAGCTGAGCCATTACGGGGCAGCAGCTCGAAACTAATGGCCGCTCGTCATCCTGTCTGCTGCACTCTGCCAGCCTCTTGTGCACAAAACAGTTACACAAGGACAAAAGCGTAGTTTAGTCCTTCTAGGCTAATGCTGGCTGCTGTTGTTTACTATGGTGGCCCCCTTTGACTTGTAACATGTACCCTCTAGCTAGTGTACTGTAGTATGCACTTGTATAAATCAATAAAACAGCCAAATATTACTTAATCCCCAATATTCTATTCCCACTCACTGTTTTTGAATTATTGTTCTGCACAGTTTATGCCAGAGAAATGGGCAAAATCTTTTTATTGCCATTTTAAACTTTTCAGGCTGAGATAAAGCGATGCTGGATGTTTCCTATGAACTGTAGAGTAAGAGTCCAAACTGCTACAAGATGGTTGGAAGCTGGGGTCCTTCGGTCACATGGTAGTCCGGACATGTGGCGAACCAAAAAACGGCATTAAAGGGCAAGAATTGGCCAATTGCTGAATGACTAAAAAAATTCAAAAATCTGCCTGATATATCGGTTGAGCTCTATTATCTAATATGCAACAGAGCCTAGACATTGTTTGTGGTGAGATGAGGTAGCGTTCTAAACTGATTTTTTTGTTTCAGCTTCATGTCACCTTGTTGCTAATGTTCTCTCCCACTCACTGACAGCACACACATATAGTGATAACTACCATTCACAAATGTGTAGCTTACAATAGCGGTAGTTAGGGCCTGAGACTACCAAAATATTAAGCAGTGTTTGACAAGTCATCAAATTCCTCTTCCCAACATCTCCAAAGCAGTTTGTTGGCTGATTCACCAAACTAAACCTAAATGAAGGACGTGGTTGGTGCTAGCTACCCTGTGGAACGTATACATTATAGATCTAAACAGGCCAAGTTGAACCTCATGTCAGGGCTAAAAATAAGTGGCTGTAGCCCTGCTGTGTCTGCTGGCATTGCCACTGAAACACCCGGCTCTGCACTGATCGATGGAAGACACTCAATTATTCATGTTAGCACCGCTGTAGCCTGCGTGTTGGATCACATGCTAGCTGCGACATGTCAGACTGTTGTGAGAGTGGATTACTTTACTTTAAGGGCTAAAACTGTATGACATAGGTCTCCTGTAGGATTGCATATTTCCTGAAATTAGGCTTAGATGAAATATCAACACTGTCTCTGAAGCTTTAGTTCTCAACTGATTTGATCATGATAGTTTTACAATGACCCAGTTTTTACAGAAAGTTATTTTTCTAAATGACTTTACTACAACATCTAAGGAACACATTTTAAATCTGTTTTTGCATTTTATGTAATTTAGATGGCTTAAAACATGTAGAGAAAATTACTCAATACAAGCTACTTTTGGATCCTGACCCACAACTTAGGAACCACTGCTCTAGTATAACGTCTGTTGGACGTCTCTGCGGAATAAAATATCCTAATATAGAAAACAGTGTAACAGACACTAGCATCTTCTGTCATGTTTTTAGCTATTTGCTAACATTTGTTGCTTAGCCCTCTAGCTGTACTGTGGGGTCAGCCCTATGTTCTCTGCAGAACATTAGGGTTAAGGTTAGAGCTAGAGTTAGGGAATATTAGGACTTACCAGAATGCTCATTCTCAAGTACTTATCTTCCCTGGTTTCTATGGACTGGGGAACATAAGTACTTTCACAAAGGTGCAGGTACCTATATTCCCTGGTCCATGCATAGGTAGTGCCAGGGGAACATGGGTACTTTCACCAATGCACATGTACCTATGTTCCCTAGTAGCTATGTTCCCCAATCCATACGTAGGTGGCATCACTTGAACCCAACTGTCTTCTATGTCTAAATATTATTTGAATGTTTCGGAAGTTGTCTCTTGTTGCTTGCCAGTTGAATTATAGTCTACTAGCTAGTGGGCTTCTCTATTCTCTACACTATTTGCAGAGTATGATAAGCAACAAGCTGGTTTGTACAGAGGAGGGATTGTGATTATGTCAAGTAAAAGAATGCTGGGGTTAGAGCTGGTGGACAGGAGGCATAGAAGAAGACCCAACGAGGAGATTTCTAAATTTAGTGAAAGAGGACACGAAGTTAGTTGGAGTGAGAGACAAGGATGCAGAGGATAAGTTGGTGATGAAGGACTATTGATTGAAGGGAATAATTGAAAGGAAAAAGGAAGACAGACATCAAGATGGGTAGCCTAATCTGTTAAAAAATATATGCAGCCATTTAGGGTTTTGCTGTTTTGACCAATGGACATCCACGATTTCTTTTTCTCTTTTACACAGTCAGGGGTGGTACTTGGTAAATTGTCAGAGTGAAACTGTAACATAGCAACTGTATTCCCTTATCAAACTGTATTTACTGGGCTATTAGATGTAAAAATCCCTTCATCTTGGACACAGACGGGTTCATGCTGTGTTTTCCCTCTGAAGTCTCACCAATAGAGGAGCAGTGGTGGTGTCCCGGGCTCATAATGGTGCTGGTGTGTGAAGTTCCAGAGGATGCGATGTGTGTGTATTTATAGTAAATGAATTCAGCTGCAGTTTCCTCTCACTCTCTCTGAACAACGCCCAGTAGTGTATGTACGTTATAATGATACCAAGTACACATTAGTATACGTGTGTGTAGTTACGACTGTCATGTGACCACCTCCAGTCTGATAGCACTCGATTTTTGACTGTCGCCTTCCACATATTTCAGCCGTCAGTCAGTTAGGGTGTCCGCTGGTGGTGCTGGGAGCATATTCACGTCATGTCTGTCTGTGGTGATCTATTCTATTCTAATCAATGTGGAAATGATTTACCTTCAAGTATGTAGACTAATTATGGCTCTGTCCAGGAAAGCCCACAGGACCCGCAAGTTGTAAACAGATGATTTGTGCGGTGACATGCAAGTAGCTAGATGATTGCCTTAGTCCGATTATAAATAGTATTTTTTAATGCATGTATTCCAACCACAATGAGTCACAAGCCAGTGTTCTTTAGTATTAGGGCTGTGGTATAAAATGATATATAAACATACTGTATAATGATATTTTAAAAAACAGTATAGTAGTAATATTGCAGCTATAATTCCTGATGTTTTTAAATCCTTGTAAGCTGTGCGTCAATGATCAATGACTTATTAAAACTGTGAATCTTTTCTGGGAAGTTCTGGTTACCATCAAGCATTGAACAAAATGCTTGATGGTAAAATGCTTTCATGTTTAATTTAAGAAAAACTATGCTTAGCTATGTGAACTAAGTGATGAGTATGGAACTATAGGGCAGTATTGTTATATCAAAAAGAACTGTGCCGATCATGCAGCACTGTATCATAATTATTGCCATGCCCTGTTTTATATAACTACAGTATGTTAAATAGCCACATATGTAAAGTTGGTCACCAGACACTTAGGCGCAATCAGATTATATTTCACCCCTGACTGAAAACCAAGGTTGAAAAGTAATTTGAGTCATGATGATGCTTTTTTGTCAAGTTCTTATAATGTTGTTGTTTGTTGACAACTTCCTCCAGGACTCCATAGAAAGCCTTCTTGTTTATTGAGTTGAATTTTATTATTATTATTGAATACGTGTTGCTGCCATGTAATTCAAAACCATCTTTAACGCAATTCCAACACCTGATATGTTAATTTTCTTTTGTGAATAAAATGGGATTTTATAGGATTTACAAATCACTCTTAAACAAGTGTTTTTTGTTTTTTTTAATCACATTTGCAGAGCAGTGAATTTAGGCCTAATAAGATTGACTTGTATTTACATTTTGGTCCTCCTCCATCCAGCCCCAGACTGTGGACGCAGCACTTTGACACATTTCCCTGATTCATGCGTCTCTAAGGCAAGTGCATTTCTTAATAAACAAATGCGTCTGTTCTGATTATCTCATTAGTTTATGGATCTACAGAGGGGCCGAGTTTTCCACACCTCACAAATTATTTTGTGCAATTATGGGAATTAAGTTTTCGCTGCGTCTGTCTGGAATTATCCACAACAGAAAGCTAAATGAGAGTCAGTCATTTGTAAAGTGAATGCTGCTGTTTATCCACCGGCCGCTCTGGGATATGCTAATGTGTGTTGCTGTTTGGCTCGGATCATAATTGCGCTGTTTTCTTCTTTAATAGCTTAGCTTTTTTTTTTGTTTGATTCATGCAGAGCTCAGTAAACACTTACTTTAGTTTAGAGAAGCTTTTTGTAACAATTACAGTTATAGATAGGTGCAGTATCAGTGCTAATGATCATAAATTTGATATTTTGGAATGACATAATACAACTGAATGGATAAAAAAAAAAGAAAAAAAAAGGAAAAACCATGCGCCATTTTAGAGAAAAGTCTATATTGATTGGTACGAGTTTAGGGAGGAGGATGGCTTGAATGGGCTTTTGGGTAGACTTGGTAATATATAGAAGCTTCTAGATAAAGTAATATATAACTCGAGTATATTTACTCTTTACTTACATTTTACATTGAGTGTAAATTATACTGTATCCCCCTGTTTGGAGAAGGTTGTGTAAGGAAGGGTGTCCAGCATAAAAAGCTATGTGAGACTTAATATTTGAATCACTACATCAAGGGTGTCCAAACGGTTCTCATTGAGGGCCACATAATGACAAATATATGCAGGGGCGGGCCACTCACTAAAGGTGACTGCACAGTAAATCATTGTCACTGTTAATTTGGCATAGTCTTTATTCTGTATGTCCTTCCACAACCCCACATTTATCTAGGCTTTTTTTTTTTTTTTTTGCACCACCAACCACAAATCATTTTTTCTTCCTTAAAGTCAGGTCCATCTCACACAGAAGTATTTGTTATGAATTTATCTGGCTACACCTGGAAATGGAAGTGAAAGATGTAATATCTCTTGCAACTCTATTCACATAATATTCATTCAACACATTCAATATTCAATCATATTCACATGGATTAAAGAAACCCACTTTTTACCCTCTGGAGATTCAGTCACATGGAGTTTATAAAGATTTGAAAAATACTACCTGTAGGCAAATTGAGAGTGACGCCTGAGGGTTGATAAAAAAAGAGTTTTAAGTACATGTTTTTGCCTATAGAAACTCTACTAGATTAGTTAATATTTTACAAACTTTATGATAAAAAGGCCATTAGCTCAACACAAGTAACTGGATATACACAAAATATGACAGAGAATCTTTCTGTGTTGCGTACTGGTCAGCTACATGCAGAACTATATGTCTAGTACTAAATGTAATCCTCTGAGGCGACTGAGTATCTGAACATCTGAGTGCAGCGGTCGTCTTGGAGGAAGCAGATGCAGTCAGAGCTAACTCATGTGGAAACAAGGACGTCACACACACGCACTTTGTCACTACACTCACTATGCTCACGTGCACGCCACTCTGTTGTGCAGGCGTGTGATTCGGCATGTGCAGCAGATTCTCCCATGTGTGGAGGAGGAGGATGTGTGTTACCTAGCAACCGTCTATGTGAATCCAGGAGCCGCTGGCGAAGGTTTGCAGCAACATTGTCAAATCAGTGTTTTTATGTATTTATGTTTGTGTGTTGGAGCAGGTTAGGACACACACAGGTAATTGGGTTGTACTAGTGTATACTTGCGTTGGACATATGGAGATGTGTGTTTGCATGTTCAAAGTACCACACATATGATAAGATCATAGCTGATAAGGCATGCTCTACGGTGCTAGAATACGACAATTATTTGAAGTGCAGATAACAACAAACACATTTGCAATTTTCTATAATATATTGACAGAAATCTAATAAGGATTGTTCAATAATAGGATCATATTGATACACAGAGTATAGAGCAAGTGTGCTAATTAAGCAGTTGCTAGCAGGCTTAATTTGAGGGTTAAAGGTTGGCTCAAAGAAGCAAATATGTTTGCCAATTTGTAGCAAAATACCTCAAGGGGGCTATATTTTTAAACCAATCTTGATCCCCTCTAGAAAAGCACAGCATGTTTTACAACCTTTAAAAACAGGTAAAGAGACAAAAGCTTTTTACTTCCTTAAAGTTTTTGTGTGATGCCATTTTACTACAAAATGAAAAAAATAACTGAGAAATCAGTGGAAACAGAGCTGTACACCGTTTTTGGATAAATTAATGAGAGCAGACTGAATATAGAAGGCTTGCTGATTGATCAGAGCTTCCTGGAGTTGGCATGGTTTTGTGGGAGAGATAGGTTTGTGGAGCTGAGCATTCTGAGGCCTCAGAAACTCCACACCAGAGAGCACAGAATTACTCAAACAGGCATGAATAAAACAAAACACAACTCCAGGTATGTTTTTGATGAGGGAACAACATTATAACATGGTAGAAAACAAAAAAAAAATAATTTTGCATAATATAGCCCCTTTAAATTATTTTGTTTTGGAGTAAATTTTCAAAATCTCATTTTTGGTAAGTGGGCTTATTATAAAATATATTTTGATCTTCATGAAGTGTGTGGCATACTTGCCCTGATAAGGTTACAGGTTTGATACAGCTTTGTACTAGTAGTAGTAGTAGTAGTAGTAGCAGTAGCAGTAGCAGAAACTTCTACTGTACAATTACAAAAAAGCACCTTGTAACTAAACATTCAATACTTTTCTTCTTTTACTCAAGTAATAATCTTGTTAAGTATTTGTACTTCTAGTTGAGTAACATAGGTCTTATTTTTATACACTAGACAAACAAGTGTCACTAACACAAGTAATATTCTGGCTATTGTCCTGTTCAGAAAAAGCCCATGAAGATATTAGCATCAGGAATTAGCCATGTTGGCAAGGTCTTATGTTGACATAAAAATCTACAGCCATTTAGCTTATTGATATTATTCTAAAAAAAGGATCCTGGTACTTCATTCCATTTGAATAGTGACTCTCTTCTTGTATAATTTGTGGTTCATGCTATATTAAACCAGCCATTGTTTTGTGAAGCAGTGTGACCTGTTTCCTGAAGCTTTTTGGACATGGAAACAGCAACAGATGTGCAGCTAACTATGAAATTAGCCCCAGTTCCCAGCGCTCCTCTATTCCTGGACGGAGCTGCGCGTTTGGCAGAACACCCAGTTTTCATGTATCGGTGCTCATCTAATCTGTCAACCTACTTTAAGACTCCTAGTGTCGCCGTTTTGAAAAGATTACAGTCTATTATATTTTGACTAGGCTCTGTGAACAGATGGTGTGCTACCTGCTTTGGGACACAACCAGGAACTGAGGGGACCAAGCAGAGAGGGTCAAAAACCTGCTGCAGATACCTGGCTATTGCAGACATGCTAACAGACAAACAGACAAAACAGTGTGCTGTCTATGTCCATTCTAGAGATAATTGGGGTCTGGCACTGGAGCTAGTATGGGGGTCCATACATATTATTTAATAATGAAAAGCCCACATGCATCATTGTGAATCCATCTATCCATGATTATACAAAAAATATGTTTTCAATGACTTTAATAGTTTTACAGAGAAATGGCTTTGGGGGAGGGCTTGCTGCTTGAGGCCTTAGGTCCCCTAGTATGAAACAATGTCATGTTGCTAATAGCTGTGCTAATTAGCCACTTTTCTGCCCATTCACGCTGCAAAGTCAAAGTAACAGCTCCCCAAAAGAAGACTTCCACATGAAAATTAATTTCATTTTTTTATTTTCCAATGAAAGGTGTCAAACTATTTCAAAAAGCCTGAAAACAAACAAACAAACAAAAAAAAAATCATAATATGGGATCTTTAAGGAATTGCATGGTCTCCCCAATCGGTTAAATTATAATTGACTAAAAATAATTTGATGAAAGCGTTTTATGCTAGATATTTTTTTTGCTACCAATATGCTAGCACAACATTTTAACATGAATTACCAAATGGTGGGCCGTGTTGGGTGGGTTGCTGGGAAGTTGAATAGTTTGAATGTTCATAACACAAGATGGTGAAACAAAATTTCAAATACATGTGCCTTGGTTGCAGTTGAATAACTTGGCTGTGTAAAAATTTGGTCACAATCAGACTGGATTGTAACTGCTATAAAAAAAATATTTGGCAGTTATTTTTTTTAAACATAAACCCACTTCAAATATATTTTAATGTTTTGGATGTTGAGTTAGAATAGACCATAGCATAGCCATTGATAACTTGTAGAATAAAACAATACTGAGGCAGAATGCCATGTGTTGTCATGTTTGGATTTTACATGGTGCTTTTTGGCATTTATTACATTTCCCTTTTTTGCAAAGACTTGGTTAAATACCTACCTAAATTGTTGCATCCAAATAGTTACATCAGCATGAAAAAGAAAAATGTCATTAACTTGGCCACAGCAGATTTCACAAAGAACTGTTCTGTTCAAAGTAGTACATTTTTCTACAATCCTGCCTTAGCTGGTTTGAAATAAAGGTTTGTGTGGTTTTATGTGACATAGTAAAATATCAGTCACACTAAGGCATGGGATTTCCCAACTAATACTGTTACTTACTGAAGTGCAAAATATCTAGAACACTGAGCTGCTGAATGCTGCATTCATACACTCAGATTGCCAGTTCCGACGTTTGAAATTTTTTCTTTTTGAAAAATCTCCCATTGGATAACAACAAAATTATCTTTGTGCATGGTTTCCATGCTGATGACATACATGGCGTAATGTCTAGCATCAACTCTTACCCCAAGTTTCCAAGTTGTTGTTCTGACTTGAGCAGGTGTCTGTCCGAATTTTCCAACTCACAATGTTTTCCCATGTGTCCTGACAGCACGTGGATGCATCTCTTCCCCCAGAATCATACTGTTGAAAATATGAATGGTGGCCACTCGAAAGATAGAATTTTGATCATCCAGGGGTTTCTAGCCTGATGTCATGTCCAGAGAGCCAATAAATTAGTCCCTTTAGGGGTGACTCACAACCTGTCCATATGTACAGTATATGTTTAAGTTATTGTACTATGGAAAGGTCAACACAAGTGTTTTGGCTGCTCTGTTGTTTTCTATTACAATCTATTATTATTTTTATTCACATGAAAATTATTAACTTTTGGCGTGGATCTGGAACACCATCTAGTTCTAATTCTGTACCATTGCAAGATAGGGCCAAAGACATTAACGGCCAATTTATAATGAACATGTTGCATGTGCAATATATGTCTAGTATGACCATCGTAACAAATAGACGCCATGCAAGTCACTGCATGAGTTTGCATCAGCTGCGTTGTAGTACGTGCCCAATCTGGCAAAAATACGCATTGACTGATTTCTGACAGATGCTTCAACCCTTATGCATAAAGTTCAACCAGATCGAACCGGACAGTGCCGCACTCACAAAGCGCTCAGTGTAAATTGGAGTCTGTAAGAATACCATGTCAGAGACGCAATACACATGCAATGCATTCTGTGTAAATTAGGTATAACTCCAGCTGCAAGGGGTCAGTAAAGACACAGATTAGTTTTAATAGATTATGTACCACTGTGAGACATTAGGCCTTGCATTGAGCATTTACCCCTGAACCTGAGGAAACCTGAAGTGTTCTGTACAAGTCCAGCATAACTTACTCCTAAGCATTCAATAAGCTTGTAGTCATTCATGAGTTACTTGGTATGTGTAACAGTAATGTACATTGTTGCTTCAAAAAAGCTGTTTAATCTTCTCCACTAACCTCCATTCACATTTACACAGAGGTGGGTTCCAAAGGGCACATCTTGGCATCTAAATTTATAACTCACATTTTCATAAGCACTCAATCATCCCTCATTTTTAAAAGGCCACATATCTCTTTCCAACGAGGACTTCTTGTTTGGCTTGGCCCCTCTGCACTGTGTGACCGCCCCCCATCTTTAACTGACATCATAAAAGGACATGGTGCTGCCCAGTCATCAAATAAGGCCCAGGATCTTTATAAGGGACGGCATATAAGGACAGTTGGGACAAGTGTAAGCTCTGCCAACATCATCCTGCTGTTTCCAGATATACACACACAGTCAATCAGCACAACTGAGTCATAACTGGATACATACACTGCTTAAAGTTCAGTACAAACACAAGACATTACAATGATATGAGACCATGCACGGTAGCTTCAACTTCCGGTGTTGGTTTGTTGGTTACCCTGTTAGTAAGGTAACTCAGAAAGAAATGGTTGAGGCAAATATCAGCATAAAGTCAGCAATCAGTTTTTTTTTGTGTGGATCAATTTGTTTTTCCAAGAGATTGTGTAGTATTGCGAGATAGGGCCAAAGATACTAACTCTAGCCACACCAGCTATACCACAAAATCGAATATATCTAATTTTCCTTGAACTGTTGCTAGAGTACAGAGCGGTCTGACAATGGTTATGGTGACTCTGAAAATTCTAAAAATGAAAATTCACATTACCTAATTTTCTATCTTTGTTCGTTGTTAAAAATGTCAGCTCTGCCATTACCTGGCCATCATTGAGGGTGTACGCCTCAGGCCCAAACATCTACTAAAGGGAATAGAATATGAATGAATAAATGGAAGGAAACTAAGGAAATAATCAGAATGTAGTGTCTGTGTTTAATTGTCATTTTATGCAAATTAGCCATGTGCTTCAGTTTAACAAAAGGCTTTCTCAGTGTATGTGGCATGAACATAATACTAGATCTAGCTTATGGCAACAGAAAGGGTTAAAACTAAAAGGCATCTTACCTAAACCTCTTATGATGAGTATGCACATAGGCCCACTGGCTTTGACATTGTTTTTGTGTTAGCTGTAGGCAGAAATTAAATATTTTTAAATTAGAAAAGTACAGTTTTTTGGCATAAAGAGCAGGAAAAAAAAAACAAACACTAAAAAGCATTTCTAGGCTGTGTATCACGCCATTTTGTTGTGGTGTCCAAATGTCTAGTGAATGAAAAGTACTGCCCTCCAAATTTCCCACAATGCATCTATAAAAGCAATGGTCAGGAGACAGTAGAAATAGACTAGAATGCTGGGGCGATTTTGAAGAACAGCAAGCCCGTGACAGGTCTTTAATCTGTACACAACTGAATGAAACCAGAGACACTATTTTGACTTTCTGTTGCGTCGTAATCATGAATACAGTAAATTGTTCTTAAATAAGCTGTTTTGATTTGAATTTGCTAACATTAGCTTGTACAGATGAATAAACTATAAGCTTCGTGTGAAGGCAAAGGTTCACTAACTGACAGCACTGTATAGTCAACTACATAAATAGAGGAGATTCAGACACATCCCTAGATATTCCTTTTTAGCTAGCCCTAGTATTGACATGACATAAATGTACAAGCCGGAAGCATGAAAGACGACGTATAGAGAAAGTAGAGCATGTTGTTAGTGTGTGGGGTGGAGCAGGAAGCAGCGAGACGAGGCGAAATGGGGACAGATCGATCGGGGCCAAGACAGCAGGTCTGCTCTCAGTCCATTTTCCATTCCCCACTGCCAGAGAAGTGAGAGAGTAAGGAAAGACATCTGGAAGGAGAAAGAGAATGGAAGACTATGTGCGAATTGACATTTTGGTAAAACTGAGCTATCCTTCTTACGTTGCCTTTGTCTGAAAACTATCTTTGCATGCTCCCCGGGATAGACGTTATATAAGCGCCTCATAATAAGAAGAGCAGCGACACTGTTCTCTTTATTTTGTTCCCAGGAGGATACAGGCAGCCCATTTTTCGCCATCGGCATGAAAACAGAATCCAAGTAACTCCACTGCAAAAGCCTTTTCTCTTACCTCGACTGCCTAATGTTGATTTATTAACAGTCTGGATTTAGCTAACCTTTTCCTAGACACCCCAATTACAACGCACTGGTGCCTTTCAGTTAACCATGACCCTTGACCTTTAGTGTGCCACGCTACAGTCAGCGATCAATTTAACATCAGCCACATAAAGAGAAGAGCAAGTCTTACATTAGCAGGTAGTTAAGTAATAATGCAAATTGCCTAAAATGTCGCCTTAGAATTTGACCTTTTTCGGCTTTGTATAATCTGCACTTAATATCAAAGGTAAGGGTGTTACAGAATACAACAAGTACCTCACTAAATAATTTACATAAAATGACTCACATTTTAGCAGCAAGGGTAAAAAGTTTATGAGCATTTGAATATTTTAATACAAAAAGTTATTTTGTGCTTGCAAATTTTCTCTGTCTTTCTCTGAAATTTGCTGATTTCAATGCACATGGCCTGAACCAAGTATACAAAGTTGCACAATCTCTCTCTCTCTCTCTCTCTCTCTCTCTCTCTCTCTAAATTATTGCGTTAATGCAGTGCGTTAATTTATTGATTTAATCGCGTTTCAATTGACGCATCGATTAATTTGATCACAACAAAAATATTTTGATGACACTGACAGAGGCAGCAACACGCCACGGGTCTTCTGCGAGTGTAGAAGACGACACATTTCCGTTTCCATCCATCGGGAGCGTTCGAGATGAGCCAGACTTGCTCAGTTTCGATCAGTGTCGGTCTGTGCTCAGTGCACGCCGGTTAGATTTGTTTCTGACTTGCTCTGATGCCACAAGTGCGACGGTCACCGTGAGATCCAAACGGGACCAGCGCCTGAGCCGCCGCAGTTCATCAGGAGCAACTGCGGAGGCTGCACAGCTCAGTGCATGATGGGAAAATGCACACCTGTCAGTGGTGAATGGACAGGTGATTGGATCTGAGTTTAGTGCTGATCAGAAACGTAACGCACGACACTTCACTGCCCTCCTCTCCTTCTTCCCCCGCCTCTTTTTTAAAAATACAGACTAAAGTTACAGTTTTGACCTGGATAAACCAACACACGCGAGAAGTGGATTTCGGGCGTGATGGTGCGTGATCTGAACCACAAACTGTCCCACTTCAGTACAGGCGTATTTCCCCTCCTCTCATTGCGGCCGTGCACTCTCGTTCACAATCCAGGCGAGGCTCAGTTCATCTGGAACGAGCCTAATGCAACAAGTGAACGAGCTAAAGCAACATGAGGGACCAAAATGACACATTGCTAAATGGACAATTCTGCTTCAAATCGTCACCAGACAGCAATATAGACAAAACAAAAGTTATGTGCAGTCTATGCAAGGATGAGTTCAATTACCACTGGAGTAACACAGTTCATAGTATTTACACTGTTGTGAACCACAACAATTGTTATTAATTGAAGAATTAAACTTATTTTTGTTAAAGTTCTAAAAGAGATTACACATGCTTTTTTAGGTAAGTTTTGTGTATTTGTTGGTTGTACCTTATTTAGGCAAACTTTGTCTGAGTTACAGGTCTCAAAGAGACTATTAATGTATTTTCTTTGCAAGTTTTGTTTGCATTGCACAAGTTTACAGTAAAGTATGTGAAGGTTAATTCAAAATAAATGTTCTAAATTTACAAATTTGTGTTTGTACGTGAATTCATATTACGATTAATCGATATACGATTCATTTTTTTCAGATTTGCGATTAATTAGTTAATTTTTTTAATCGATTCAGGCCCTGATATATATATATCTTAATAGAGATTAAGACAGTGCTCTGTGCATATTATAATTTAAATACAAAATAAGAATGCTAAAAACATACCACTTACCTAATGACTATATTCCGATATCAATCTGAATGAGTTTTAAGTATGAGATTAAAATCATATTCAGAATGAGCCTTAACTGAAATAAGACACCTGGAATATTCCACTCTTATTCGCAATGGCTTCATGATGGATAAAAACTTTCACATAAGAGAAAACGTGCAAAATGCTGTTCTTCACAAAACAAGCTAGTGGTTATTAGCAACAGCTCTATCCAGTTTTGGATGGCACCGTAGGGCTCTCACTTTATAAAACATACATTGCATTTATTCTTGACATTTACATCAACACATGGCAAACTATGTTATATAGTGAATGGTTAAAATGTAGGTTTAGTAGAGTTACAGACAGAAAGCTAGGAATAAACTGGCTGGCTAAATTTCAGGGCTATACATTGTCAAAGCGTCTCCACATGCATTTTGATAGCAAAAGTAGGAGTATTTTTGATTCATCTTGATAAGGGACCAAACTAAAAACTGTAAAGAAAACATTTAGATGGCTAAATTACTGGATATTGTTGTTCAGAATAACTTGAAGTGTATAATTAACAGCACACAGATCTGGTAGTCAGTCCCATAAGTCACAGTAAACCTTTTTAGTACATTTAGTACAAGTACATTTTTAGCTTTTTGATAGATAAACCTTGGTAGTACATTGACCAGCTATTGAGGTCTGCCATGCTTCTGTATCTACTGGTCCAGCCTAACACTTTATAACAATTCAGTGACTTTTAGCACATAGCTTTTAGCTTATGTAGTGTTAATTGGTCTTTCAAATGAAACAGCTAAATATTGTGCCAGTTGCTAATGTTCTCAACCCAGGCACTGATGTCAAACACATTCATTGCAGTCTCCTTAACTAAAAGTACCTAAATGTGAATATGCCTGTGTAAAAAATTAAGAGGAAAAAATTATGCAGAAAAAAAGTATACTCTTGATTAAGCTGTATTCATTTTGTTGTTAGTGTTTTTATTTTATTTTGTTTTAATACTATCATGGATCTATAGTGATGACATCAACTACATTTATCATGTGAGCATTCATATTCATAATATTAGCATGCTAATTGGTCATTTGCCCAGAGCTAGCGTTTGCATACAGTAGCCAAAATGTTTTCATGCTGCATTCTTATTTAACTTAAAGTATCTTCTCTTGGCACAGTATCCTGTCAGATGCATAAGTGAACGTTTGAATACTCAAGTGCTTAGTGTTCCATTTAATTTGAGTTTAACATTTCTCCCTATAGCATTTTACATAAGTTCAGTTTTAGCTTTAGGCGTTTTTACATTATGCTATGTCCCAGCGTAAAATTATCTCTGCATGCTATCAAATGCTTTGGGACTAAGAATGCAGAATTGTACAAGATTAAAGATGAAATACACTTGTGGGAATTTGTACTATCTGACTACAGCTCTAAGGGCGTGGTGGTGTTTTGATCCTCCATAACCATAGTTTCAGTGTTTGTTGTGACTGGGATGGTTGCTGTCCAGTGTCTTGTGAGAATGCACATTCACACTCACTGGTATTGATGGCAAAACTGATCAGACAGAATCCCTCTTTGTTTTCAGGCTTGCGAGGCGTAAAGCTAATTTTGTAATTATTTTAGGCATTATTTAAAAACCCACCCAATACAGGGCTCCCCATTAGTCAAGTGGTGAAGTTAGTAAAGTTAGAAAACCTATGCCAAGTTACTCATGTAAATGAGTTGCTGTGGCGTCCCCTGAACAAAAGGGAGCAGATGAAAAGTATATACTTCCTATATCCTAGCTAGTTAACATTAACTGCCTATAACTTTCAAATGTTTTCTTCAGTGTATGGTACTGTCTCCTAATCAGGGTTTCTGCAGGCTTCAGCAAATTTAATGTAAGACTTTTTTATGACCATTGTTCAAGAAAAAAAAGAGCCCATTTCTTAAGGGAGCAGTGTACAAAAAGCTGAGACCATTTATGACATGACATGAGTGCCGTAAAACATTGTTGATTAGAAAGCACAATACAGAAAGCAAGTTAGCTGTTGTTAATAATAGATCTAACAACAAGAGTACAACAAAAAACAGAAATTCTTTGTGAAACATAAAGGTCTGTGTATTAACCACTGTTGCTCACTACTGTAACAATAGCACAGCTTAAATTCAATATACCCATTATTGTGCTTTGAAGAACAAGCAGTCAGGGTAGTATTTGCTGGCAATTAATTGTTCTACCAATCTACCAACATTTGATTGGCCTACTATTGCAACAGCAGTGCTTTTGCTAATAAAAAACATAAATAAACTTAAAAATGTGAAACCTAAAAATAAGCATAAAATTGCTAGATGTCAGTAAAAGGAGTACTAAATGAAAATAGTGAAAGGCTAAACTTTTACTAAGGCAAAGTTTTCTGCAGCTGACTCCTATGTACAGATGAGCTAGCAAGTTAACAACTCCTACTCCATCAAACCTATATTTCTCGTACTATTTGAATATGATCTTCTCTATATTTGGTGGTCCAGTGTTTTAGCCACCATACTGTAAACATCACCTTCAGAGCTACAGACCTGACGCTGACTGTCACATTCAGATGTCCACATTGGAAGAGTTTTCCCACACAGATGCGTCCCATTAGATTAAAGAGGGGATTTCTGGTCCTGCTCCGCTGGGTGGGTCCACTTTTCTGTCGCATAAAAGGGCTTCACAGAAACAGGGGTCATGTATGATGACCGGTAGCCATGACAACACATGGTCAAAAGGTCATTCCGTGCAGCTGCTAAAACGTGAGGATGTCCTGTGTGCATACGTTTGCTGACTATCTTTGTTATTGCTATGTTGAAGTAACTGCCCTGCGACAAGCTGGCCCCTGTCCAGGGTGTACCCCGCCTAAGACCCAAAGTTACTGGGATAGGCTCTAGGCACTGCCACCCCTAACGGGAATAAGGGGAAGAAGATGGATGAATGAATGAAGTAATATCCAAAACAACCAATGCATAAAAGAAGTTGTGGAAGAAGTACTCAAGATCAAGGTAAAAGTATTGTTAGAAGTAAAAGTAGACAACACATTTATTAATCCGGTAAAAGTATTGACAGTTTTCTTAAATAGAAATTGCTTTTGAAAGTGTTTTATGCACACCACTACTACACTACTACTAGTACAACTACTACTAATAATAATAGTACTTGTGCTACTACTGTTGTTACTGCTGCAACCATTACTATCACTAATACTGCTACTACTACTTTAACTACTGTCTGTAATACTGCTTGTACTACTGTTGCTGGTACTAGAAATACCACTACCACTAACATTACTACTACTGCTTCAGCCACAACTTCTATGAATACAACTACTAATACCACCTCCAGTACAACTATGACTACAACTACCAGTGTGAGTACCAGTGCCGCCGTAAGAAGGGTGGGGGTTGGGATAGGGGCCCATGAAAATCTTACAATACATCTTACATCTTACAATAATAATGTAGTGTTAGCTTAGTTTTCGATGATAGGGCTCAATGTAATATAATTTTTCAGGGGGCCCACAAAACCTCACAGCTCCCCTTGTGAGTACTACTACTGCTGCTACTATTGCCATTGTAAGTACTACAAGTGCGTTAAAATGTACTTTGGTAAATTATTTCAGCCAAAGTATTTTCATTTACATTTCATTTCTTATAAAAGCATCAACTTTCAGCTTTTAAATGTCTTCCTAACCTCTTTGAACTTTTGCTTCTCTTCACCCTCCTAAAATATTAATATACAACCCTGGTTTGAAACCTATTGTGTGGCATTAACAACCATGTGCAGTCAAGCTCACTTATGCACAGAAGACATAGATGTTGCTCTAGTGTCTGCGGTGTGTCAGACTGAGTGGATCTCTGTATTTAGCTGGCAGGACGGGGCTGTTAGGAAATCGATGTCTTTGTGCCGGTGGCGCTGGGAGCTGTCTGCTGCACAATAGGGCCACTGTCCTGCTTCCTGCTCCCCGGAGTCTCTGTGCGTCTCTCTGCACATCTCTGCTCTCCTCACTTCCGCTCACAAGACAGCAAAACAAGCTCAAATGGAAGGAATATGGGCGCATTCTAAACCAATTAAAGGATTTATAGATCATATTAAAGTCTCAAATACTGACTCCAGCTACTGTTTATATAGCACATACACAAAAAGTAGAACATAACTAGTGGAAAGTAACAAGTTACCTCAAGTACAAGAATTTACTTGGAGTACATTTTCTGAAACATACTTAAACATACAATTTGCATTCAGGCGATCCTGTGTTCAAGGCAGGATTGGGGACAGTAGTAGTAGTAGTAATATTACTGTGTGTAAAAAAAAAAGTGTACTTTTCTTTGTACTTAAAAGGTCCCAAAATTGACTTTGTGCTTTTAACTATGCTATAATGTTGTTTCCACCCCATACCTGGAGTAGTATTTTGTTTCATTCACAGTTGTTCGAAAAATCTTGTATGCTGAGTCGTGCCCTTTCAAGAGCTGAAAACCTTCAGTCTCACAGCTCTACATAGCCACATGAAAACCAAGAAGTGCTCCTGTATGTTTCTAAAGCCCACACACTGTCAACGGTCTTGTTCTGATCATTTCAGCACTTAAATTGCTGTCACTAAGAAGCAGTCAGATCATTTATCTATCTGTTAATATGTTGCCAATAGCTGTGCTAAATAGACATTTTATGCTCTGTCCAGCATCAGAAACCTAATCCTAGTGTTCGTTTTAAAGTCAAAGTAACTCCTCCCCATAAGAAGATGATTTCCCTACATATACATTATTTTAAGTTATAAAATGTTAAATACTAATGCAAAGATGTCCAAATTTATTTTAAAAAGCCTTTCGATATTCAGTGCTGCAGAACACATTCACTACATGCATTTACTCTAACTTCCATTTCCATATTAAAGCTACTGATTACCTTTTTGCTAATTCTTTACCATACCAGTATTACAAATAGTCTAAACATCTAAAAAATCCCCAACAAATTTAACAAAAATTAGCAAAGTTGAGAGCAGATTTTAGAAGGTCTGAACATTTGCAGTTTTGCAGGTTTTGAAGTCCCTGAACTCAAACATTTCTTTGAATTTCTTTTGATTAGTTAGTTTCCTTTCTTCACAAGTTTGTTGCATGTTTAGTCAGTAGCATCATTTGCATCGTATGTTTTAGCTGCAGCAAGCTTGTTATGTTTTGCTTCTCTAGCCTGTCCCAAATCTGGCAATCACATCTGGTTGGTAAAAAAAAAAAAAAGTTAGATATTATCCTTTTTTTTCTCCAGATATTTAGAACCAGGTATGTACAGTGGCAGACATTTTCTGGCTCTCAGCTAGGAGGTTGTGGGTTCGATCCTCAGGCCGGCTGACTCACACTGTCTCTGAGTGGAGTGTGCTTGACCTTCCTGTGTGAAAGTGGTTATTCGCCAGTGTCAAGGGTGTGTGTCTACCTAGAGTCCATAATGCTCCATAATGTGAATAAGGGAAAAAAGATGAATGAATCATCAGAACTTGAATATGTTCTACCCAGCAATTTGCTACCTTGCTATGAAATTCAAATTCTATTCATTCATGTGTATTCACGAACAGTATCCGGGCCATTCAGAACAGAGACAGATCAAGAATTATCACCACGGGGGACAAAAATAAAAAAACACAGCTAAACACAAACAGCAGGAACAGAAATATGATGATATGAGTCTGTATGAACAACTTCATTTACATCTGACAGGCCTCTCTCTGGGGACTCATCAAATACACAAAGACATGTCTGTTCTATTCATAACATCAATATCGATGTGTTGAATTATGAAACGCAATGATAGACTATAACTTTTGTTTACTGGCTGGAGAAATCAATGAATGATGTCTTTTCTTTTGTTTTCCAGAGCTCCTCGGTTCTACGAAGAAAGTCAATGTTAACTTCCAGGACACAGATGGGTGAGTTCCTTTTTTTTTTGTTTTTAATAGACTGCTATTTCTGTAACAGGCTCTTCTCACGTTATTTTAGCATCCATTTGAGCCACTGCCGCTCCTCACTTCACTCCACCTTTTTTCAGCATTTATCCGGTCATGCACTTAATTTTTACACTCTTTACCATTGATGTAAAAGTTGTATTGATGCATTGCTGATTTGACTCTGGATATTAACGCTACAAGGTTAGTGCAAAAATCAAATGGTATGCTCTATTTAACTTAAACATTCTGTTGTATCTTAAAACTGTTGTTCTGGCCCAGTTTATACTGTACTTGCTGGTTACTCCAGCTAGTCCTGATACATGTATGCCATTGTGTTGTATTCTGTTTTAGCTGCCATCACTTTCCATATATTCTGCTCTGACCGATGGGCTCAGAAGCTGGACATAATGATAAAAAAAAAAGAATAAAGATTTGCAAATAGACTATGCTAGCTAGGCCATTACAGCTAGCTAGCAAATTTAAGATGCACACACAAATAAATAAAACAAATGTGCTATATAAGCTAGCTGCTGTGGTTGCATGCTAGGCGTATGCCTAGTTACTGCATATTCCATGAAGAAAACAACTTCATCTAAATAAATTGTCCAACTATTTTAAGGTAGATAAACAAGCCTATTAGATATATTCTCTTTTTCTTTGTTCTTTTTTTTTTTTTTTTTTTGCTAATGACTAGCTACTGAACACAAATATTCATCTAGCTTTATTAACTATAGAGAAAGGTAATTAGCAGTGGATAATTTTACATATTAAAATTTTAATATTCTACATGGGTTAGTCTACATGTGAAGAAGGTAATGAAGCACCTACTGTTGCTGCTTTCTTGTTATGATGTAAAGCTCCATGTAGTAGCCTTATAAAAAAAAATCCCAAAATAACTTGCCAGGAAATTTGAGTACAATCACATCTTTTTGGAGAGTGAGAAAAACGGAAGTGAAACACTGCAGATTGCGCTGAATAAAATACTTGTTCAAACTAATCCTGGTGAAGCAGCTCTGCCCATTAAGTGAAACTAAACAGTGTAATCTAATGAGCTGTTTACTGTTACTGGTGTGTACTAAACTCTGTGCTTTGGCAGATGCTAACATCTCTGCCTCTGTCTGGCTCCTGCTCCAGAATGCATAAATACACTTTATTATAGGAACGGATGCTATAATGAGCACACTTGGCTAATGAGTCTGCACAAGTGTATTCATTTAGCATTAATTTACTCCACTTGGCAATCGCAATTTGAATCTTTCAGAAGCAGCTTTTCTTCATCTTTTATACTCTCACTTTCAAAAACATATTCTGTGAGTATAAGTTCATTTAAAGAGATTGCAATTAATACTGGGCAGTGTTTTATTATCAGGATAACTGTGTGGATTGCTTCCATTGGGTGCAAACAAACAAAAGTGTGACACCTTTCAGACCTCTATTCTTCTGTCCTAATGGAAGGTTTGAATGTGGACACATTTGGAGTTGTAATTAGCTCCTATAATTAGTTATTATAATTAGCCAATATGCACTATATGCTAAAAATGCAAAGCAGGCTGTCTAGTCATTCTAGAAGAAGCAGTAGCCACAGTAGTATTAGCGATAGTAGTAACAGTAATATCCATACCCTAAGTAGTACCATTAGCAGTAGATATAGTAGTGGCAGTGGCATTAAGTAGGAGTACTAAGAGTAGTAGTTGTGATAATAGTAGTAATGCAACAAGTGCATAGCAGGCTTCGTTTTTCCTCAAAAGTTTCCTCACCAAAATAATAAAGCAACAGAAATGCTGGCTGTGTATCTTTGTTGTGCCAGTGATTTATACACAATATATAATCTTTGGTTGTGTCAAAAATTCCTCTCAGTAATCAGGATATTGGGTACCAGTTTTCTAATGGATTTAAATGTGGTGAATGGCGGTAGCTTAACAGCAAGAAGTACCCAAAATCTAAACTCTGTATTGTTACTTCAAAATAATATTACAGATAGGCACAGTACTAGTAATGTGCAAAGATTTGCTAAATAAATGTTTATCCTGAAAGTACAAGATCTAA
The DNA here is from genome assembly GCA_020698575.1 of Bostrychus sinensis. Lineage (NCBI taxonomy): Eukaryota > Metazoa > Chordata > Actinopteri > Gobiiformes > Eleotridae > Bostrychus > Bostrychus sinensis. Next base: position 29,200,690 of record CM036253.1, on the reverse strand, counting down.
GGACCATGTTCTGGTTAAAGCGATAGCAGTAGCAGCAATAGCAATTTCTTGAAGAAATAACAGTAGTTGTTGTTGCAGTAATAGCAGTACTAGTAGCAGTTATTACTGTTGAGGTAGTTGTAGGAGTAGTTCTTGCCATGGTAGTGTGGGACTAGAAGTAGCAGCAGTACTAGTAGTAGAATAGTAGCAACAGTAGTAGCAGTAGCTGTGGTACTAGGAGTACAATTAGTAGTAGTAGTAGTGGTACTTGTAGTACAATTAGAAGCAGGAGTGATACTAGTAGTACATTTAGTAGTTGCAGCAGTAGCAATTGTATTGTAGTAGAATTATTAGCATTAGTAATGGTACTAGTAGTACAATTAGTAGTAGTAGTAACAGTGGTACTAGGACTACAAAGTAGTAGCAGTGGCATTTGTAGTACAATTAGTTGTAGCAGGGATACTAGTAGTACATTTAGTAGTAGCAGTAGTAGCATTTGTACTAGTAGTAGAATTAGTAGTAGCAGTAGCAATGGTACTAGTACTACAATTAGTAGTAACCCTAATAACAACAGAAGTAGCAGAAGTAACAACAGTAATAGCAGTAGTAGCAACAGTAGTAGGTGTGGTTCTAGTAGTATAAATAATAGTAGCAGTAGCATTGATACTATTTGAAATTTATCTGAAGGATTACCCCGCGAGATGTACCATCTTGTTTTTGAGGGGATCTTCAACTACTACTATTACCAGTAGTAGAATGAGAAGTAGTAGCAACAGTAGTAGCAGTAGCAGTGCTACTAGTAGCACAATTAGTACTAGCAGTACAATTAGTAGTAGCAGTAGAAACAACAGTAGTACTGGTAGCAGTGATACTAGTAGTAGAAATAGTAGTATTAGTAATTGCAACAGTAGTAGCAGGGGTAGTAGTAGTAGAAGTGTATGTTTTCCCCAAATATAGTATAATGAAGATAGAGTGCCATTCTAATCAATGCAGTTAAGTTTTACATGTGAAGCAGCTTGGGCTGAAGAAAACACATGTAAATGCTATAGTATAAGAGAAGACGGACTGAAATGCCAGGTCTGATTAGGGATTGTTTGTCACATCTACAGTACATTATGGCTGACACAAGAGACTAAGTGTATGAGAACAAAGCACTTAGAAAAAGGAGTGCTCTTGGTGAAGTCTGACGGGGGAAGCCTTCAGAGACACTACAGAGCTCCACTGTGCTAATATATGGAGACAATAAGACAAGAGCCACTTACTGTCACACACGAACAGGCCTGCTGGAGTCTAATGACAGAACACCAGACTGCTTTGTGTATATGTCTAAAGGTCAATTACATGTGATTTAAGAGCACTTCACCATGTCAAAGATTATTCTAAAAGGTCCCATCCAAGCCAATAATAAACTCAAGTTAGTGCCTTCACCTTGTCTAAGAAACTGTATTTTCAAATACAGTTTACAGTAGTAGTATCAGTAGTAGTAGTAGAGTAGAATGAGAAGTACAAGCAGTAGCAGTAGTAGCAGTGGAAGTAGTAACAGTAGGAACAGGAGTATTAGTAGTATAATATAACAGCAGCAATAGTGGTAGTAATAGTAGTAGTTGTATGAGTAGTAGTACCAGTAGTAATTATAGCAGCTATAGTGGTAGACATAATAGTAGTAGTACTAATAGCTGAAGTTGTAGTAGTATTAGTTAATAGTAGCAGTATGAAAAGTACTAGCAGTAGTAGTAGTGGCAGTAGTAACAGTAGGAGAAGCAGTAGTAGTAGCGGTAGTAGTAGAAAAATAACAGCAGCAGTAATGGCAGTAATAGTAGTAGTAGTAAGAGTAGTAGTGGCAGTAGTAATAGTTGTATAAATAACAGCTGCAATAGCTATGGCATTAGCAGTAGCAATAGTAGCAGCAACTGTAGTAGAAATAGTTGTACCAGCACTAGTACTCAAAGTAGTAGTAGTATTAGTAGAATAGTATGAGAAGCAGTAGCAGTAGCAGTAGTGGCAGAAGTAACAGTAGGAGCAGCAGTAGTAGTAGCGGTATTAGTGGCAGTAGTAATGGTAGCAGCTATAGTAGTAGAAATAGTAGTAACAGCAGCACTATTAGCCGAAGTAGTAGTAGTAGTAGCAGTAGTAGTAGAGTAGCATGAGAAGTACAAGCAGTAGCAGTAGTAGTAGTGGCAGTAGTAACAGTAGGAACAGGAGTATTAGTAGTATAATATAACAGCAGCAATAGTGGTAGTAATAGTAGTAGTTGTATGAGTAGTAGTACCAGTAGTAATTATAGCAGCTATAGTGGTAGACATAATAGTAGTAGTACTAATAGCTGAAGTTGTAGTAGTATTAGTTAATAGTAGCAGTATGAAAAGTACTAGCAGTAGTAGTAGTGGCAGTAGTAACAGTAGGAGAAGCAGTAGTAGTAGCGGTAGTAGTAGAAAAATAACAGCAGCAGTAATGGCAGTAATAGTAGTAGTAGTAAGAGTAGTAGTGGCAGTAGTAATAGTTGTATAAATAACAGCTGCAGTAGCTATGGCATTAGCAGTAGCAATAGTAGCAGCAACAGTAGTAGAAATAGTTGTACCAGCACTAGTACTCAAAGTAGTAGTAGTATTAGTAGAATAGTATGAGAAGCAGTAGCAGTAGCAGTAGTGGCAGAAGTAACAGTAGGAGCAGCAGTAGTAGTAGCGGTATTAGTGGCAGTAGTAATGGTAGCAGCTATAGTAGTAGAAATAGTAGTAACAGCAGCACTATTAGCCGAAGTAGTAGTAGTAGTAGCAGTAGTAGTAGAGTAGCATGAGAAGTACAAGCAGTAGCAGTAGTAGTAGTGGCAGTAGTAATTGTAGCAGCTATAGTAGTAAACATAATGGTAGCAGTACTAGTAGCTGATGTTGTAGTAGTATTAGTTAATAGTAGTATGAAAAGTAGGAGCAGCAGTAGTAGTAGCAGTATTAGTGGCAGTAGTAATGGTAGCAGCTATAGTAGTAGAAATATTGGTAACAGCAGCACTACTAGCCAAAGTAGTAGTAGTAGCAGCAGTAGTAGTAGCAGTAGTAGTAGAGTAGCATGAGACGTACAAGCAGTAGCAGTAGTAGCAGTGGCAGTAGTAACAGTAGGGGCAGGAGTAGTAGTAGTATAATATAACAGCAGCAATAGTGGCAATATTAATACCCATATAATAGTCATAGTAGTAGTAGAAGTAGCAATAGTAGTAGTAGAAGTAGTAGTGGCAGTAGTAATTGTAGCAGCTATAGTAGTAGACAATAGTAGCAGTACTAGTAGCTGACATTGTAGTAGTATTAGTTAATAGTAGTAGTATGAAAAGTACTAGCAGTAGTAGTAGTAGCAGTAGTAACTGTAGGAGCAGCAGTAGTAGTAGTAGTAAAATAACAGCAATAATAAAGTAATGGCAGTAGTAATAGTTGTGTAAATACCAGCTGCAGTAGCAGTATTGGCAGTATTATTACTATTATTAATAGTGGCAGTAGTAATATTGTAGTAGCAGCTTTATGAGTAGAACTAGTAGTAGTAGTTGGAGCAGCAGTAGTAGTAAAAGTAACAGCTGATTTAGTAACAGCAGTAGTAGTAGTAGTGGTATAAATAACAGTTGCAGTAGCCACAGTAGAATTAGCAATGGCAGTATTAGTAGCAATAATGGTTACAGTAGTAGTGGCTGTAGTAATAATGGCAGCTGCTGTAGTTGTAGAATTAGTAGTACTATTAGTAGTACCAATGTGAGTATTTCATGAAATTAAAATATATCTATAGCATGTGTATAACATTTGCTGGTAATTTTTCTCATACATCAATTAAACCATAAATAATCCAGTTTGCATTATTGATAGTTCCATCACAAAAATTTACCTTTAAGGGTTAAAGGGTAAAGAAATCATGTTTTTATAAGTATATTAAGGACAAATGTATGTACCGGTTACAAGTGAAACATGATGATGAGATATGTAAATGATAATCAGATTACTTTGACCTGAGCCGTCTTCACACAGTATGAAGGTTGTAGTGTTATCAAAAGTACTGTGTGGCTGTGTGGGTTTGATTGACTGATAAAACTGACAGCACAGATTTTCACAGTTAGGAACGATAAGACAAAACGTTCTACTGTTTGTTATGAGAAGAGTTAGGTTCAAATATTATTTGTGAAGTCATGATATTGGTCTAAGGACAATTTTGTAGAAGCAGTAGTCATAGCAACAGTACCACCAGTAGTAGTAGCAGTAGCAGCACTAGTACTAGCAATAGCTAAAGCAGTAGTTGTATGAGTAGTAGTTTCTCCTTGAGTACTGTTCTATTGGTTGTTGACAATAATTAGCTTTAAAATAATAAGTGAAGTAGCACTAGTAGCTGTAGTAGTTGAAGTAGTAGCCGTAATAAGCTGTAGAAGGAGTAGTGTTTGAAGTAGAGGTCAAATTTGGAGTAGTAGTAGTAGCAGCAGCAGTAGTAACAATATTAGTTGTAGTACAAGTGGTAGATGGTGTATTAGTTGCAGCAGTAGTAGTGGTTTTGGTAGAAACTGTAGTCGGAGTAGTGCGGAAAGCAATAGTAGTTGCAGCAGTAGTCTAATTTGGAGTAGCAGTAGTAGTGGTAGCACCAGCAGCAATAGTAGCAATATTAGTAGTAGTATTAGTGGTAGGTGCAGTAGTAGTTGCAGCAGTAGCAGTTGTAGCAGTACTTCTTTTTGGAGGATTAGTAGCAGTAGTGGTAGCAGCAGCAGTATTAGTAGCAATATTAGTAGTAGTACTAGCAGTAGATGGCAGTCGTTGCAGTAATAGTTGTAGTAGTATTAGTAGCAACAGTATTAGTAGTAAAAGCAGCAGTTGTTGCAGTAATAGTAGGATAGTAGTAGAAATAGTTGTAGTAGTACTAGTAGTAGTAGCATTATTATTAGAAGTAGCAGCAGTATCAGAAGTAGTAGCAATATTGATAGTAGTGGTAGTGCTAGTGCTAAAGGCAGTATTACTTGCTGAAGCAGTAGTAGTATTGGTAGTAGTAGTTGCAGCAGCAGAATAAGTACTAGTAGCAATATTAGTAATTAGTATTACTAGTAGTCGAAGCAGTAGTAGGGTAGCAATAGCAGTAATAGTAGTTGTTGTAGCAGTAGTTGTTGTAGCAGTAGTAGTATTTTTAGTAGTACCAGTATTAGTAGTAGTAGCAATATTAGTAGTAGTAGTAATCTTAGTAGCAGTAGTATTACTAGTAGTAGAAGCAGTAGTAGCGTAGCAATAGCAGTAATAGTAGTTGTTGTAGCTGTAGTTGTTGTAGCAGTAGTAGTATTTTTAGTAGTACCAGTATTAGTAGTAGTAGCAATATTAGTAGTAGTAGTAATCTTAGTAGCAGTAGTATTACTAGTAGTAGAAGCAGTAGTAGCAAAGCAGTCGCAGTAATAGATGTAGCAGCAATTGTAGTATTAGTAGTAGCACCAGTAGTATCAGTATTAGTATTTGCAGCAGTAGTAGTACCTGCAGCAGTTTAGTAGGAGAAGCAGTAATGGTTGCAGTAGTCGTGGCAGTTGTAGAAGCAGTAACAGTAGTTGTAATATTAGTAGTAGTAGTAGTAGTAATAGTATTAGTGGTAGAAGCTGTAATAGTTGCAACAGTAGTAATTGTAGTAGTAGTAGTTGTAGTAGCAGCCTGTTAGACAAGTAGGACTTTGAAGTAAGTCATATATGTTACTAAATAGGCATGTCTACATAATACAGAATTTGATATTAGAAAACTGGATTAAATACAACCAGGCTCATATTGTAATACTGTAGACTGGTAGCCTGTATGGTATATAGCATTTGTGACGTACACAGACATAGTTTTGGCACGCAGTCCATTTAGGCTTCTGTTAGCACAACATAGCACTCCTTCCTTTAGCACCTCTTTCCGTATAGAGTTTTGGGGACACCTCGGAGGCCTACGTAATCTGTCCCGGCTGAAAATAGGTCAGCCTGACAGAGTGTGAGCAGGTACGCTATATACGTAATGTCTCTATTTGAAGATGCCAGTGACATGTTTGGACAAAAATACACTGGATGGTGAAAAAATGCCAATACTGTATTCAACTGTTGTAACTGACAATGGTTCTTTCATAAATATAGTGACAGTTTTTTGGTAGAAGGCATCTTAAGTCAACGTTTAACAGTCTTTGGTGAGGAAGTGCTGGTCCTAAACTGTGTATAATTCTGTGGGGTTATTTGTCCGAGGCTACTACACATCCAGCTAGTAGCATTTAACTGTTGCCTAAATTGATGAAATAGATCAGACGTGGAAGAAAGTACTCCAAAACTGTACTGAAGTAAAAGTGCTCAACAAATTGTTACCTGAGTCAAAAAGTGAAAAAAAATATATATAAAAATTCTGAGTTTTACTGAAGTTTTCTCAAGCACTGCTCTAACTACTACTATTTACTAGTACTATAGCTGCACTCTACCAAAGTGTAGTCCTACTATTACCACTACTGCTTGTGCCCATTTTGCAGCTTAGAAAATGTACTCTGAAACTACTTGAGTACAGTGAAATATGTAGCTACTAGGTATGTAACGGTATTGGCGTTACCATGATACCGCAATGGCAAAAGTCTCTCAATGTCATTGTGGTTTTGTGCTCCCCAAGCAAAAATACATAGTTTGTGACAGCGGTGTGGAAAAAAGCAAAGAGAACTAGATAGCTCATGATCTAATAATACACTAAAGCTTACTATTAATAAACTATGGCCTTGTATACGTTAACCCTCTGCACCACACAGAAGAGAGGACTACAGGTGGGACTCGCACTAAAAACTATAAACTACGTTATCTGTAGTAATGTAGAGCAGATAAAACATGAAATATGGCGATAATTATTACACCAAGGGCTTGGCTGGGCATTTTAAATATGTTCTCTTATCATTCTGTTATCATTATAATTCCTGCAGTACCATGGGTTAATAAAGTGATATTACACCATGGTGAAATATAACAAAGTAAAAGTACAATTTTCATGTATTTGTACTTTACATAAGTAGACTTTACAAGGGGTAGTTTTACTTTTACTTCACTACATTTTAAAGCAAGTATCTGTATCTGTATCTGTATTTTTTATTTTTGTATTTTTTTTATTTTTAACTTTTATTATTAACTTATACATACTTATTATATAATAAGTATGTATATATTTAACTTATACATTTACACATAAATAACCAAAATAAATAACAATACAAGCAGCTATGACAATAAAGCAATAATGACAAACAAAACAAAAACGACAAAGGGGTAAACCATACAAATCATATACTTAAATGCTTAGAGAGGTTTTTTTTTGTTTTTGTTTTTTTCTTCTGTTGGATTGAACATACAATTGGACAATTGAACATTTAATATTTTGATGAATAGTTTTGCTGTATCCAAACATAACATCTTTTTTTTCAATTTCAATTTTATTTGATAGAGCACGATTAAAAATTTGTCCTATTTTGCACCAAAGGTAGCGCAAATATACACAATCAAAAAACAGATGGCAAATTGTTTCGATGGTGGAATTGCAAAAAGTACAAAGTGGGTCAATATCCTTATTGAATTTATTTAAAAAACCTCTACACGGATATGTTCTATGTATTGAAACTTCCCGCAGTTTATTACCCATGCAATATTTGTAATTTAACATAAAAGATGTCTTCCAATTTATCTGATCAAACATGACATTCCAATGATATTTGGCTATGACTGGTGATGTCCTTTGAGAGACAGTCCTTAAATATTTATTATTACATTTCTTATTTGTGATATCTATACCGTTTAACAGAAGGCGAAGGTCACAGACTCCGGCAGTAGTTGAGATTGGGAGCAGTGTAAGTAGACTCGGTGGTATAGCTTTAGTTACCAAAGTATATCCTTTTTCAGTTATTTCAAAAGAATATTCTTTTTGTACGACTTCTTGGTGTGTATACAGTTTCCCGTAATTTTTGATAAATTGTTGTACTCTTATAATACCATTTTATACCATCCGTCAGTCTGCCCCAGGGCAGCTGTGGCTACAGAAGTAGCTCACCACCACCGAGTGTGACTGAGGAGTGAATGAATAATTGATCAATTGTAAAGCGTCTTTGAGTGTCCAAAAAAGCGCTATATAAATTCGATGAATTATTATTATTATTATTATTATTTTCATACCACCTCCGTATAAATAAACTTTTGTGATTATATTTGATACACTGGTTGTTCCATAGGAAAGATTTGTGTGGAGAAAAGTTGTGTTTATACACATCAATCCATAACACTAAAATTTGTTTGTAAAAGTGTGATAATTTTAAAGGTAGGTTTAGAATATGAAAATTACACTATAGTAAAAAACCTGAGTCCTCCCACTTTCTCAAATATAAGATTAGGAATATAGTACCAGAGCTTATCATTATTTAACAGATAATTCTTAATCCATTTAATTTTCAAGGTGGTATTACAAGTTCCAAAACTAATCATCCCCAGACCTCCTTCACCAGTTGAGTTACACAATATCCCTTTGTTTAAATAATGTTGTTTGTTCTTCCATACAAAGTTAAACAATTCTTTGTCGATACATTTCGTTATAGCTTTTGGAACATCCAATACCATTGCTGGATAAATGAGCCGTGACAAACCTTCGCCTTTTGCCAAAGGAATGCGTCCATATATTGACAGATCTCTGGATAACCAGATATTAAACCGATTTTTAATTTTACTTAGTAATGGATGAAAGTTAATCTCTGCCCGTTGTTGAGGATTTTTACACACTTTGATACCCAAATATGTTACTGATTCTTTCACTGGAATACCATGTAGTTTGGTACCTTCTGCCATAACTTCTTTAAGCAGAAGTATCTCACATTTATTAATGTTAATAGTCATTCCTGATACATCTGCGAAGGCTTGAAGACATTTAATAGCTTTTGGTATTTGATCTTTATTTTTCAAAAATAACGTGGTGTCATCGACAAATTGACTACATTTGATTTCATTTTTTCCAATCGATATTCCTTTGAAATTATTTTGATTAATATGAAGGCAAAGCGCTTGCATAACAATCAAAAACAGATATGGTGCTACAGGGTCACCCTGCTTTATTCCTCTGTTGATGTCAAACCTTCCAGATGTACCATTGAAAAGTTTCACGGAACTATTGCAGTTGGTATACGTGACTTTAATAACCTGAATAATGCTCAACTGTATCAAATGCCTTATAAAAATCTATAAAAAATATCAATGGGTTGTCATCAAGCAAATCACTGTAATCAATGAGGTCTAAAGCTAGACGAATATTATTACTTATATGTCTGTTTTTCATAAATCCTGATTGACAGTCATCTATAATTTCGTGAAGGCATGTTTTTAACCGTTGTGCATATAAGAGTGCTAAGAGCTTGGCATCATTGTTTATTAATGTTATGGGTCTCCAGTTATCAAGTTGTGAACAGTCCTTGTTTGGCTTGGGTTTCAAAGTAATGAGTCCTTGTGACAAAGATGGAGGGAGTATCCCTTTCTCAAAAGCTTCATTATAAACAGCAAGCAAAAATATTGCAACAAGATCTTTAAACTCTTTATAAAATTCTCCTGTCAAGCCATTGTTCCCTGGAACCTTATTATCTTTCAATTTATCAATACTAGATTTTATTTCATCAATATGCATTTCCAAATCACATATTCTCTTTGAATTATCACTTATAAATTTTGCATTTGATTTTATTTGCCCCAGGAAAAGAGTTGATTGCTCTATATTAGAACTTGCACAGTATAATTTTCCATAATAATCAGTAACATAAGATGATAAAATTTTTGGGTCATCTGACAATGTGCCATTTATATTAAGCTTTGTGATTGAGGAGAGAGTACCATTTCTTTTCTCTAAATTATAAAAATATTTAGTATTTTTCTCCCCTTCCTCCATCCATTTTTGTCTGGACCTGACAAAAGCCCCTTTAGCTTTGTGTCCATACATTTGGTCTAATTCAAGTTGCAATTTAAGTATATTATTTTTTTCATCATATGAGAGCTTATCCTTCTCATAGAAACTGATAATACTTTTAAGAATAGCTTCTTTACATTTTCTCTTTTTTGCAATTTCCTTTCCTCTTTCAATTGCTGAGATACGTATTTGAAATTTTGCATATTCCCAGTATGAAAAAATAAATAAATTAAAATAAAAATGCTGTCAAGTAGTACACATTAGAAAGGTCAAAATAATAAAGACAAAGTCATTACCATTGTATTCTACTGCACTGGTTTGTTATTTTTATCATAATTTTTACAATTCTTCATCATGATTCCTCACATTTAACACATTCAGTAGTTGATGAATATGTGCAAAATACTTTTTTACTCAGAAGTACAATTGAAAGTGAGTACTTTAATACTTTTACTTAAGTAGAAATTTTCATATACTACTTTTACTTAAGTAAATGTTTGCTTCTTTATCTGTACTTTTACTTAAGCAAAAAATTGAGTACTTCCACCACCACTGATATTATGTTATTGTGAAATTTGGATATCATTACATCCCTACTAGTTAATTTCTATCTCTGAAATAGAACGGGTAAATGTTGACTTGCTAATGTTGTCTACCCACTCACTCACAGCACATGCCTGTAGTGAGTCAAAACATTCTTGGTTCTGAAGAATTTGCTATTTTAACTTTAACTAGAATTTTTTGTAAATTTGTGTAAAATTGCAAAAAGCAGCTGAATCATCTTAATAGGATTAAGACTGTTAATAAATTCAGACATAAATAATGTAGAAAATGGATAAAAATGTGTAAATGTGCCATGTAAATATTTTTGATTTTGTCACTTTGAGGTTATATTGATTCTCTCTGAAGTACATTTGACAGGCCTGGTATGAGCATTCTGTCACTTTCTCATTGTGTAGCATACTGCATAATGGTAGACACAGAGAAAGGCAGATTTGTGCGTGAGGAGAAGAGAAAGGCCTATGAATATTGCATAGCAGCTTTTACAACTTGGAAAAAGCTCGGGCTTCCCTCCCCCTCCCTTCCCCTCTCTCGTACTGTACTACACCCCCATGAGCAGTGTGCCAGTGCATCATGGTGTAACAGTATCCCGGTTTAACCCTAAGGAAGAGGAGCAGGGAAGAGGCGGTCAAGAGATCAAGAAATGCATTACGACATTGCTTCGACTGCAAGAGGCATTTAGCAGGTATACACTGCTTAATATAGCGGTCAGTGCCTTTTTCACAAATAAATTACAACCCTTAGAATGAATGAGTACTGGAAGTATTCCTGATCTATGCAGTACAGAATAATGACTCTTTTTAAGGCAGTGTCGCTTGAGGACCTGAAGTTCATGAGCACCTAATACATCAAATACTTATAATACACTGTTTAGTGTAGTTATTGTTTATGTTGATTGTATGTTATGCTTGATTAACAGTTTGTGAAGGCCTTTGAGGAGACTGTTGTTTTGATACTGGGCTGTGTAAATAAAATTAAGTTCATTAAAGTTCATTTTTCATGAACTGGTAAATATCTCAAGTAGTTTCAACTTCTGAAAAGGTTTTTTTTTCTTTTAGATTTGCATACCATTTTGTTTTTATGCATGCTTTACACATTGTCGCAAGTTTCTCAGAATTGTGGAGTTATATTAATTAATTTGAAATAGCAAAACATTATGTTATGTATTGTTTTTACTCTCAATGTACATATATTGTTGTACTCCAAGTACTTCAAAGGATGAGTCCTATAGACATTCAGAATTGTGACCATTGGGATACAGTACAGTTTGGTGAATACTGACAAATTTTCAACAACTTTTTTTATATAGTAATGTATAAATAACATTTTTGTTGTTTTTGCTTAAAACAAATATTAATTGTAGTAGTAAATTTCATTGCTTTAACAAGGTAGTAATACTTAGCTTATGTGAGGCAAAAAGGCCATTATGTGTAATTACATTTTGTTAATTTGTTGGTGGCCACACAACAAGCAGGTTTTACAAAGTTGTGACATGATATTGTGTTATTGGAGCGGCTACAAACCTAAAGGTTGGCGGTTCAATCCCCGCTATTGGCATTGTATACTGTTGTGTCCTTGGGCTTATTCACCTTGCCTGTATGAATGTATCAGTGTAATTGTTTGTTTGGTGGTGCTCAGAAAGGTTGTAGGCGCAGACTGGCAGCCATGCTTGCATCAGTCTGCCCCAGGGCATCTATGGCTACAAAAGTAGCTTATCACCACCAAGTGTGACTGAGGAGTGAATAAATAATGCAAAAAATTGTAAAGTGACTTTGAGTGTCTAGAAAGGCGCTGTGTAGGACTAATAAATTATATTACGTTATTAACAAAAAGGAAGCACACTATTGAATCATATTGAAGTAGCTTAAAAGGAACAGGCCACCGTTTTTCCATATTAACTATGTTCTTCCCTGATCTTAGAAGTTGATGTGTACCTCTCTGGTGTTTGTGCGTGCCGTGTGCCCTTTGCGGGCCTGGGGAGCAAACACAGCTCAAGTTAGAAGCAGCCAAGCTCTTCCACGTTTTCCCTATTTAAATACGGTTATGCGAGTAGTTACATGACCCAAGTACAGATACACAAAAATGAAAAGTGAAAAATGGGTACTGGCCACTTTTCATTTTTGTGTATCTGTACTTGGGTCATGTAACTACTCGCATAACCGTATTTAAATAGGGAAAACGTGGAAGAGCTTGGCTGCTTCTAACTTGAGCCGTGTTTGGGTCCATAGAGATATGCTTGGCAAAGGTAAATGCTAACAAATTAGCGTCGCTCCCCAGGCCCGCAAAGGGCACACGGCACGCACAAACACCAGAGAGGTACACATCAACTCGTCTAAGATCAGGGAAGAACATAGTTTAGTATGGAAAAACAGTGGCCTGTTCCTTTAACAAAGTGCAGCCTATAAACCCATTTTTTAGCGAAGAGTTAGTGTTAACATATGGCTTCCACAGTCAGACTATATAAGTCGCAATACTGCCAAACTTTAGCAGAGGTTGAGCGATCCTCAATTTAAAACTGCAACTTGCAAGGAAATGGCCACTTCCACCAATATCCCTTTAACACACGAGAAGCTAACGCGGAAATACATGTCACCTTTCACTTTGACAGAGCAGGGGGTGCACAAGCTGAGATTATTTAAACAAGTGAATGAGCAAACTGGCACTTACTGCTCCTTGAATTAAGTGTCTATATTATTTTTACTTTAGTAGTAGCAGCAGTGGTAGGAGTAGTAGTAAATCTTAAAGGTTAAAGTCCTAATATGATAAAATTATAATGGTTGGTTAGTAAAATTGTGTCTCTAAACCTGCTCTGGACCAGGATTAACTCTGTTGACTCTTATGGTACCACTGCTTCATGGAGTTAAAATACACATTAAATAAACAGGGCTTGTTAGCTTGCTTCATGGAATTATAGAAAAGAAAATTAGTAAGAAACTACTAAACCTACCACCTTATAAATGAAACCCAATTAATTGTTTACTGTTTTTGAGCATGTCCACCCCACCCTGAGTAGTCCACACAAGAACTGCAGTAACAGTTGTCATACAGTATATCTGCTGTTAAAGAGGAACTCTTGAGGCTAGTTTTTGTTTTTTTAGTCACGTGGGTTTCTGGATCGTTCTTTAAGTGGCCTGTGGAAAAATTACTGTCCATTAATTTAAAAGGTCCACAAATTTAGAAAGAATTTGCCTCAATTTCACAGTACTTTCTGCTAGCTAGCTACGTTATGGGGTCTTCATGAACCATTGGGAGGAGGCAATATTTTTTATTTTTATTTATTTATTTATTTATTTATTTATTTATTTATTTATATGGGACAGCGTGTATTAATGAACAGCAGCTAGTGCCGTAAATACACCGGATTACAGCTCAGAGCTAATTTCCATCCGTAGTCCCCACTCACTCACATTCACACTCACATTCACATCAATCTTTACTGGGTGACCGCGCACGTGTGTGTCCTTGGTTTTCCTTCTGCCCTGTTCAATTTTTCACTGTGTTTTCTTGCACTCTTACAGTGACATATATTGTACCGCACTGGGAAACACAGTAAAACACGCACTGGACACAACCAAAGACCCGCACTAATGATACTTACCTACAGTTGATGTACTCTCCCAGTTACTCTCCCAGCAGTTTGTTGTCCCTGAAGAGCCAAGGGCCCAGTGGAAGGGATGGTAAAGTGAAGCCTTTTTAAGGGATTTCTTTTTTTTTTCCTGGTTTGAATGAGAATTATCACTGGTTTCCACAGGTGCTTTTTAAAAAATGGAAACCCACGTGACACTCAACTAAAACTAGCACTCACTGATGATTTTGTAAATTTGGGCTGTACTTACCTGATTTGGGCTGAAGAACTGGAGTTCAGCTGAAAAGATCTTACCTGCTCGCTCAAAGGCGGCGCTGCACAAACAGGCAGCAAATAGCTCTGGTCTCACTTCTGTTCAACATAGTTTAAAATGAAAACTAGACCCATACAAACAGGGAGAAAAAGAATGTCTTAACAGAGTCTTCACACACAAAGTCTTGTGAATATCAGGGTTCTTGTGACCCTCTTTTTTTTGACTGGTAAACGGACATTTTCCCCCAGCTAATCAAATGTTATTTTACCCCAGCTAATACCTCATACTCATACTGTGAAGTTACTGGTAAAGCCCAATTAAAGCCAGATTCACACTGGATGCGTTGCGTGTGCAGTACGTTTCTGGTGCAGTTTTCTGACAGACTCCAATTCACACTGAGTGCGTTGCGTGTTGCACGTCTCCGACCAGAGCCAGCTGGGAGAACACGAGTTCATGGGAGAGGAGCGAGTTTATGCGATAATAACCATGTATACAGAGAACTGCAGATAAAAAGTATGGTAAAAAGCCATGTTTGCCTCTGACCACGATCTCTTGTACATTTAGAGATTATTTTGGCGATTTAACCACAGTTGAAGCCCAAAAGTCACAGAAATATTACTGTGTAAGGACGCTACTTATATAAATACTTTAATTTTACTCACGTTTAATGCCGTCCGATGTCGTCTGTGACCCCGTGTCCTCAGTCAGTTATGAGTTATATGTATTTATATACGTAGCATCCTTACGCAGGGTTGAAGTATATATTTCTGTGACTTCTGAGCTTCAACCGTGGTTAAATTGCCAAAAACTCTCTAAATGAACAAGAGATCGTGGTCAGAGGCAAACATGGCTTTTTACCATACTTTTTATCTGCAGTTCTCTGTATACATGGTTATTATCGCATAAACTCGCTCCTCTCCCATGAACTCGTGTTCTCCCAGCTGGCCACGATCTCTTGTTCATTTCTTGTGGCAAACGTGGCCACGTTTGTCACAAGAGGCAAACGTGGCCACGATACGGACTTTTTTTTTTTTTTTTGCGGAAACCCTGAATATGGACTCTGCCAGGCCACCCTCTTTCTCTCACTGTCAGTGTGAGGCATTTGATGAAACTTAAACCTGGATTAAGTTATTATAAACTGAGTTGAGCAGATGACCTAAATGAAACCTTGCCTATGCAGCTGGGCCAGAGAGTTTATAAGTTCAACCAGGGATGGTCCCTCAAGTTCTCCAGGGTGAGGCGCTTCTCTGGGTCCTTCTCAAGACACCCTCTCAGTATGTCCCTGCATTCTGAACACAGACAATCTCCAGTTAGTCTGGCATAAAGTAAATGCATTTGTGCAATAATGTAAAAATGTAACTTGGCCAGCCACACCCAATTAGTTTCTTAGCAAAAACTCAGACTTATGACTGATGCAAGGACACTATTTTCTGACCAATCATAACTGTTTATCAAAACTGAATCCATGACGATTTTGTTTCTCTGATTGGTTGCATGTTTTAAAAATTTTGTCTGTTTAGAGGAAGTAATTTGGTGTGGCCAATTGTTTTTAACTATCCAAATTCATTCTGGGAGAGTTATATCTGTGTATATTTGTTAAACCTTGTGAAAACCAAACTCAAATCAACAGGGACCAGACTACATATAGAACAGAAAACAAATGAGCATATCTAGCCAGACTTGTAATGATAAAATGCTAATAATATAATTCTTACCCTCTCCAATGCTCTTTGGTATGGGAATGCCCCGCTTTGATGCAATGGTGCGTTCACTGATCAGGGGTCTTCTGTTAAACAGCATGGCAAACAGCACAAGGCCCAGCTGCCATACTGTGGTGGGGCCTGGACTGTAAGGATCACATCTGAACCACTCTGGAGGGGCATACAGTGGAGTGCCTAAAACACAAGCAACACACAGAACAGATAAGCAATGATCCAACTAGGAGGTGTATGACTCGGGTCAGTACGGCACCACAAGCCAAAGGATTAAGGTATGGTACAATATTTGGCACACTCTGCACTCATTTTAACTATCGACATACTGACCCAGCTCTTACCGTACTGCTTCAGTGTAATGGCTTTCAGTGAACAACCTCAGTAAAATTCAAAACAGTTTACCTATTGGTTCTACAAAACGCCGCTCAGGTCTGAAGAAAGTCGCAGAGCCAAAGTCGATGAACCTCGCCTTTGGTTCATCTGCGCCAGTCTCAATCAGGATATTGTCAGGCTTGATGTCCCGGTGAAAGACTCCCCTTGCGCTCATTTCGATGGCCGCCTCCACCAACTGACGGAAAATGATCTGAAGCACAAAAACAACAACATTAATATATAAACTCAAAGCAAAGTATGTTTAGAGAAAGCTTGATTCTGACACTTACTTTGGCCTCGCTCTGGATAATACCACTTGGATTTTGGTATATAATATAGTCCACTAAATCCATACACGGATCTGGTTTCTCAAGGACCAAGACGACCTCATGTCCCAGGTCATACCAGTCCAGGAGAAGTGGTGTGACAGTGGAACCAGCTGACCCTGGACCAGCTCCAACCTTAGTGAGCAGGTGGACCTCCAGGGGAACTATGCTAAATATTCCATTCACATCCTGTATAAGTTCACATGTATTAGGGTTTTATACTGTGGTAAAATAAAAGTTGTGAATTAGTATTGGTCTCTTAGAATTGAAAAAAGTCTTACCGCTACTGAGGGCCTCATACTGGACTTCTGAATCACTTTAAGAGCAACCTGTCAGATAAAACTATGAATTACAATACAATATACAATATCAAAACAACTAATTCAAAATAAAAATGCCAAGGTGGTACTAATATACAGTTTTGCAGAATTTTGTATTTTTCAAAGCATTAAACCATACCTATTTACTCCACAAAATAAAATGGGCCTTGTACCCCTTCACATAAGAGCAATTTTCAAATCTGATTGAACCAATTGAAACAATAAACAGCACTTCACACTACACTGATTTTTCTCAAATAATGGCACTATTTTTGTATTTTATAAAAACTCTGAATGTAACTAAATTAAAAAAATGGGAAAGTATCATTCTATAAACTATCCTATGTTCAGGACAATTTCAAAAACATACAACCAATCACAGAAGCATAGTATTGCTAATGGCTGGTTGGCATTTACTATACAACACATTGCATGCAGAATACTTACAGGGAAGTTGTCCTCAATGCGGACTCCAGAAAAGACTTGCCCAAAGCCTCCTGCCTTAAGTTCCTCAACAACCTTGTACTTTGATGTAAGCTCTGCAGACAGAAAAGTAAATGTTTCTATCATTGTTTACTCTCATTCATTTTTAGACTAAGCATCAGTAAATTGTTGTCAAACTATAGCATATGATTTCTGTAGACTTACCGTCTAAAGCCTGGTGAGTCTTTGTTAGCTCCTCGTCCTCTGATTGAGAGCCTACAATATTGTTATGATACGTAATTAGGTGTTGTAAGGTTTAAGAAAAGCGTGAAAGACTGAATTATCTAGTGTCTTTTCTTACTGTTGCTGTTGACCCTTATGGACTCAGAAAGGAAACACCGCTGTTTTGGTCCACTGTAGCAGCCACATGCAGCTCTCTCGGTGTGGTCTGGTCCTCTCTCCGGATGCTCTTCCTTCTCCTTCTCGGCCTGGCTGGATCCTACTGCAAGAGAGAAAAAAACTAAGTCGCTTTCCTAATAATCAAACCTTGCTTTTATGAAATTTTGTTGAAGGCATGCTAAAGTGATTGGGACTGTCCATTTAAAAATTAAATGTTAGTTTCAACAAACTTAGGCTCAGTGCTAATCAAAAAAACATCTCAAGCAATATAGGTCAAGTAACACTTACCTGGCTGCTCTCTCCTTGACTGAACTCTATCCTGCGATGTTCTCCTTCTGGTCTTACATTTCTTTTTCCTCGGACTAATACTTGTCCGGGACCTCTTATTCGGACTGCCCATCTCCATTTCGGGCGACTCTTTCCTTTTGACGCTTCGGACACGTCCTGAATCTGAAGGCCTGTAGTCCAGGATCTTCGAAGGACCAGTATTCGGACTTTGGCTAGAAAGCCAACTAGGTCCTGGTAGAGGACTGGAACTAGTGCTGGGGCGTCTGAATTTGGGTGATGAGCTCTTCTTGCAGATACAGCAACACCTTTTTAGCAGAAAATTCAGTATGGGAACTGAGCGCCACCCTAAAACATAAAATTATATAATTATTTGTTTATAGTGACGAGTGATGAAATAAAAAAGCATATTTTTATTTTCTTGGTTTATTTGTATGCATTAACTAACTAAACCTTGTAACTATACTCCGGCTTCCTCCCACCGTCCAAAGACATGCATGTGTTAGGTGAATTGGTGACTCTAAATTGACCCTAGTGAGAGTGAATGGTTGTCTGTCTGTGTTCGTGAATGTGAATGTGAGTGAGTGAGTGAGAGGGGACTACGGATGGAAATTAGCTCTGAGCTATAATCCGGCGTATTTACGGCACTAGCTGCTGTTCATTAATACACGCTGTCCATATAAATAAATAAATAAATAAAATAAATAAAAAATAAATAACTGACTAAAATCATGTTTGTTGTAGATATGTTTGAATAAATGTACTTTTTTCCTCCTTTGATTAGATTTTAAAATTACTTTACTTTTTAGCTTTTAGCTTATGTAGCACTAATTGCTCATAGGCAGGGCTTGACATTTGCCAACATGCCAAATGCAGTTAGATTTTAATTTTGTCTAGTAACAAATTTTCCCACTAGCCACTTTGGCTGGTTGAATTTTATGCATGTATATCATTAGAGGATAGTTCTGAATTTCTGTTGCTCTGCTCAAATGTACACCATTTATAGCAGGGCTGCACCTAACAATTTTTTTGATTAATCGCATAGAGGAGCCCAAGTAAATGTGTGATTTTTTTTCTTTTTTTACTAAACTTGAACCAAACAAATCTACAAGTATGCTTTAGGACTTCTGGATAGTGCATATATACACAAAAATGTTTTTTTATTTATTTATTTATTTTTTTTATCAAAAACACAACATTAACATTCTTAAGGGTTCTGTGGCATTTACTGCTCTGTCTTAGTAATAAAACCTCTTCTATCAGCACATGGCATGTTTCAAAGACTAGGAATATACCAATTAGCAATTAATTGATTGCTGAATTACTTAATGATTATTTTAATTAAAAGGGTGACCATATTTTGGTTTTCAAAAAGGAGGACACCTTGAGTGTGGTGAAATCACGAGACATGTTTAACTTTGTATGTAACAGAGTTGGATTTTATCCTTCACCTTTGGCAGCAGTAATGTGCCAAACTGTGCTGAACTTAGATGGACTAAATTATCGGCACCTTTATTGGACATACGTAGCTCAAGTTGTCTCTTAAAACAACTCTCACATTTTAAACATGAGCTCCTTATCTACACAGACAGGAGCATAGTTGGATTCAACTTTTCTATGTTTTACACAATGCTACTTAGTGGTTCCCCAGTGAAGCCCTCAGCTCTGCTCGGCCCCTGCAGGGCCTTTAGTCTCATCACTGAGCCTGGACAGAGGCTCCAAAGATCACTACAGACTACAAGAGTTTTTGTCAGGATGTCTGTGCTAATGTTTTACTTTGCATTCATAATAATGCAGCTAAAATATTGTGAGAAAAGCGTTGCACACCCCCCTGATAACATGCACTTTGGATCGCGTCTTTAATTATTATTTCACAAACTGTTTAAGATCATATCTCCACAAGTAAGAGGTCAATTGTCATCAAACTACAAGTGATTTAAAGCTTGACAAGAGTAGAACACATTTATGAATGCAAAACTCTCCCCAGTGTCCATAATTTCAATGTATATACTGTTATTGATCAGGCACATTAAGCCTTATTTCGCGCTGAAGCACGGGGCAGCGGCAGGCGCCCCACAGTCACTCTGCGCCATTAGGATTTGCCTATATCGCCTATGCCACAGGCCTGCTCTAACAAATACAGCTGAGCAGACTACAGCCCACATCCCTGTCCTCTGCTGGGACACAATGCGGAGTTAGTTCAGACCAGTTTCTGCTCGAGTTTAACTTGAGTTTGCTTCTCTAATCTGCGCACAACGAGAGGTACGCAATGCGCGCAAGAGAGATGAAAGAGGACGATCAGGGCAGGTGTTTGTCAAAAACATGTGACTCACGGTGGGATTAAGGGGGAAAGCGTGTTGGGCAGTCTGTGGAGTGATAAAGTTGCAAAATGCTGGAAGGAAGTAGCGCATTGTGTTCTGGGGAGGACACACTGGGGCACAACAATGTTGTTTGACTGTGCTAGTCTTAAAATCCTGGACATTTTGAGGTGATTTAGAAATTCGTTGTTTTTTTTTGTTTCCAAAAAGAGGACATGTTCGGGGAAAGGCGGCGTCTAGTCACCCTATTAATAATCAATTATAATCGATTAATCCAATTAGTTGTTGCAGCACTATATAGTAATTCATCAAAATTAAAATAATTAAATGTGAATTTAAACAAAATATTTTTTTAAATGTGACCCCACATCTACAGAGGTACAGTTTATTCTGCCTGTTTAATATATGATCATATTCAATATTTGACAGAGCCCTGTCTGGATATAAAATAAAATATTACATTGCTTTACGCTTGTACATTATAAAATATACATAAAAACTAATTAAATTGTGGCTAGTAAAAACACTAACTGGCTAGCAACTTTTTACCAAGACTAGCCAGGTGGCCATTTAGCAATCAAGTTATTGCCAAGCCCTGCCAACAGGCTATACACTGCTTGCTAATGTACTCCTCCCAGGTACTAACATTAAACAAATAGTTGGTTGTCATTTACCCAAAACAAGCTTGTACATTTTTTTTGTGTGTGTGAGTGCTATTTTTAAGAGGCTAATGCTAGCATGTCCTTTTCAAATACTACATTGAAGTCTGCTTAACTTGAGAAACCAAAGTGCACATAACATAACGTTAGCTCATCTTGTTTCATTAAAGAAAGTGTACAAAATGGCTGTCTGTAAGTTAGTTAAATTAGTGACAGGTGTCTTACTTCGAGTCCTCCTCTTTCGGCGCCTGATCACGGGCCACGGTTTGTTGACCATGTTGAAAATTTGCCTAATGGACAAAACAAAGCTAACAGTTAGCAATTTTGTAAACCCAACAGTTGAAAAAAAAATAGAATTAGCACAAACATACATATGAATACTCACAAAATATTCACAAATAATCATACAAACTAAAAACCAACCATTAGCTTGAAAAAGGAACAAAAAAACTAGCTCTAAACCCTATTTCTACAGGAGAGCAAAATAAACCAACCTGCTTCTGCAAAATCTCCAAGCGAAATGACCAAGAAACAGGACTGAGCTCACATTCCATTTTTGACCTGTGTGATGTCAGCATTCTACTGCTGTTGTAACCCAGGGTTACATAGCCTTGTTAAGTATATACGGAAGCGCATAGTAGTCACCCAAAAAAAAAAACTATCTCGTTTTCTCGTAATTATGAGATAGTTTCTCATAATTATGAGAATTTCTCGTAATTACGAGAGTTTTTTTTTTTGGGTGACTACTATGCGCTTCTATAGTAAGCTAGCTGGTAGTTTCCCGCATGCTAAGTGGATAGTGGATGATAAGTGGATAGCCATTTAATGTCCAAGCTTCATTGTTATAAAGCCCAAATAAAAAAAAATTCAAAATAATTGATTAATTGACAGGAATAATTACCGCAATTAGCCTACTGAGGCCCCTGGAGGTTTGGGCAAAACTCTCTGGCCACTTAAGCTGTGATGACTTACTTACTTAGGTTACTTAGGTGCTTTCTGGTCGCAGGCCCTGTGGCCTCTATGATCAGAGCTTGAGCTGAACTTCATACTTCATAATGTTTGTGATTTGCGACATACTGGGTTCGGGGTAACTAAAGGAGTTATTTTCCCAGTTAAAATACCATGGGTGGTGTTTCCAGTGTTTATCAAGTCGTGATTTGAAGCTGTTCAGACTTAGAGCAGTTACAACAGAGGCTGGCAGGGCATTTCATGTATTTACTGTCCTATTGCTAAAAAACCTTTGTCTCATACTGGTTACTGTGACAGGCGGCATTCAATGTCCTAAAGGGTACGTTGATCTTTATCTCGTAATTACGAGATAGTTTTCTCGTAATTACGAGATAGTTTTTTTTTTTTTTTGGTGACTACTCTGCGCTTCCGTAGACAATAAATAAGTCATTAATTTAAATAATAAAAAAAAGTTAAGAATATTTTATTTCATGCAATAATATTTCATTTTGGTTGAAAAAACATGTTAAAAGGGTTAAAAATTGTAAATTCATGTGTTGTATCATTTTACGTTTTAATATAGGTTAAAATGGTGTTAGACGCTTATTTTGAAAAGGCATGCTGCTGCGTGGCCCATGTGATTAGCAACAGCCAATCGGATCGTTGTGTCTGTCTCTGTGTCAAAACGAGGGAGAAACGTTGCCATTTCATGCAGAGCTGCTGCTAAAGAAAAAAACAGTGAAGAGTCTTAAGAGCTGTATTTTTTTTTTTTTCTACATGGTTGTGGAGTTTTGTTTTTTTTAACCTGCCCTTGCCTGGGAAACATTTTGTACTTTACTGACCGGGACTTGGTGAGTGTGTCAAATGTATTTTATATTGTGCAAGTAATTTTGGTTATCTGATATTGCGCATTTCATGAAAATGGAAAGCTAAGGTAGTGGATTTCTGTTGTTTTACGTTGAAATTGCGATTATTATTGGTGCTAACTTGAGGTGCCAATGCCCCGACTCGTCTCTGTCCGCCATTACGGGGAGTGCACCCTCTGAACGAGTACCAATTAAGCAAAGGAAAAAAAAGACTTTTACCGAAGTTTTAAACTACATGGTGTTTTATTTTACTCATTTTTACATACTTTATGTTGTTTATGGTAGGCCATTAAGGTTGGCTGGAGAAATATTGAGAGAATATTGGACTTCAGGAACACGTGGGAAACAAGATGGCGAGCTGCCCATGGACCTGTTGAACCATGCATTAGCCAGGACCAAAACGCCCCTCTGCTGGACATTGCATGGTTTTCATCTAAACTGGTAGGATTTACCCTCACTTCACTGCAAACAGCAGTGCTTCTCGGACGAATACAGGATTAACGATTCCGGACTACCAAAGAGTCACAGCTAAAGAAAAGGATAGACATTTATTAAGTGCTAAACACATTTATTCAGTCTTTTGCTGAATTATTTTGAGTTTTGTACATTTTATACTCTTGTTTTATTTTCTAACAATATATTGTAATGTTGTATTGTAGTAATTTTCTTGGTCGAACTAAGCAAGTAATGGTTGAAACTTAAAAAGGGGGAAATTAAAACTTGCGTAGATCTTGAACTAAAGAATTAAATTAGATTTCAAGGAACACTGAGTTAACTCAAATAGATTCAAAGAACAAACTTGAACTTAGCACAAAGAACAACTTAACTAAACTTAGATTGGAAATAAATCCTTTTAAATCCAAATAATAGGTTTTAAACAAAATAGGGATTGATAAACTAAACCACTCAAACAAAAAAGCAAAAAGAGGGGAGTTTTCATTGTCCCTCTTAAAAGTGGTATAAAGCAACCTTGAAAATTCTATGTCAGTTGTATGTTTTTTGTTCTGTTATGTCAACAAATTACAGGCTGGCAAGTTAAACATTTCATATGGTCTATGGTCTTTAATGCACTTACACCTTACTGCTCTCTTAGCCGAACCTAGTACTGGTCCAATTACACTGTAACTACCACGTAGGTGTTACAAAAAGTGGCGAGCCAGCCAGGAGCAGTAATAAAACTTTTGACACATTGTGAATTGGGAGAAAATCTGTATTTTTGACCCAGACTTTGAAATAGGCCAAGCCTGGTAAAGATGGACATTGTTGACAAAGAAAACATTAAAATTCCAAACTCAGTCATTGTTAGTGGGCTCATTGACGCAAGCTTTGACGAAGATCTAACTGACTTCTTAAACAAGTATGGGCGCATTTCGAGAACCATAAAAGTTGATGACCCCCAGTCTCCCCACCACAATAATGCTCTTGTGGAATATGAGTGAGTGGAGCTGTCTTGACATTACTTGAACCCTTACTGCCCTACACACTTGAGACTAAAAATGAAATCACTCATCACATCAAATCAGAGCCCTGTCAACTGAGTACATGGCGGCAGTTACCAACAGCGCCACCCACTGTTTTTTCAGTGAAGTGCAGAAAATTGCCGAACTAAGCAGTCAGCCTTTTGAAATAGTTTTGCAAGAACACCTTTCTAAATGGAGTCAGTCAATAGCAGGTGATCCAGAACCACCTGAAAATGGGTTTTCCACCCGAGAAACACAAAGTCACACCACATTCCCAGTCACCATTGAAACACAAGCTGTTGACCAAGCTTTTCAAAGTGAAACTGAGGAAATAAATAAAAGTAACTCAAGTGCCAATAAACCTGGATCAGTCAAAGCAACCCATTACGATTTAGCTTCTAACATTCATCAGAGCCTTATAACTTACCCAGAGGTGCAAAAGGTTGTTGTGGAGCACATTGTCAGACGTGAAAGTCCTGTCTCACCAGTGAGTGCATCCTTTCGTTTAAGACAGTTTTCTGGCAAAGTACCTTGTCCCACTCATGAAGTTGATTTTGACACGTGGCGCAACAGCATTGAGCTTGTTCTTCAAGACCCAGACCTGTCTGACTTGCACAGTCAAATCACTAAGATCAAAGTACAAAAAATAGACCAACCCATAGCTTCTCCAGACAATCTGGTCAAAGAACTAAAGGCACAAATCACAGAACTTCAGAGCCATCTTGCCAGTCTTAAGCCAACAGACTCTCCTGAGAGGGCGAGTGCGCAAAAGGTAAATGCCAAGACAAAGATTAAAGCTAAAGTATCTGCACAAGCACACCCGACACCTCAAGCTGCAAAGAATAGACCAAAGCCATGGTATTGTTTCCAATGCGGCGAGGATGGTTATATTGTGTTAGCATGCTCCAATGACCCAAACACTTCTTTAGTTGCTGAGAAGAGACAACAGTTGAAAGAAAAACAGTCATTATGGGACAGACAAAACAAAGAAACCCAATCTTCGCCTTTAAACTAAAATCAGCCCTCATTGCGGGACAAATGGGTGCTACAAGCGAAACCAGTCCCACTTCTGGACATTCAAGAAAACCTAAAAAATGGGTTCTTCACAACAAATCAGCCACTGCAAAATTGCCAAAAGGCTTGATTGGAGCCAAGTACACGGCTCAAGTACAAATAAATGAACAAAGCTGCAGTTGCCTTCTTGATACCGGGTCGCAGGTGACCACTGTGTCCCATTCATACTATAAAAGTAATCTTTCTCACCTGGAGGTCCATCCGATAAATGAGCTGCTGGAAGTAGAGGCTGCAAACTGGTCAAAATGTCCCATATTTAGGCTTTATTGGTGTTGACATTACCTTTCCAAAAAACTGTTTTGGCTCTGACATTACTGTGGAGACCTTTGCGTTAGTTGTTCCAGACACACGCTCTAATATTCAAGTCGTCTCTTTTAATATCACCAACACTTTAGACCTTCTTTATGAGAGTTTTTCCCTAACCAATGTCGATTTCCAAGCCCTACCCTATGGTTACAGAGTAGTGCTAAGTGTGTTGCAACAGAGACAAAAGAAAAAGGAAAACAGCAGCCTTGGACTTGTTAGGCTATCAGGAAAGGAGTCGGAAATTATTCCAGCAGGCCAAACTCGTGTCTTGGAGGGGTCAGTCCATGTTGCCGCCAAAACCCCAGACAAGTGGGTTGTTGTCGAATCACCCTCCACATCCTCCTTGCCAGGTGGTGTTTTAGTCACCAATTGTTTACTTACCCTTCCTGACAGACCCTCACAGCGGTTGCCGGTGGTGCTGCGCAACGAGAGTAAGCACGACATTGTCATCTCTGCAAAAAGTGTCATTGCTGAGGTTCATGCTATACAGGAGGTAGTGTCACTAAGTCAGATAAAGTCTAAACAGTCCCAAATTCCAAAGTCAAGTGAATCCACCATGCTAAATCTAAACTTTGCTGATTCTCCAGCTGAATGGAAAGAGCGACTCACACAAAAACTGAGTGTAATGCCAGAGGTTTTCACACAACATGAAACAGATTTTGGTTTGGTTTGGTTACGAGCAAAGTAAAGCACCAAATAAAACTGAGCGATGAAACGCCCTTTAAATACAGACCCCGTCCTATACATCCTCAAGATGTTGATGCTGTTCGGAGGCATTTGCAAGAGCTGAGCGAGGCAGGGATAATGCGCGAATCAGAGTCGCCGTTTTCCTCACCAATAGTGGTGGTGAGGAAGAAGAATGGAGAAGTTAGGCTTTGTGTAGATTATCGAAAATTAAATCTTAACGCGATCAAAGATGCCTATGCCCTTCCAAATTTAGAAGAGGCATTTTCAGCCCTCACAGGATCGAAGTGGTTTTCGGTCCTCGACCTCAAGAGCAGGTACTATCAGATTGAGGTCAACGAGGCAGACAAACACAAGACAGACTTTGTTTGTCCCATGGGTTTCTGCGAGTTTAATCGGATGCCTCAGGGCATAACAAACGCTCCAAGCACTTTTCAAAGGCTGATGGAGAAATGTATGGGCGACATCAACCTTAAGGAAGTCCTAGTATTTTTGGATGACCTTATAGTTTTTTCTGAGACCCTTGAACAACACGAAACACGCCTTCTCCATGTGCTTAGTCGTCTCAAGGAATATGGCCTCAAATTGTCCCTTGAAAAATGTAAATTTTTTCAGACATCTGTAAGATACTTGGGGCACATTGTCCCCCTAACATAGTGTTGAAACAGACCCTGAAAAAGTTGCAACCCTTAAAACATGGCCAAGTCCCAGAAACCTTAAAGAGCTTCGCTCTTTTTTTAGGGTTTGCAGGGTATTATAGGCATTTTATTAAAGACTTTTTCAAAATTGTAAAACCCCTGACAAATCTGACCGCCGGATACCCACCTCTGAGAAAGACCTGTGGCCCTAAGACAAACAATGTCCAGTACTTTCAGCCAAAAGCCCCCTTCGGAGAAAGATGGACAGAAAGCTGTCAACAAGCGTTTGTGACTATAATCAACAAACTCACTACAGCTCCAGTGTTAGGGTTTGCCAACCCAAAAATACCTTATGTACTACATACAGATGCAAGCACGACTGGGCTAGGGGCAGCCCTTTATCAAGAGCAGGAGGGAGAGATGCGTGTGATCGCATTTGCCAGCAGAGGACTGTCAAAAAGTGAAAGCCGTTACCCAGCTCACAAGCTTGAGTTTTTAGCCCTCAAGTGGGCTGTAACAGAAAGATTTTGTGATTATTTGTATGGGAGCCCCTTTACAGTGATAACAGACAGCAATCCTTTAACTTACATCTTGACCAGAGCTAAGTTGGACGCTACAAGTTATTGCTGGTTGTCTGCCTTGTCCTCCTTTGAGTTCCAGCTTCAGTACAGAGCAGGCAAGCAAAACATGGATGCAGACGGTTTATCCTGCCGCCCACATCCTGAACCAGTAAATGACCTAGTCTCCCAGAAAGAACAAGAGCGAATACGCCAGTTTGTACATCATCACTCACCTGGCACTGGTCCTTTCACTCAGGTTCCTTAAAATGCTGTCAATGCAATCTGTGAAAAACACCTCATCCTCCAGTCTTTAGATACAAGTAATGTTCTTACCTGCCCATTCGTAACATCTTTGTCCATGTCAGCCAAAGCCGTTTCCGACAGTTTTGATCAGTGTGACGGTTTTCCAGTTATCCCAAGTGTTTCAAAAGAGGAGCTGAGACAAAATCAAAGAAATGACCCTGCCATAAATGAAATCATTCACCAGCTTGAAACAGGCGAAACATCTCCCCCCGGTGTACGCAGAGAGATCCCACAACTTCCCATCCTTTTGCGGGAGCTAAACAAACTAGAGTTGCAGAATGGGATTCTGTACAGAAAGAGGCAAGTTGGTGAAGAGATTCAGTGTCAACTCGTTCTACCTGACAGTCTGAGACACATGGTTTTGAAAGGTCTTCACGATGACATGGGTCATCTTGGCATGGAGCGGACTCTCGATCTCGCACGATCCAGATTTTTCTGGCCAAAAATGGCCCTAGATGTCGAGAAAAAAATCAAGAGCTGTAGTCGATATGTTTGCAGAAAGACACTGCCAGAGAAGGCAGCACCACTTGTAAATATTCAAGTTACCAGACCCCTTGAATTAGTCTGCATTGACTTTCTGGCAATCGAACCAGACCGGAGTAACACAAAGGATGTGCTTGTCAATACAGATTTCTTTACCAAATATGCTGTATCGACCCCTACTCCAAACCAAAAGGCTAAAACTGTAGCCAAGAGCCTTTGGGAAAATTTCATCATCCACTATGTTTTTCCGGAGAAAATTCATAGTGATCAAGGTGCAGACTTTGAGTCTAAAACAATCAAAGAACTTTGTGACCTAGCTGGTATTCAGAAAGTCAGGACAACACCCTATCATCCCAGGGGAAACCCTGTTGAAAGGTTTAATAGAACTTTATTAAACATGCTTGGTACACTCAAAGACGAAGACAAGAGGCACTGGCGTGACTTTGTTAAACCGCTTGTACACGCGTATAACTGCACCAAACATGAAAGTACAGGATTTACGCCATATGAGTTAATGTTTGGTAGGCAGCCCAGACTACCAATTGACCTTGCCTTTAATGTCTCTTTAAATCAGCGTCAGCAACAGTCGCAGTATGTCAAAGCCCTTAAATCTCACCTTCAAGAGAGCTACCAGCTGGCTACCAAAAATGCTGCCAAAGTTGCTGAAAGAAATAAAGTTCGCTATGACAAACATGTTACTGAATCTGTCCTTGAGGTTGGCGATCGTGTGCTTGTGAGAAATGCTCGGATAAGAGGCAAAAACAAGTTGGCTGATAAGTGGGAATCTATAGTCCATGTCATAAGTCAAAAGGGCAACCTACCTGTATATACAGTCAAGCCCGAGCATCAAGATGGTCCCACTAGAACTCTCCACAGAGACCTTTTGTTACCCTGCGGGTTCCTGACAATGGTTCCTGAAAGTCCTTCCGCAGTCCAAGAAAAGCCTCTCCGGACAAGCACACGAAAAAATCCAACAACTGACTCTGATGACCATGAACTTGAGTATAACTCTGAGGAGGAGGATAGCTATCCACTGTATTATTCTTCAGGTCCTTCTCGAGAAATTTCAAGGTCCATCAAAGAGTACAGAATTGTCCTTCCTCCCATACCTGACTGTGGAAACTCACCTGACTGTGGAAACTCACCTGACTGTGGAAACTCACCTGACTGTGGAAACTCACCTGAAATGGAGAACTTGCCCGACACGGAGAACTTGCCCGACACGGAGAACTTGCCCGACACGGAGAACTTGCCCGACACGGAGAACTTGCCTGAACCTGTAAAGGAAAGAGAACAAGAAACACAAACAGATGTAGAAAATGCACCGAATGAAACCAAAACAAATCAAAAGGAGCTAACTCAAACTGACGTGAACAAAGATGCACCTGTGGATGAAAGTAATAATAAAGTGAAAAACATGATTCTGATACAGACCAAACTGTCAGAAGATCTTCTCGTGAAAGAAAAACGACCAAACTGCTAACTTACCCAGAGTTGGGGAAGCCCCTCCTTAGTGTAGTGCAATCTTTTTTTCAGAGCTTGAGTGAAGGTTTCACTAGTTCCCTTGAAACACATAAAATCAAAGTGGTTTAAACTATGCAAAGAGACTTGCATAGAGTTAGGCAGGGAGGGTGTAACCCAGGATTACATAGCCTTGTTAAGAATAGGCCTAAAAAAAAAAAAAAAAAGAATCAACAGATAATAAGTCATTAATTTAAATAATCAATCAATCAATCAACCTTTATTTATATAGCGCTTTTACAACAATCAGTGTTGCCCAAGGTGCTTTACATTATTTAAAACTATAAAAAGAATCCATACCATAATATAAATAAAATATAAATATAAATAAATAAAAATTAAAGTTAAGAATATTTTATTTCATGCAATAATATTTCATTTTGATTGAAAAAAACATGTTAAAAGGGTTAAAAATTGTAAATTCATGTGTTATTGTATCATTTTACGTTTTAATATGGTTAAAATGGTGTTAGACGCTTATTTTGAAAAGGCATGCTGCTGCGTGGCCCATGTGATTAGCAACAGCCAATCGGATCGTTGTGTCTGTCTCTGTGTCAAAACGAGGGAGAAACGTTGACATGTCACGCAGAGCTGCTGCTAAAGAAAAAAACTGTGAAGAGTCTTAAAAGCTGTATTTTTTTTTCTTTTTCTGCATGGTTGTGGAGTTTTGTTTTTTTTAACCTGCCCTTGCGTGGGAAACATTTTGTACTTTACTGACCGGGACTTGGTAAGTGTGTCAAATGTATTTTATATTGTGCAAGTAATTTTGGTTATCTGATATTGCGCATTTCATGAAAATGGAAAGCTAAAGTAGTGGATTTCTGTTGTTTTACGTTGAAATTGCGATTATTATTGGTGCTAACTTGAGGTGTGGCCGTAAGTTCAATGCCCCGACTCGTCTCTGTCCGCCATTACGGGGAGTGCACCCTCTGAACGAGTACCAATTAAGCAAAGAAAAAAAAGACTTTTACCGAAGTTTTAAACTACATGGTGTTTTATTTTACTCATTTTTACATACTTTATGTTGTTTATGGTAGGCCATTAATGTTGGCTGGAGAAATATTGAGAGAATATTGGATTTCAGGAACACGTGGGAAACAAGATGGCGAGCTGCCCATGGACCTGTTGATGCATTAGCCAGGACCGAAACGCCCTCTGCTGGACATTGCATGGTTTTCATCTAAACTGGTAGGATTTACCCTCACTTCACTGCAAACAGCAGTGCTTCTCGGACGAATACGGGATTAACGATTCCAGACTACCAAAGAGTCACAGCTAAAGAAAAGGATAGACATTTAATCAGTGCTAAACACATTCAGTCTTTTGCTGAATTATTTTGAGTTTTGTACATTTTATACTCTTGTTTTATTTTCTAACAATATATTGTAATGTTGTATTGTAGTAATTTTCTTGGTCGAACTAAGCAAGTAATAGTTGAAACTTAAAAAGGGGGAAATTAAAACTTGCATAGATCTTGAACTAAAGAATTAAATTAGATTTCAAGGAACACTGAGTTAACTCAAATAGATTCAAAGAACAAACTTGAACTTAGCACAAAGAACAACTTAACTAAATTTAGATTGGAAATAAATTCTTTTAAATCCAAATAATAGGTTTTAAACAAAATAGGGATTGATAAACTAAACCACTCAAACAAAAAAGCAAAAAGAGGGGAGTTTTCATTGTCCCTCTTATAGGTGGTATAAAGCAACCTTGAAAATTCTATGTCAATTGTATGTTTTTTGTTCTGTTATGTCAACAAATTACAAGCCGGCAAGTTAAACATTTCATATGGTCTGTGGTCTTTAATGCACTTACACCTTACTGCTCTCTTAGCCGAACCTAGTACTGGTCCAA
Source organism: Bostrychus sinensis (assembly GCA_020698575.1). Classification (NCBI taxonomy): domain Eukaryota; kingdom Metazoa; phylum Chordata; class Actinopteri; order Gobiiformes; family Eleotridae; genus Bostrychus; species Bostrychus sinensis. The sequence goes on along the minus strand of CM036253.1, from coordinate 29,168,883 downwards.
TTACACTGTAACTACCACGTAGGTGTTACACTGTCAGCTGATTGGTTACTTTCAACTAATATTAAAAATGCATATACTCAACATGTAAGCAAAGAAATCCTTTCAAACCACAAGCTATGGCTAACTGGCTAACTAAATGGTGTATATTAGTGAACGAGAAGGGCTATTCATTATTTTGGACTGTAACACATTGATATATTGGCAAATTCCATAAATGTGTGTGTGTGCTGTCAGTTAGTAGGTGGAGAGCACTAACATTTTATATGGTGGTTCAAGCAGCACAATAGTAAATTATAGTCTGGCCTTACTCCAAGTTCATTGTTCAGTCGCTAGGTATTATGTTCTTTTTTGTTTCTCCAGTACCGAAGAAATATGTGCAATAAAGGCCCAACTATGCCATTAGAGTGAAACAATCTAAATACTACTTTCTATAATTATAGACCAATTAAATATCAGCTAGCAGCTTGAAATAAGCCCACTTACCCACTAGAGCTACAAATAAATAAGATAGGTATAAAATATGTATAAAATGCCCAAATTTAGGCTATATTTTATTTCAGTAATCATCTTATTTTGTGGTTAAGCAGATTTTTTGGGTTAGGTAACGCTTCATAATGCAAATCAGACATCTTATTTACGTAATTATTTTAGTAGTGAAGATACCGTAGTTTTTCGCGGAGGGATAAAATAGTAACGATGAGACGAGAAGGAAAGAAGTCCGGTCTTTTCCAGTTGTTTTTTTGGTGCGCACATTAATTAACACAAAGCCATATCAACTCATTGCATTTTTTCCTACTAACCACGAAGCTACCGTAAGTAAAACTCAGGAAATGTGTATCTTGCTCGTTCTAAAGTAAGTCTGTACAACACGTATTTACTTTTAGCTTGATATTAGCATGTCTTTTTAATTGATGAGTTACCTAACTGCGGCCATAAACATGGCGTTACTGCATAGTATAATGGAAATGTAGGATAATTGAACATTAGCTGGGTTCATTCCAGGCTATTACTGGTTTTGAATAGACGAAGTTTTAATATACCAGCAGGGAGCCTGGTTATTAAACTAACTTTAGGCTGTTTAGTCGCAGTATTTTAGCTCACTCAAAATAACCAATATAAAATATGATATTGACATTATAGAGGCGCGTGCCTTTGAAACAAACTTTAGAAAACAAATATATCGGCAAATGTCCTGTTCATGCAAGAAACCAGCTGTATTACACCAATGATTTTTTTCTTTAATAAAATGGTTGGAGTGGCATAGATTACTGTAACACATGCATGCTTGTACTTTATTTCTACCTTGTTGGTGATAAGCCTACTCAGTGGAGCTGTTACTAGCAAGCTATAGGCTACTGAGCACATGTACTATTGCATTATTTATTTTATTCCTAGTTGCAGTTAGCTTATACACATCAGTTCATATTATTTCATTGTTATTGTGAATAAGTAAAGTGAGAACATAGGTAAAAAAGGGAAGACTGCCTGTTTATTTATGGAGCATTAGCTAGCACACAGCACAAGTACTACTACTATTACTACTACTACTACTGTACAGTACTACTAGGAGTAAGTAGGCGTAAACTTGCAGTTTGAAATTTCACCATCAGACTGTTACACAATACATGTTGAAAGTGTACCCAGAAGTATGTACTTATTAAAAAGTAAAAGTCTTCTAACCCTAACCCACAATTAAATTAACTGACTACACTAAAATGTGAAGTATGGAAGTCAACTTATCACTTTTACTTGAAGTTGGTGTTTTTTATTGTTTGTGAAAACTCAATAACTGCTCGTTTATTGCCCTGAATGTGTCCATACCACCCACGTTTTATAGACTTTAATGGAAGGTCAGAAGCTCATAAAGACACTGTTATTGACAACACATGGGAAATATCACAGGGAAGCACCAGAGGCATGTCACAGATGATGACGTTATAGGAGAAAGTCAACTTGTTTTTGGTTTATCACTGTAGACTGTATGGCTAATGCTGTTAGGTCCCATAGAGATTGGGAACCTACATCATAAAAATGACCATTGAGTGATGAATCTGCCATGTTGGTCTTCATAGACAGAAAAATGCCATAGAGTTGCATTAGAAACTGTGCCGTAAAAAAGTAAACGAACGAGCTTTGAAACAACTCTTTTAACTGCTATGTAAAATTTTGTGTAATGGGTAACTGTTGTACTTGTTCTCAGGGTTACATTGAAATAAAATTACTCAAGAATAAGTAAAAGTCCATACAATTACTGTGTGAAAGTAAAATTAATAATGTAATGTAAAGTTGTTTTTATGTAATTACACTGCCAAGTCTACTACCACAACGACGACTACTGCTACTACTGCTGCTGCTACTGCTACTCTACTGCTACTATTTTTGCTACACCTATCCACTGTTTCACAAATATTTAGATGAGTCTATAAGGGTCAATGTACGTATACCAGTTTATATTAATTTATTAAATTAGTACGATTTTGGCATTTTTTATGTTTTTTGCTTTTGGATGCACTGTATTGAAAGAAGGTTTATTCTTCCTGTTACAAGAAGGGAGCCATAAAGACTTAGAGACACACTTTTAACTGATAATTCTGGTTATTATTATCATTATTATTGTTGTTGTTGTTGTTTACACTTTTTTTCATATTTGTGTATTTATAAAAAAAAGTTTAAGTTTCAGACTACGGGGAATAAAATTCTATAGTAGGTGGCCATAGTTTACTAAATTAATGGGAAACGCTGACTATCACTACTGCCATTACAATTACTACTACTACTACTGATAATACTACTATTTCTGCTACAACTATTTCCACTACTACTGCAACATTTACTACATCCACGGTAAATGTCAGGTTCTTCCCATTGCACTCAACAGACACGAATATCTCTCATTGAAAAGTATGCATACAAGAACCTTGCATGTCTATGGCCTGTAAACATTTGCCATTATGTGACCCTCTTTCTTTTCTTTCTATATCGTGATACATTAAATCCACCTCCATATCATTATCCGCTCCACACTCCAGCCTCAGATGCTGTTACATAACCCAGTGCTTTTGCTTTGTGTGCATTTACTCTATTTTAAGCCCTGGTGTAGATACCATCTGATGTTTGCTCCTAATCCTCTACAATTGTCATGCTAAGTCATCATTTACTGCTCTCTGCCCGTGTGGTTTACATTAGCATATACTTTTTATTGTGTACAGATAAAGAAAAGTGCGAGGTTATGTACTGTGACATTTTAATGAATGAAGATGTGTGTTGTTGTGTTTTTGTAGGTTTTCTCCACTGCATCATGCGGCACTTAACGGGAATGTGGAACTCATCACTCTGCTGCTGGAGTCCCAAGCTGCAGTGGACATCAGAGACCAGAAAGGTAAAGGAAAATTTGTTCAAATTTAAGACACACAATGAACATTTGTGAGTTATTTTGATGATGTATGTGCATTCACAGAAAGGACAAAGCGTGTGAGCGTGGCATGCTTGTAGAGGTGTTTTCATAGTGAAAAGGGCCACATATTTTAAGTAAAATGACAGCTCCGCTTTGTTAGTACATCAGCATTAGCACAAACAGTGTCAGGGATAACTCAGAATGCAGGAAATATGACCCAAGATTGCAAAACTTCCAGTGAAAACTTTAATGAATAAGTGGGAAAACAAAATTCAAAAGAGGAATCACAAAAATGTGCAATAATACAAATGTAAACTTAAAGAAAGGCTGAAGCCTGGTGACTCGGAAAACACAATGACAAGACACAGACACGGTAATGACAAACAGTATGATGCACATGTGAATCTACAATCTGTTTATTAAAAGGATAATAGATAATTGTTAATCAAGGTAAAATAAGTAACAAAAAGGGCAACACAAATTGCAGTGATTTCCCAAATTAAACCTGTATTAGAAACAACAATAAGCATTGTATATTTTTGAAAATATAGTAGCTTTTATTATAATATATTATTGAATCCATTTACAGTAACATATGCATTTTACTTTAAATTGAACTACTGAAATAAATTGTCACATTGTAAATTGTGAGACTTGTATATCTTCAATTATCAATTGAATCAAATCAATTTATATAAAAAGAAAACTAACATAAAACACATAAACAGAGAATGAGTTCACAGGTCTCACAAGTCTGTTGTCCTCTCTGTCCACAGGCATGCGTCCCCTGCACTACGCGGCCTGGCAGGGGAAAGCCGAGCCCATGAAGATGCTGCTGAAGTCTGGATCGTCTGTCAACGGTCAATCAGATGAAGGACAGATCCCTCTGCACCTGGCAGCGCAGCACGGTCACTATGACGTGGTGAGTGACACACAGCTCCAGAGAGATAGCCGGGAGAATCAGTCCCAGTCCCATGCCTTGGAGCCTATCTCAGCTACTGTAGGCATCAGGCTTCTGTATTTTTTGAGCAGAAATAACTAGAACTGTCCATTAAATGCTTCTTGCCTTTTGCTGTTATAATCTGGTGATGGCTGTTCCACTAATTTTAGCTTATCATCCACACAGTTGGTTTGACATTTTCCAAAAGTTACTAGCTTCACACCATTGTTTTGCGTACACAAGCATCCAGGCAGAAGGCTGCTAGAATACTTGAAGGCGCATTGAGTAAACATTACTTTATGTACACAGCTAACCAAACTCAGCAGTCTTTGTGTGTACAAACAAATGATGCAAATGGTACAGTCTGTTATTTCTCAGAAGATATGCACACCTGGTGCTCAGTAGCTAATCCTTTTGTAATCTCTGTTATTTTTCAGTGATACTGACTTTGTGTGTCTGTGCTTTTGTCCAGTCTGAGATGCTACTCCAGCACCAGTCCAACCCGTGTATAGTGGATAATGGAGGGAAAACTCCTCTGGACCTGGCCTGCGAGTTTGGCCGAGTTGGGGTAAGATTACAGTGGGGCAAAAAAGTATTTAGTCAGCAACCAATTGTGCAAGTTCTCCCACTTAAAAAGAGGAGAGAGGCCTGTAATTTTCATCATAGGTATACCTCAACTATGAGAGACAAAATGAGAAAAAAAATCCAGAAAATCACATTGTCTGATTTTTAAAGAATTTATTTGCAAATTATGGTGGAAAATAAGTATTTGGTCAATAACAAAAGTTCATCTCAATTCTTTGTTATATACCCTTTGTTGGCAATGACAGAGGTCAAATGTTTTCTGTAAGTCTTCACAAGGTTTTCACAAACTGTTGCTGGTATTTTGGCCCATTCCTCCATGCAGATCTCCTCTAGAGCAGTGATGTTTTGGGGCTGTCGCTGGGCAACACGGACTTTCAACTCCCTCCAAAGATTTTCTATGGGGTTGAGATCTGGAGACTGGCTAGGCCACTCCAGGACCTTGAAATGCTTCTTATGAAGCCACTCCTTCGTTACCCGGGCAGTGTGTTTGGGATCATTGTCATGCTGAAAGACCCAGCCATGTTTCATCTTCAATGCCCTTGATGATGGAAGGAGGTTTTCACTCAAAATCTGACGATACATGGCCCCATTCATTCTTTCCTTTACATGGATCAGTCGTCCTGGTCGCTTTGCTGAAAAACAGCCCCAAAGCATGATGTTCCCACCCCCGTGCTTTACAGTAGGTATGGTGTTCTTTGGATGCAACTCAGCATTCTTTCTCCTCCAAACACGACGAGTAGAGTTTTTACCAAAAAGTTCTATTTTGGTTTCATCTGACCATATGACATTCTCCCAATCCTCTTCTGGATCATCCAAATGCTCTCTAGCAAACTTCAGACGTCCTGCACATGTACTGGCTGTAGCAGGGGTACACGTCTGGCACTGCAGGATTTGAGTACCTGGCGGCGTAGTGTGTTACTGATGCTAGCCTTTGTTACTTTGGTCCCAGCTCTCTGCAGGTCATTCACTAGGTCCCCCTGTGTGGTTCTGGGATTTTTGCTCACCGTTCTTGTGATCATTTTGACCCCACAGGGTGAGATCTTGTGGGGAGCCCCAGATTGAGGGAGATTATCAGTGGTCTTGTATGTCTTCCATTTCCTAATAATTGCTCCCACAGTTGATTTCTTCACACCAAGCTGCTTACCTATTGCAGATTCAGTCTTCCCAGCCTGGTGCAGGTCTACAATTTTGTTTCTGGTGTCCTTTGACAGCTCTTTGGTCTTGGCCATAGTGGAGTTTGGAGTGGGACTGTTTGAGGTTGTGGACAGGTGTCTTTTATATAGATAACCAGTTCAAACAGGTGCCATTAATACAGGTAACGAGTGGAGGACAGAGGAGCCTCTTACAGAAGAAGTTACAGCTCTGTGAGAGACACAAATTTTGCTTGTTTGTAGGTGACCAAATACTTATTTTCCACCATAATTTGCAAATAAATTCTTTAAAAATCAGACAATGTGATTTTCTGGATTTTTTTTTTTCTCATTTTGTCTCTCATAGTTGAGGTATACCTATGATGAAAATTACAGGCCTCGCTCATCTTTTTAAGTGGGAGAACTTGCACAATTGGTGGCTGACTAAATACTTTTTTGCCCCACTGTATGTGCTTCTGGCAATATTCAAACAGAAAGTTCAACCAGGATACACTAGTGATGGGGCACAGGGGTGTAAGATGGTTTTGTTGCTGAGGTGGTGATGGGGCAGAGGAGAGTGAGCTGGTTCTGCTGAGGTGTTAATGTGGTGAAGGAAAGTGAGATGGTTCTGCTGCTGAGGTGGTGATATCTGAAAAAAAAAAAAACGGTCAATGACCATAAAGACAGAACACTTTAGTAGGGCTGACAGACTATGGTTGTTTAGTCGACTAGTTAGTCATTCACGTCTTGGTTGACCAAAATTTTTATTGGTCGATTAGTTGCATTCACTTCTGCCTTAATAAAGCTGGTCCAGTTTATTATCAGTGTTTAGGGTTAGCCTATTGTAACACATTAGGAGAAACCTTTCTTGTTCTCATCAGGCAGCGGCTGCAGACACATGTACAAGGCTGTTGTGCGTCTTTGCTGACGTTTGATTGGTTATAGTAATGTGCAGTACGTTGAACATTAAGGGCGGTTGATGCGGTGCATAATGTATGAGTGTTAGCAGGACAGGAGAGGATGGTTGTCTAATAACACGGTGATTGCAGTCGTTTTATGTTTACTTTGCTTTTTAGCCCTGGTTGTAAGTGTGCAAGATGTGTGATCGTGTATAGCTAATAGCTAGTAATAGCTAAGGTAACCATGACAGAAGGAGGTCACATGATAGAATGCTTGCTATTTATTGATTGGAGGCAACTAAAACCATGAAACCACGACAGAGAGCTGTATGCTTGTAAATAGAGGCCTCAGTCACTGACGGCTCCACAGGGTTAAATGCTATTAAGTACCAGCAATTAATAAAAGTGGATATTAGCTTAAAGTTGACGTGGGTCAATACCAATGTGCGTAATCAGCTACCAATGTGCGCTTGGATGTTGCGGGTGTGTCAAATTTTTGAGTGCATCACTAATCTTTGCCCCGTGATTCTATACAGTTGGCTACAGAGTGTGTGTTGCTCTGGGCTTAAACACACATTGTAACAGTTAAAAAGAGTTGAACACCACGTTAAACTTAACAGATCAACGGTGCGTGTCTGGGTGTGCAGCAAGTCCTAGCTGTGTCTCAATGGAGAGTCTGCCCAGTAGAGATGGGATTTGTGCTCTTTAAGGGAGCCAAATTTTTCAAAATACGTTCATTTCAAAGAGCCATTCAAATGACTGGCTTATTTTTGGACTTACATAATTTTAAGAAGCCAGTCACTTCAATCAGAAATAATAGAGTGATACAATATAAGTTAATCAGAATAAAATGTATTTTCTTGGTAGGACATTATTGTCTTATTCACTGATGATAATAAAAATATCATGTGTGGACTAAAGTCTCTAATGGTGACATCATAAACCTCTGCAGAGCGCGACCACCATTTAGGATTTAAAATAATGTCTACAATGTGCAAAATATAGCTACCTTGACATATGTTAATGCAAAAAATGGCAGTAAAAACTAGAGCGCGACCGATATATCGGCCGGCCTGATATAACCCATTAGAAAATTATCGGGTATCGGCCAAAATCTGTCTGATATCCGCCAATATAAACATTACAAATTTTACTGTGTGCTGGAACGCTGGAATAAGACCTGTTTACTTGCAAATGATGGCCTTCTGCTATTTGTGCAGCAGAGGGCGTGCTGGTGTTTCCCAACAGTTGGGCTTTTACACTGCAGTTCATAGGAAAGCCCAAATCACCTTATCATGGCACGAAAAGCTCAAAAAGGCAATGAAAATATTTTGCTCATTTCTCTGTCACAAAACAGAATACAAGGTCCTTCTTCACACCCATCACTGTCCTGCACGGTGATGCCCCCTCTTACCTCACAGAACTCCTCACACCAGCACTAGAACCCGGTCAGGCCACAAGCACCGTCTGCTCCCTCCCAGGGCAAGGCTTAAAACTATAGGTGACAGGGCCTTTGAGTCTGTTGCACCTCGACTGTGGAATGCCCTACCAGACCACATCAGGGTTCTGTAGACAGTAGAAGCCTTCAAAAAAGGACTTAAGACATTCATTTTTAAAAAAAGCTTACTATAAGCCTTACAAGAGGCTGAATAAGACTGTTCTTATTTTTGTATGTATACGTATGCCTGTTTTATTCTTTTGTTGTAGCACTTTTTTTTTTTTCAAATGTAAAGTGCCCCATAAATAAAATCTATTATTTTTATTATTATTACAAAACCTCATAGAACAAAAATTCTAAATGCATTTTGTAGTTCTCTTCATGCCATACTTGCACAGCAACATTAAATGAAATTTAAGTTTAACAAATGTAGTTAAAGCTAAATTAAATAAATAAATATAATACATAATGATACTCCCCACACCAATACTCACTACCACCTTAACATCAACATAACAATCAGCATAAAGAACAATAAGCAGCTTTCTACAACATTTTAAAAATATGTTTAGTCTAATAAAGTGGCCTGGGGTGTACACGCCATATTCATGTAAACAAGAGCAGAAAGAAAAATGCATTAGAATACTTTTTCCTAATGTATAACTGTATCAGCTGATGTATCAGATATCGATATTTTTTTGGTTACCAAAACGGCATGGGCCTAAAAAAAAAAATCCATATCGGTCGGGCTCTAGTAAAAACTAAGCTGGCCATTCTGAGCCAGTCTGAGCATGTGCACTGTGCTCTCTCATCTCTCCCCTTGTCTCTTTCTGTATTACTCTCTCTTGAGCTTGGCAAACAAAAAAGTTAGTTCATTTCGATACAAGAGTTAAAAAAAAAAAAAAAAAAAAAAAAAGGAAAAAAGAATGGCTCCTGTGCCATCATGACTCGGCTCATACCGTTCACGGTGAAGAGCCGTTCAAAAGATTCGGACCGTTCATGAATGTCACATCTCTATTGCCCATTCTCAGAGCACTGGAGGGCGGGCTTGGACACTCGAACTGTGCATTGTGAAGAAGTAAAACAGAGCTCAAAACAGCGTTCAGCTAAATAGATCAATAGTGTGTTTTTGCATGTGTGCAGTTAATGCAGTAATGAAGTAAAGTAATTAATAGCCCTCCCCCCTCCTTTTTTTGGTTGATTAGTCACTGTTTTGGGATTGACTTTGGTTGACAAGCTATTTCTTTGGTTAACTACAGCCCTACACTTTAGACAGCTGTGCGATGATTGGCTCTGTGGTTTAAAAAGTCGAATGAGATTGACCACGAGGGGAGTTAGCTGAGAAGACGCAGAGTGGCAGGAGATTAAAAGGAGGAGTCTTATACTTCAGCTTCAATGTGAATGAATAAGTTAATAAGTCTTATGTATCTGTGGGTGCAGGTAGTGCAGTTGTTGCTGTCCAGTAACATGTGTGCTGCATTACTGGAACCTAAAAAGGGAGACACTACAGACCCCAACGGGACATCCCCTCTGCATTTGGCTGCAAAGAACGGACACATAGACATTATAAGGTATGGAAATATCCAAACAGGCAGAGGTAAAGGGTTAGCCTAGCCCCCCAGACCCATTTATTTTATTAGCAACTTACCAATTGTATTTATTATTTTGGTACACTCACTTTCACCTTATGGAATAGCTTATTCTTGATCATATCAACCTCTATATTGCTATAGACAGTCTTGAAAAATTTCTACATTTTAACCCCCAAAATGTTATGACAAACTTAATGAATTAGGGGTCTCTGCAGCTAAACATGTTCAGCACAACAGAGGAAAGTATGACATCATAACTGGTCGGAAAATACAGGCAATGTGCGGCTATACGTTACAAAAGGTAGTGCCGCAATTTTGGAAACAATTAATATATGGGCCATTAGATCAAAGCTGTGTAAAGTAAAACTGTAAAAAGTGCAAAATAAATATTTTCTTCAGCAACTTAGCTTTTTTAAATGGGTCAACATATCAAAAATAATGTATTTTAAACATGTAGACTATCAGTCGTTTAGCACTGACTCTGTTTGAAATGAATGAGAAATCCAGGGTTTACTCAGCGAGTTGGTAACCTGCTTTGAGTTTTGTTATGTCTAATCGGGTAGGAGAGATATCCAAGGTACATTCACCTGGCTTTGCAGTACAGGGCCAAGGTATTCCTCTAAAGTACCTTTCTGTAAGCACTGATAAATGATAAGTATTACACTGCACAGCCAGTCTCTCAAGAACAGCCTTTCTGATTTCCTTCTAGTTTGACTAAAAAAGGCTAATCCATGCGTATTTTAAATACTGTTAATGACTTACTATATCCATGGTTATTTAAAGTCTGTGTGTATATTTTCTTTACTTTAGCCTTTTTTCTCATATGTTCCTCTGTCAGACTCCTGATCCAGGCAGGTATTGACATCAACAGACAGACCAAAGCAGGCACGGCCCTGCATGAAGCTGCCCTGTGTGGAAAAACTGAGGCAGTGAGACTCCTGCTGGAGGTAAGTGGAACATTCACACAAGACAGTTTGCATTTAGTTCATGAAAGTATCTTCTTCCATAAATATGATGCACATTACAAATTTGTGTTGGTGACATTCAAAGGCCAGAGGGTTTATGAAAACAGCACAGCAATACGGTTTAATGAATGTGCTGCAGCATGAGAAACTGTTGTTTAGATCACCAGCTGAGAAGGTTATGAGTCTGTGTCCTGAGGCGTCTGAGGACTGAATTCATCTTTGTTTCTTTGGCCTACATCTGATTCATCAGTTTAAAATGTGATACTGCAATTTGGCTTGTGGCTGTCTTCTCTGAAAATGTAATTAACAGGGACCAGCCAGTAGATATATATATTTTTTGCCTAGCTTGTGATGGTGCATTATCACTTTTCCACAGTTCAGTCTCAGAAATTTTAGTTCCAGAATTAGTCTAGAACACATTAATTTATCAGATGTGTGTTTTATTCCCATTGCACACGTTGTATACTTGTTTTTAATATAGTGATAAGTCTGCATACTATAAGTTTATCTTTACACAGTGTGGAATCAATGCCACGGTCAGAAACACGTACAGCCAGACAGCGCTGGACATTGTTTACCAGTTCACTGCGACACAAGCCAGCAGAGAGATCAAGCAGCTGCTCCGAGGTAGGCTGCAGTCTTCTGCATGAAAAATACAACTGTAAACAGAACTTTTGAAGCCAAGAAATTATGAATAGTGAACGTAAGTTTTACATTTTGTGAATCTATGAAACTTAACTTGCATTTGAACATAATTAGCTCAAAGACAAAGGTTGGTTAGCTTTTGAGCCAAGTTAACTTTATATATTATATTTGTTGTAGTAATTATAAGTAATTAGTTGTTAGTATGCATTGAATGTTTTTGTAGTATTTTTTTTTCCACCAAATGGCTAGCTGACTAATTAAAGGTGCTATGAACAGTATATATATTTTTTATATCTCTTAAAAATTACCCACGTGTGCCAACATATGAGGTAAACATTTTTAAATCAATTTAGTTCAGTAGTTTACAATGGTACTGTTGATTTATTAACAATTAAAAATATATTTTGCATAATGGCCAAGTTGTTTTTGTTAACATTTTTTGTTTTGGTTCTAAAACTGCATTGCTGATTGTTCAATCAGAAAAGCTGAAAGACTGGCAACCCACAGACCATTGTTTTGATTTTGACTGCAGTACCATTTTCAAACCAGTACGAGCACATGCTGCTTACTGTACCTTTAACGTTAGCTTAATAGTCAATTGCTTGTTAGCTTTAGCTTGCCGAAAGAAATAAAAAATGGCGCCTAAGGATAGTATGTGTAGATTGTTGGTATATAAATGTTGCTTAAAGCAGAACTCAGTAACTTTTTCACCCTAAATAATACCTTTGGAGTCTATGTGATGGTTAAATAAATGGTTGTGGGATAAATGAAGCGTCCGACATCTCCCCCTGCTGTCTCTGGGCCAAAAATGACGCTTACAAGGGTGAGTGTTGTTGACCCGGTGTCACAGAAGTTTCTGGTCTCTCAAGAAAGCGGCACATTGCGTTTAGCGTGAGCTATTGCTTTATTTCTCAATATTCGTCGTGCCAAATGGCAGAAAAAACTTTGTGCAGTTATACGGAGGGGAAAATGAAAGTAAAGACTAGTGAGAGATCACACAGAAGTCAACAGGAGGCTTTTGATAGTCACGATAATGCTTTACTTTGAACTGTAGGGGGAGCTCTATTGAAGAAAATAAGGCAAAACCACAAAGAAACGAGTTACTGAGTTCCACTTTAATCTGAATTGAACCAAAAACCTAAATTTAAATGTAAAAATGTGTTAATTATGCAAATAGATGTTTTGTGGTAATTATACAAACAAATATTGCTAGCATTTTGTTTAAATGAACTGTCTATATTAGCGAACTGCTAGGGCTACATTAATACATTATTTGTCATGAGAATTATATAATAAGTTTTATTCCATTGCTTTGTTAACACGTGCAGAATGTAAACTATTGTTGTCATTATTCATTCACCACGTATATGAAAGCATAGTTCAGTTTACTGTTTGTCTGTGTGAATGTCAGATGCGTCGGCAGCTCTCCAGGTTCGGGCTTTGAAAGATTACTGCAACAACTACGACCTGACAAGTCTCAACATCAAAGCAGGAGATGTCATCACGGTAACGGCCACACAACCCTCTTATCAAATACAAACAATCTATGGACCAGTGCATATATACATTTACAGGATCCTACACCCATACAAAATATTTTTCTTTAGGACCCTGCACTCTGATTTAGACTGAAGTTTAATGTTGAGAATATATGCAACAGATGATAAAACCGAAAGGGTTTAAAATGAAAACAAACCTAAATTTATTTGCTACCATGAGTTCTTAATACACACCAGGCAAGACTGTTTTATACCTTTTCCATACTTATGTTTTATGTTGTTCATGTATATCTATGAGGTCATACCTTCAGGTTGTTATAACAATATACAAGAATCTATTGCCTGATCTTAACTTGGACAGGTGGGACAATTTGGTTCACTGCTACTTGACTTGTGTACTGGAAAAGGCAAGAGTTTTATTATGCAGTTATTGACGTAAAGCAAGGGTTAGGGTTAAAAAACATCCCCACAATACAGTAAACACTGTTACCACTAAAATTGACTATAATTAGAGATATTTCACCTGTATAAGACTTTTAAAATAAAACCAATGATATTTTATTAGGGTAACTTTATTCAGATTTTTGTTCTTTTACTGGCAATCTTGGCATTAAATTTTATTCTAAGTGGCATTGAAAAGTCTTAAAACCATCTTAAATTTCCCAAGAAAAAAAATTGAGCTTAATGTGCCTTAGTTTTGGATTCAACAACAACATGTACATGTTTTTCTATGATATATACAGGTGTTAGAGCAACATCCCGACGGCCGCTGGAAAGGCTGTATCCATGACAACCGGACAGGAAATGACAGAGTGGGTTACTTCCCTTCCACCATGGTGGAGGTCATCAGCAAGCGTACAGGTGTGTGCACTTCTCAAGTGTTTGTGAGCGTGTGTAAGTGGCAAGCTGCCTGAATAAAAAGGCACTGGGGAACATCACATACTGTAGTTGGATTGCACACTGAAGGACAACTTGAAGAAAGAAGTGAAGTATGTTCCAAGCTCTGTGCCAAAGTACTTTGTAGATTATTCCAAGCATCTGAAACTTTTTACAGATTGGTTATATTTTAAACTAAGAAATAACACCAGTGTAGATACCTAAAGGTAAGTCGCCTAAACCGTACAGAAAATGAACTACCTAAATTAATGAAAAGTAGCTCAAAGGTATGGAATGATAACACGTATTCAATATTACAACACGTTACCAATATTTGTTTGGGATACATTTTAGGTGCCTAGCCTATACTCTTCAGTTGCTAATTCTATAAACATCACATAACCCCATATGTTTTTTCGAGGTTTTAGCAAATTCAAGTAGCTCTCTGGTAAGGCCTTTATAGCACATTCAGTGCCATTCCTTCTCTACAGATTACTGTTGCACATCCATAACAAAGTATAGATGTTTATATTGTCTTCTAGTGTAATGTAGTTCTGTTAGTCCATCTGTTTTCTGTAGTATCATGTGTGTGTCATCATAATTTTACTTTTTAATTTATGCATAACCACAATTACCGTTTATCCTGCTGTAATGTTGTATATCCTCTTTTATTTACCAAGTTTTGGCACCAATTTCTATATCTGATCATGGAGCCACACCAACCAGTACGTACATTGTGTTGATACATTACATAGTAGCTCTATTACAACATCTGGAGCACTTCAGTTTAACTTAAAGCAAGCTGACTAATTACATCTTGGCGCATTAACACACATACTCATCATATATGCATCTTCAGCTGAGACAGAGCAGATGTTATGAAACACTTAATACTAGTTATTAGATCGTAGACATTCGGAGCCACATTTATTGAGGCCTTGCAGCATTGCAAAACATATTTTTGGGGCAAAAAGCCTGGGTTCCTAAGAGAGCTTAGATCGGATCCAAAAAATCCAGCCTGACCTGAGCGCGTTTGCAGTCTGTCCGACCCGACCCGGACCTGAACCATTATGTGTAATTCTGTGCCTGACCCGTGCCAAGCCTGCGCACGTTGTAACTGATGTTGATACGCTCATTCCCAAGTTGTTTGATTGACAGTGTACGTGCTGCCTGCTATACATGTGTTAACCATCCCTGCTTTGGTCTCTTAACTGCGGGGGGACACGGGAGATCCAGGACAGAAGGCATTCATCCTCTGGGCTTAACTCTCTTGCTCTCTTCACTCTTTGTTTACTGACGCAGTGGGGCACACAGCAGACCTCTGTCTTTCACTGAAAAGTTTGGGGCTTTATTGCTGTACTGCACTTAACATGGCTCTAGATTTTGAGCCTGTAGTGACTCAGGGGAACATATCTGCTTTGTGGGATAGGTTTAAACAGCACGCTTAAGCCACGCACCTTTATTCACACAAGCACTCGCTCTCCTGTGGCTGAAAGGCACGCTGGCTGTGTCAAAGAGCGCACGGCTCGGTGTTTACAGCCTAGGCCTGGGCCGACCCAGACCCAAACCATTACGTGTAATTATGGACAGGGCTTGGGCAGAACATCTAAACTCTAGTTCCTAACTTGGTGTTTTTCTGTTTATTCTAATGTCGGAAATCATATTTTACAATGCAAAAATTGGTGGAAGTACTGAAACATTGTAGAACTGGCTCTCAGATTTAACCTAAAACAGCACTCAAGCGAGCGCAAAATCTGAAGCTTCTTAGTATTGCTGAATACTCATCTGGTTTTGAGACCAGCATTCCACCAACCATTACTGTCTCCCTCTTCATTAGGGTAAACGTTATTCTCAGTCCTACTCATATGCACATATAAAGTGAAGAGAATTCTGTTTTATTTGTCTTTCTGTCTTCTGCTTTTTTTTAACATTGTCATGTCATAACACCACCTCCATCATCATGGTTTAAGTTTGTGAGTTCAACCTTTGTTTTAATTTTCTTTCCCTCCTTTTTTCTTGTGTGTAACTCTCTGTTCTGTGGTCTGTTTGTCACCGTTGGCTGGTGTGTGTGCGTTGGTGTGTGTCGTCATGGTGGGTGTATCTAGGTTTGGCCAGCACAGTCATTTGCACTCAACAGTTTCAAAAGATACCGCTGGTTCCCCCGGCAACGGTTGCCCCTGCCAACGCGGTAGTCAACGGCAACGACACCACGTTCCATCAGATCCATATCCTGCCTCCACCGCCTCCTCCACCACCACATTCCCATCAGCCACTGCTTCCACTTTTCACTTCCTTTGGCTATAGCAGGTCGCCCGTGACGACCCCACAGGGAGACACACCCACTGCCCCAGGTACACGCCCCCTTTTCATTATTATTATTATTATTATTATTATTATTAAAGCTTCAAGGGATGCTTTCCTGTGCTTGCTAGTTCTCAATTGGTCATGTAAGATTTTAGTTTGTGTTTAAAGAAGGCATCCATTAAAGTTTTCTGCCATGCCTCTTTATTTTTGTATTTGTATGTGTTATGCATTTTGTATATCTTTAGTTTTTCATAATTTTACATTTCCATTCTTTATGATTATATTTATTTTAAAGGCAGAGTTTACAGAGTTATGCTATACATACATTGTAGCACTGAATTCCCCTTAGTTAAGAGGAAGCAGAGAGATTACATGTGTCTTTAGAGAGGTGCAGGTGGATTTACAGTTAGCATCCTCTGTCAGCAGCTGGCTGAAGTGTTGCTCATAGTTCCCCTGGTTGTTCATAATCCAGCTCCCAGTTGAACTGTAATCTTTCACTTATGCCTATTAGTTACCTTAGCTCAACACCAGAGAGAGCAATGTAATGAGGATGGAGGGCTTTAGTGAGCTATCACTTAGCCATGCCCTTGAACACCTCTAGTTAATCACATCCATACATTCAGATGATCGGAGAGTATGGATATGTCTACTCAATGGTAATATGCAGATGCTGGCCATAGTCAAATCAGTCTGGGTTCATCTCTGGTGCAGTGGATACACTCAGGTGTGAAAAGAACTGTTGTAAGAGGAAATCTGGGCCAGGCCACTAGGGGGCGCTGTGCACTCTGTTGTCAGTTGCAAAAAAGCCACTGCTGAATTAAAATGTTTGTGGACCTCATATAAACCATAGGCCAAATTACCGGCCACAAAAATGTTGCGTTTTGGGCTAATGGGTAGTTGTATAAACGGCCCCAAAAATGTATTTAAAACATCAATCATATTTTACTTGAACGTTTATAACAAAAAATATGACTCATGACTCATTTAAGTTGTAGTGTAGTCCAGTCAGGTCAGCTGGATCCTATCTGAAGCATACACAGGCTTTTTTTTTTTCACATTGAAAGAGCCCATATGTTATTAGAACAGATTTGACGCGGTCTCTGTGACAAAGTGTAGTGCGGTCAGCCCAGCTGGAAAAACAAAGCTTATCATATTTATTTATGTTGGTTTGTAGTGTAGAGTTATATAGAACGGTGGGAAGAAAATATACTGATCACTATGGACAAATGGGCCTTTTTCTTAGTTCAGATCTGTTCATTTTTATTGCTTTCTATTTAAGTTAAGTGTCTTGTTTGTTGCACTTTCTTTCCTCCCCTTTTCCTCTCTGTGTATCACCTCTGTCCCACTTGCTAGATGGCCTGCACCTTTACACTCCAGAAACACCCACCTTCACAGCACACTGTACTGTGTTTTGTGTTGTGTCTGTCCCACCTGTTCTCCTCACACTTCACCTACTTACCTCGCACTGGCACCTTCTCCTACTTTTAGTCTGATTGTGTTGCATGTTGCAAACTGACTGCAAGCATAGAGTATAGCTGAAAACATTCAAACAATGAATTCCTGAAAGATGTCAGAATGACCACATTGTTGGTTAAAATATTTTAAGTAATGGGGTTCATCTAAATGTGTGGGGCTGGAGCTGTGGCAGTAGCTGAGATTGAGCAAGATTTTTCCAGAACAGTTTATAGTTTGTAATTGATAAATTTATTTGACAAGTTAATATCATGGTGAATGGCAGATTTCACTCCAGGTTTAGCAATAATTGTTTTGTTATTGATATTTTCCAGTATACTGTATTGTGCAGCTCTATGTTAGTAATTTGGGTTTGTTTATGGGTGAGGATTCTAATGCTTCACTTTGCAATTTTAAAAAGTTAAATATTAACTTTTGTGTAAGCCACATAAAAATAAATATTAAAATGTCATGTTTTATGCAGGTATGGTTTTACTAACAACTGTACTATTGTATGAATGGGAACCTTCTGTGGATGCCATTTTGATTTCTTCAAATTATATTTATTTATCCTGTACACTGATTTGGAATGACCAAATTGGGCATAGACTTAATATTTAAAACTTTTAACAAACATAGTAAGATGTCTGTAAATAAGATGCACAGTTTTGCTCTGCTGGTGGATTCTGAAATGGCCACTGAAGGACTTGTGTCATTACTGAAAAGTATATTCAAATGTTTTTCTAAAGTACTGTTGGTCACACATATAAACCATTGATAAGTGCTTATAATGGTTTATGACACTCTCCAAATGCACTACAGCAGCACCATTCTGAAAGGCCTACATATATAATCACACACTTCTGGATGCATTATATATGTACGTGTATGTACATGATGGCATATATGTGTATATACACAAATAACCATGTTATGGATTGGTTTATTAGTATATGAATGTTTTTATATGGATATATATGTATATCTATATATGCTGTATTTCTCTGTGTTTGTAAGTGTGCTGCTGTGTGAAATGAAAGTGTGGTGAATTTGAGCCTTAACCTAAAACCTTCCTTAATCCGACCTTTAACCCAACGCCAGGCCCCCACTGGCCCCTTTGATACCCTTATCAATCCACATAGATGGTTCACCGATGGACTCCTCTAGCCTTTATTTCCACTCCTGTAGTGCTCTGGATATTACAGATCTGAAGGACTGCCATTGTTAATTTGAAGACAAGATTTTTACCATCTATGAAAATGATAATATAATAAAATTTTCTAAAAAATCAAGGGACTTAAAAATATTAAAACATGATCTACGTTTGTGAATATGTAAAATTAAGCCTAAATAAGCAAAGCTGTTGGAAGGAATATTATTGATGTAGTGTATCGTAGCGTAGCATAGTATAGCATTGGTTAGTATGGTTAGGTATAGCATGATATAGAAGTACTATTGTGTAGTTTCGCATTACTATCCTCTGCAATCATTTTGAAAATATTGCTATACCCCTGTTTTTTTGCATTAGATTTGGCCAGGTTTAATGTCACTAAAATATTAGCCACTAATACCAACTTGAAGGCAGGTGAATTCGCATTCTTCTCAGCAGAAATAGGGTGTGAGCCCTCCCAGAGCAGCATAGGGGCCATCCCGCAGCTAACAGTGGTGTTCTGTGTTGAAGGTTGTCGCGGCTCAGAGGCCAGTCCTCACAGCTCTCCCACCCCGTCCAGCGGGCCCCATGGAGGCTCCAACGAGGAGATCTGGGTACTGCGCAAGCCCGTGGCAGGTAACTGAGCCCGGGACCCCCCCCGCCTGGTGCCCCCCTCCCCCCCCGACTCTGCCCACAGGCTCAAACAGTATCTGCCTTAACTGTTCTATTTTCACTGCCTCCCCGAGAGTTCAAACCATCTGCCCATTTGCGCCATTAGGACTGAGTCGCTGAAAAGGCTTTCAGATACTCTTTGACCCTAGCGCCTCTGGTAGTCTGCCATATCTTTTTTCCATTGAAGCTTAGAGGGACTCAGTTGCCTTATGTGTAGGACTCCAGCAGCCATCCGCATCGGTCTATAGTCTTGTCTTTCCAGATGGATGTATGAAAATGTTATGTATGAGCAAAATCAAAACTGAAAAACAGAACAAAAGCAATATAGCAGAAAGAGAGCGATGTGTGCGAAAAGTGTGTCTCGTGGAATACACTTGTCGCCATGTCATCCATCACCCTGTCTATTGGTCCATGTCTGACGTCGTCTGATATGTCCATTTAACCACATGCTGCCCAGTGCATTTTAATGGAGAGTCACAGTCATTTTGTGTTGGATCTGCGCTAAAGCACTAAATGTGTGTCCATGTGTCTTGCTTGTGTCTTGTCTATGGGGTGGATGGCTGGTGTGTTGCAGGTGGAGATCGCAGCAGTCTGGGCAGTTCTGGCAGTGTGACCAGTGTGAGGTCGTCAGGCAGTGGACAGAGCGCTGGAAGTGCTCCACACATCCTCCATGCGCAGGCTGAAGGGGTTAAGGTACAGTGCCCATAATAGTTATTCAGGAATTAACAAATGCCCACTGCCCTAAACAACACACTAGTACGTGCAAGAAATAGAGTAAAGCAATGTACTGTGTGTTAGCGCCAAAGGTTAGCTACTCCCACTGGTCCAACATTATGGCGACTGAGTACGTGTTCTGCTGCCAGTGGGTAGCTAACATTAGCAATGAGGGCTGGGCACGTTAACGCGTTGTTATCTTGTTAACCCACTAATTAATTAACCCCGATAATTATTAATAACGCAAGTTATGGGTCTGTCACGAAAGAGCCAGTTTACAGACCGGATCCCATCAGTAGCCGTGTGTTTGTCTCTCTTTCAATCTCTCTGCACAAAGTGCTGCCGTGACAACAGGCAGGGGGCTGGGATGCATTCGCAAACAGGGGCACGCAGGACAGAGGAAGAGTACACAGATCCGATGGTTTTGACAATGCAGACTTTTAGCTTCCTAACAGTGTTTGCTTCATGTAGATCGGCCCAGGACTCACTGAGATACAAACCACTAAAGTCTTACAACCGTTAATGATATTAAATATAGCCTGTTAAATAAACGGCTAATTAATAATTAATAATAATTAATAAAAGGCTCATTAATGCTATCGACGACAACAAGCATTGTTTTCAGATTATATCGATGTTTTATTTGAAAAATTACCAAAAATTAGTTTTTTTCATCCCATAACTTTTTTGATAGTCATATAAGGGAGAGAGAAGAGAGCAGCAGCAGCAGGGGGACAGCAGGAGGGGCAGGAGTGAGACTTTGGAATTAAAAAAAAATAAGTCCAGCTCCAAAGGTAAAACAAAAAAGGTGAAAATATAGGCCTAGCTGTATCTGATGTAGTGCTCTTTGTTTGCAAAATAATTATTTTTTTATATTATTATTATTTGGGTGTCAGGCAACCAGGTCAAAACTGCACATGGCTGAATTGTAAAAGCTACAAGTTATCAAATAAAGACCCATTTAGGAGCTGGAAGAGCCCGATTACATTATTGATTGAATTTTACAGCAAGGCTGCGATTAATCACAAAAAAATCATGCGATTAATCGCAATTAAAAATTGTAATCGTTGCCCAGCACTATTAGCAATATATTCACCTGTGCAATAGTTCTGGATGTACTCACTAAAAGCTTGAAGCTAGTCAGAGAACACTTTACACATTACCATGGTAGACACTAATTTATTCACAGAGAATTATGCAAAAATGCATTTGTTGCTGCAATTTTCTTTCCAGTGTTTGTTCTTAAATCACTGTACAACTTAATGGCCTGACAATATAGTAACACATTAACATTACATTAGAACTGTATGGTAAGGGACATTTTTGGGATCTGTCTCAGTATGTTTTTTTTGTTTTCTTTTTTTATAATCCACATAAATCTATCTATCTATCATCTGTTTTCCAAAATGAATTTAAAAAGCAGTCCTTTGTATTAATGCCTGCCATTTAACCACAGATGACCTGGTTTGCTTTATTTAGTCTTTGTTATATATAAATATGAGGAGAGACACGACCGCTAGGTGATAATTATTGCTCACACCTTCTACACTGCTTGTGGTTGTTTTGAATTTATCCAGTATAATGTTTTAAGATGCAGAGGCATGTGTTTTAAATATACTCTCTTTTCTGTTTGCAGCTACTAGCCACCGTACTGTCACAGTCTGCCAAAGCCAAGGAGCACTTAATGGAGCAGTCTAAATCTGTGGACCAGACAGGTACAAACTTCAGTTCAAATGTGTGTTTCCCGCAGAATATTGGTCAATTAAGGTGGTTACCAATTCTTTGTGCCTCAAAATTGTGTTCCAACTATTTTGTTATTGTTATTTATAGACCACATTTACAACCCCTAAAAACCTCATAAAGTTTACCTAACATAAACACTGCATCACAAAAGCATCAAAAGTTCTTTTGGCAAATAAACATTTTTTTTTTTAAATATTTTTTACATATTATATATACATATTATAATACTTCTGAGAAAGTATATTGAATGGTAGTCAAGGTCGTAGGTAGTTGTTACGAAGTGCTGTGGGAAACCCTGAACTTTATCTTGTGAAGATCATTTCAGCAACTTTTTCCTCTTTTATATGAACTATTTACAAGGGTGTTTGTCACAGTACAGTGCCATACTATCATGGTATTTTGGTGCCAAACGGATTTGTATTGCAATTTTTATATATATTTGATACAACAACAAGTATTGTGATTTGATATGATCAGTTACTGAGATATTTTCTCCTTAAATTCAAGTTTACTTATAGACATTGTAGTAACATAAAGACATCAAGTAATGTGGTGACTGGGGTTACAGTGGCTCAGGTGGTTGAGTACTTGTCCTGTAACCCTAAAGTTGACAGTTCAAATCCCACTCTTTCCAGTTCTGTTGTTGTATCCTTGGTCTTAAGTTTTTCTGCAAAATGATTGGATAAACTTGGGAATTCATTTTATGTTAATGATAGCAAGTTGTCCAGGTCCTGAGGCAGCAAAGCAGCCCGAATCCATGATGCTCCCTCCATACTTCACAGTGGGGATGAGATTTTGATGTTGGTGTGCTGTGCCTACTTTTCTCCATACATAGCTTTGTGTGTTCCTTCCAAATAACTCAACTTTGGTTTCATCTGTCCACAGAATATTTTGCCAGTAGTGCTGTGGAACATCTAGGAGCTCTTTTGCAAATTTCAAACGTGCAGCAGTGTTTTTTTGGACAGTAGTGGTTTCCTCCATGGTAGCCTCCCATGAAGTCCATTCTTGTTCAATGTTTTACCTATTGTAGATTTGTCAACAAAGATGTTAGCATGTGCCAGAGATTTCTGTAAGTCTTTACCTGAACCTCTAGGATTCTTCTTCACCTCATTGAGCATTCTACGCTGTGCTCTTGCAGTCATTTTCATAGGACGACCACTCCTAGGCAGCGTAGCAGCAGTGCTGAACCTTCTCCATTTATAGACAATCTGTCGTACCGTGGACTTATGAACATCAAGGCTTTTAGAGATACTTTTGCAAGCCTTTCCAGTCAACAATTCTTACTCGTAGGTCTTCTGATAGCTCTTTTGTGTGAGGCATGTTTCACATTAAGCAATGCTTCTTCAGAATGGCAAACTCAAAGCTGGAGTGTGTTTTTTATTGGGCCGGTTCACTTAAACCACTCCCCCAATTTTCTCACATTGATAGTACTCCAGGTTGGCTGACCCCTGACTCCAGTTAGCTCTTGAAGAGGACATTAGCCTGGGGTGCACTTACTTTTTCCACCCTGTACTGTGAATGCTGAATGTTGTTAAATGAATGTTCAATAAACACATGGAAACATATAATTTTTTTGGCAGCATTAGTTTAAGCAGACTAATGTTGTGACTTAGATGAAGATCAGTTTACATTTTATGACCAAATCATGCAAAAATCCATGCATTTCCAAAGGGTGCACTTTTTCTTTCATCTGCATATTGTATTGACAAAGTATTGACAAGACACGTCGATAAATCAGCCAATGGCAGCATTCCCTATTCAGGAGCATGTAAATGCCCTTGTTGGTATTCTCTAACATGGTCATAACAAATAATCTTTAATAATAAAGATGTCTTTTGTTACACTATACTAAGATGATAAACAGTAAAGATAGCTTACTGCCCGTTTAAGAAGCCATAGGCCTAGATTGAGTGAGGCTATGTGATAAAATGAGCAGTCGTGATCTTAAAATGCCAGCAGGTTACTTGTGCTCCACACATACTGACTGACCAATCTGGGCTGGTTTAACTGACAGATGGCCAACACAGGGAAAGTAGCAGAACGTGTAGAGGCTATAATATGCCAGAAGTGTATAAAATCCACAATCTGATTGGTCCATAGAAATAGATTGACATGATATTCAGTTGCTTAGATAGTGGATAGATAAGTAAGGAAACTCATTTGCCCATCTCTGTTTACCCTGAAAGCGTGACTGCATACAACTGTCCAATGGTTTGTCTCCCTGCAGGTTCGGCCAGTTCCTCGCGGACAGTCGAGCCAATCAGGCTGCCCACTCCACGAAGCGCCGCCTTACGATGCCGTGCCCACCAGGAAGGGGGAGGGAGCAGGGGAAGGGAAGGTAGGACTGTCCACACTATCACAGATTGCCTCTATTCGTAACTCCTAGCACAAGAAAAATGTAGCTTCTTAGTCACCGTAATCACAACACATATTAAGACACACACACATACGACAAGATGTCCCAACGGTTCCTCTCACAACTGGCCGCGTCCGTGCTGCGAGTTTTCGGATGCAGCCATGATCCGGTAAGTGTGTGAATGGGAGATCTCCAATTTGAACTCGTTATGTTATGAATGAATGCTAGCAAATCCTGTCTTTCTCCTGCTTATCCATCCTAATTTAAATCTTTAAGTTGCAGCTTCTCTTGTTCATTGCAGTATTTTTTCTTTTGCGAAAATATAATTTGTGGGTACAGTCACCTCAGGCAAACAGAACTGAGCAGACATTGGCAAGCGTGTGTCTAAAAGGTAGCCAGCAGTGTGGTTGGCGTGGGAGGTTTAGCTCAGCAACAAGGAGTGTGAATGTGAGCTTACATCATGTACAGTAAAGCCATCTTGTGCAGTGGGGCGCTGTGTTTAATGTGTGTAGGACACTTAAGTTCACATTGCATTGTCTCATTTTAAAAACTGTGAAGCATATTTCAACAGCAGGTGGTTGTGTATGTAGTCACTGCTTGTGTGTTGTGACGTGTGTGGTATCATGGAGTCCATAGTCACACTGCCATCTGTCAGTCCTCATTCCTCAGCACTCCTTAACATTTGAACATGCCATTGTTAGGAGGGGGGAAGAGTGACAGATTTGAAAACCTATAAGCCATGAAGGATATAAGAGGGCAAGGTTAGTGTTAAAAGCATAGAGAAGAGGAAGTGAGCAGCATGACAGGACGTGGGAGGAAGCCATGCACTACTAGCTCTGGAGCTGTCACCCATCAGCATGAAGTACTTCGCCTTCCTGCTGCTATTAGCCAACTTACACCTGGACTTACTGCGGGAAATGTTTGCAGATAAGAAAAAATAGAGCTGTAATAAAACAAAAGAAAAGCTCTGTGCTAGTAGTAGAAGTAATCTATTCCACAGCTAATTTTCTGAATTGTGTCCTGAATACATTCTAAAACACAGAAGCAATGACCCTGACACCTCCTCCCCTAATGTAGCCTCCTAAGCCTTATTCTAGATTACTTTGAGTCCTGTGGAATGTATATTTTTGTCTATAATCTGTTATTCATTGTCTTATGTCTCTCAGTCACAGTAAAGTCCATTTGGGGCTGTGGTGCATTCACCAGCTGTAATAACTCTGAAAAATTAACATTCAACTGGTCAGCTAATGACATTTCTACTGGATGTGACTTTATCAGCTAATTAGTAGAACTCACCTCAAGCTGTCAACTGTAGAATTAGTTAAGATTGCATAAAAAAGTAGAAATGTTAAAAATAGCAGCGCCAATATAACTGCATAGCATAAATTACAGTAGTATTCAGTAGTATATACCCCATATGGCTAAATATGTTGTGTTGTTAAATTACGTTTAAATTGGACCCTATTAATGAAATATTTATTTAAAGCAAGCTTTTATATTGTTAATGGTGTGGCCCACTAAAGATGATGTGAGTGAAATAAAAAGTTATGTTAAACATGCACGTTACTGGCTTTTGTTTGTCAATGTATTTTAAAAACATTCCCTGGCTTAACATTGGTTCCATTCAAGAAATAAGTGCCTATTTTTTGTCAAGTTGAGATTGAAGAGTTATTTATGCTGTTAGGAAAGGCAGTGCCTAACTCCTTCCTGACATGAGCCTGGGTTCCACCACAGGGCCAAGTGGTCAGTGCACACACTATGCTATGATTTAATAGCTACCAGACAAAAACGTGTCATTAAAAAGTGAGCAGTGGCCCTTGTGTGGCCCAGCTTGACCCTGCGGAGGAAGACTGGCACACACAGATGTGGAGCCAGTGACAGCATGCCCCCTCTCTTCTCTCCCGTAGAGCTCAGAGGCCGTTGTCCAATGGCTGAGCGACTTTCAGCTGCAGGTCTACGCTCCAAACTTCCTGGGCGCGGGCTATGACCTGCCTACCATTAGCCGAATGACCCCAGAGGTAAGGTCACAGCACCCTGCCCCTGAACGCAGAGAGCTCACAGCCACCTCCAAGGACCACAATGGAACAAGTCTGCAGTTAGACTTGATTTGTGACGTCCTTGATGTCGCTCAGATGCATGCATGACACTGCCTTTAAAATTCCCAAGGTGTAAAGCTTGCAGTGCAAGTTCTGTTTAAGCACCATTTCTACTGGTATAGTATGGGTCACTTTGTTAAAAGGACTACAAAGCATTTCAGAAAACTGTACCCTACCCTACTAATCACTCAGCTTTTGGTTTCATCAGTGTGGTCCACTTTTCAAGGCGTGGCGCTACAGTCCGTTGGTAGGACAATAGAGAATAAACTTGTAACCATCACTTTGTTGTCAAACCTCTGACACTCCCATAAATGTCTGTACTGCCACACCAATGGTCAAACTGACCGCAGATTGAATAAAAGCAGGACAAGATCAATTTCAGTGGGTTGTGAGATCACAAATCTCATATGAATCCTGCTGCCTGCTACACAAGGTAAATAGAGAATCCTTGACTGGGCAAAAATTACAGTAAATAAAATAATGGTTAATTAGTACCGCTATTAATGCTAACAGATAGATAAATGACCTGACATAGAATCTGCAATTTAAAAGCTGAAATTATCGGCGCAAATCTGGTGATGGTTTATGGGCTTTAGAAATGCACAGGAGCACTTAGTGGTTTAATGTGTCTATGTAGAGCTCTGAGACCGAGCGTTTTCAGCCCCTGAAAAAGGGACGGCCTTAGCATACAGGATTCCTCAAACAGGCGTGAATGAAACAAAATACTACTCTAGGTATGTTTAAGCAGGTCTCTTTAGGTGTTAACAGTACTAAACTGACCAATACTGTGCCACTAACTGGAAATGTACTTGATATTGCCAATGGGCATGTGTGCAATGTGTTAATTGAACACCTCTGTAAGCTAACTAACTTAATCGATCACTGGACCTAAACAATGACAAATGGCAACAATATCTTTGCATAGTTTAAGTTTATTGCCCAAAAGTTATGCTGGAAATTGAAGTACTAAATATTTTGCGAGGCAAAAGCAAACATCTCATGCATACCCCAATATAACCATTTTGTTTTGACAATAACTCTATGTAAATTAATGTTGCCAAACAGTGAAAAAAATTTATGTAAATCACAATCTAGATTTGCTTAATAAATATTCCCTCAATGCACCTACCTCATTCAACACTGCTGCCGCCTGGCAAACAACACCGATGCCACATTCACCTAATACAAATAATTTATGGCATCTATAAATTATTTGTACAAAAATCTACACTGGTCCCGGCTGTGCATGCTGAAAGAGCTGAAATGAGGTTTGGTAGTGAATAAGCAGGAGAACACTAGGACTTTCTGTATTTTTGCATTATCTATTCTACATTAATAACACAATCGTCTCTCAAAATATTTTATATACAAATTAAATGCTTCTTTTTCACGGCAGACATTTGCTTTTGCATTAATTATAAGTTTGGCACATTTTTCCGCACTTTTCACCCTTGACTGGCAGAGCCTTCATCAAATGCCATGCTGTTTCTTTGTTTTTCTGCTGAGTGCGTGTTTGAAAGACAGAAAGCCTCGGAGCGTATTTGAATACTGACAAAAGTCTTCTATAATTTACTGAATTGAATGTCTGTGTGCGTAGGACCTGACAGCTATTGGAATCACAAAACCCGGTCACAGAAAGAAAATCACTTCAGAGATTAACAAGATGAGTGTGACGGAGTGGTTGCCTGAGCAGAAACCAGTAAGTAAAAGTCTATACATATATACTGTGCCTATATGACCTGCCTGTTGAGTACACTATGTTTCTGGCACCCCTACAGGATAGTCTAGGCGAATGGCTGACTGCTATTGGTCTAAGCCAGTACCACCAAGTTCTAGTGCAAAATGGTTACGAGAATATCGACTTCATCACCGACATCACCTGGGAGGACCTACAGGAAATTGGCATCACCAAACTTGGTAAGATGAGTGAACAAAAGCTATTAATTCAATTAAATTCAGTTCAATTCAATTCAGTTTTATTTGCATAGCCCAGTATCACAACAAAAGTCACGTCAAAGGGCTTCACAAACAGTTAATCAAACATAAACACACAATCAGACTTAACACACAATCAACACAAACAATAACTACACTAAACTAAGCAGACCCAGGACACTCCTGTCCTTAGACCCTCCTTCTCGGTAAGGAAAAGCTCCTAAAAAATCCAACTGTGGGTAAAAAAAAAAAAATAAGAAACCTTATGGAGACCACACTGAGGGAGAGATCCTCTTCCAGGACGGACAGGCAACATGTGTCTAGGACTGTTAGTTCATTAGCTCATCTGTAGGATCATAGTTCAGGTCTGTAAGGATGCAGCAGGTGGGCCTCATCCAGACAGGGGAGTGGGGGTGAGGTAGGTCCAGGAAGTCCATAGGTGAGTACAAATGTAATACTTGTTAGCCATTGATGTTCAGTGTGGTAATGAAATCTAACGTATGCATTACCTGTCTCCAACTCTGGGCCAGACCAATTACTCTTTGACCTCAGCTTTGGCTGAGCTCACCACAGATGCTTACTAACCATTAAAAATCATGTTTTAACTTCAATCAACACAAACAATAACTACACTAAACTAAACAGACCCAGGACACTCCTGTCCTTAGATCCTCCTTCTTGGTAAGGAAAAACTCCTAAAAAAAAAAAACAGCTGTGGGGAAAAAAAGAAGGAACCCTTGGAGCCCATATTGAAGGAGAGATCCTCTCCCAGGACGGACAGGCAGCATATGTCTAGGACTGTTAGTCCATGAGCTCATCTATAGGATCATAGATCAGCTCTGTAAGGATTCATGTAGACGGGAGTAAGGGTGAGGTAGGCTGAGGAAGTCCATAGGATGCAGCAGGTGGGCCTCCTCCGGACATGTGAGTAGGGCGAAGATAGGGGTCAGCTAAGATCCAATCGTCACTGGGACATCTGCCAGCAGCCAGGCATCTGAAACAGTCCCCACTCCCCCAGAGGGGAGCAGGGCTTCTACCTGTGTAGAGTATTCTGAACAGTTCACGTGCTGCATGTGATGAGTTCTCTCTGAGGGGAGGTGTATGAACAGTTTATGTGCTGGCTTGGATGGGTCCTTGTGCCTGAGAGTTCTGAGCTGTGCACTGGCTGGATGTGATGTTTTTTCTATCTTAGTCGAGTAGTGTGAACAGTTTACATACTGGATGTGATGGGTTCTTCTCTCTAAGAGTGAGGGATGTCCACAGTTTGTGTGCTGGGTGGGTATGTATGTGCCTAGGAGGGCTGAACATTTCACTGGCTGCTGAGTATGAACAGTTCATGTGCTGGATGTTAAGGGTTCTTCTCTTTGAGGGGAAAGGTATGAACAGTTTGTGTCCTGGATGTGATGGGTTTTTGTACAAGCTGGGATTTGAGAATGAACTCTGTATCAAGGTATTTTTTCTGTCTGAATACATTTTTTTAATTACATTAAAATGCACAAAGCTTTATCTCCCCCTAAAGTACTTGCACTGCAAATCTGAAATCTGAAATAAATTCTATATGAACTGTGATTGTTGTAGGCCACCAGAAGAAGCTGATGCTGGCAGTGAAGCGCCTGGCTGAACTGCAGAGAGGTACAGATGGACGAGGCTCTTTGAGAAAAAAGCCCCCACCAATCACACAGCAGCAGGAGGTTACATCTATAGACAGCCCTCCCCCAGAAGGTGAGTCAGAACATTATTAGTGCTGTATATGAGGGGTAACTGCTTATGAGAAAGTCAACTGGACACAAAGAAAGCAAGGAATGGTTGGCTGGGCGTAGGAATTCACAGTACAGCACAATGAGCTGCGTGAGTTAGACAAGCTCTGGTTTTCTGACTTGGTTAAGTGCAATGGTGGGTCCTTAACTATGTCCTTGGAAGCACCAACCATTTTAGTATTTTAGTTTTAATTAAGCAAATTAATAGTGTGTTTTCTGTCTTCTCCAGAGCTGATGTCTCCTAAGATGAGCACCTTCCAGGACAGTGAGCTGAGCACTGAGCTCCAGAATGCCATGACCCACTCCGGTCCAGAGGTAAAAGCCCAGCGAACGCGCACTCTCAGCAGGGATCACGACGAAGCTGTGACTGCCGGAGGACCCCCCAAGAAAGAGGCACGCACCATGAGGCAACAGAGCAGCCAGAGCAGCACTTCCTCCTCTCACCGGGGAAGCGTGTCCTCCCAGGGCAAGCATCGGCACTCCCACTCCCAGCCGGCCCCCCCTTACACCCCACCGCACACCCCAACCAAGACCAGGACCTCCTCTTCCTCGTCCACGTCTTCAGCTCAGAGTACAGCGTCCCCACAAGCCAAACCCAGAACTTCTCCTCAGCTCAGCCAAGGGGAAAGACCTCAGTCTCCCCGTACACAGCCCCCGCAGTCCCCTACTCATCGAGCGCCATGTAACCAACAACCACAGCAAGTACAGGAGAATGCACAAGTGCCTCTCTTGTGTCTACCCCCAGAGCAAGAGGTCATTGAAGAGGAGAGCACCGAGGTCCTCCAAATGAGACGCACCCACAGTTCTAACCGCCACGCAGTTTCTGACGGGGAGTGTGACGAGCGGCCAGGAGAAGCAATAGTCCAGAATTCTACCGCAGTTCGACCGGAAGGAGTGAAGTACGCCACGGTCACCCATCGCGTCAGTCGCAGCCATTCAGCCCGCAATCAGGACAGCAAAACTCTAAACCACACTAAAACTCAATCCATTGCCCTCAGACAGAAGAAGAAGGGACCCCCGCCGCCCCCACCCAAACGCTCCAGCTCAGCCATATCCAGCTCGAATTCTAACCTAACAGAGGCGAACTACACAGCAGCCCACCCACACCACCACGGGGGGTATGCTGGACGTGCCCTACCACCAGCAGAGGAGGGCCAGCGATCTGGGGGTGTCTGTGGAGAGCGGCGGAGTGGTGGAGACGACCAGCATGGGCAGTGTGAGGAGCATCGCCGCCATGTTGGAGATGTCGTCCATAGGGGGCGGAGCTAAAGGAATGGCACTGCAGAAGAACTTCCTGCAGGTATGGTTACAGTTAATGCAGCACTATGTAGCCTAATTTCACCTTTTAAGACTGGTGAAGTAGGTCTTGAGCCCTTCACATTCTAAATAGGCTTTATGGGATTTGGATATGGGACACTTTACAATGGCATTTAGACCACAAATGTTTACAAGCCTAATAGACTACCAGCAAATGGGAGCGTCCCTTATTTCGGCACAGTTTACTAAAGCTTGTTTTCATATGTTGAACATTTAAATACTAATATAAAAATATGCAATTATAAAGCATAGATATCATCTTGGAAAAAGAAAAAAAAATCAACCTTTAACTTAAAATGTATGATGCTAGGTGCTGTATAATAACTAGATTACAAGTTATCTTTGAAGCTATAATGATATGCATGTACTACAAATATACAGTATGTCACAACTTTAAGGCTGTTGGTTTAACATTTTTTACACTCTCTATTGATTAGTAATTGAGGCAACTTGAGTGACCTAATCAGAGAGATTATTATGTGTGAAATTACCTTAACCCTCCTACACCCCTAAGACATTTTTTGATGTTTTGCATATGTTTTTTGTGGATAACTTTTGCTGTGTTGATTCAAATGGCATAGATTTTGCCTCAGGTGTGTATTTTTGGATGAAATTTCAGATTTTTTTTTTTTTTTTTTTTTTCAATATCCTCTTAAAAAGGTGTCAAAAATAGTTACACCTTTACCCCAGACATTTTTTGTGCCATTGACTCCCATTAAAATGACATTTTTATAATACACTATCACTGCAATATAATCTCACATTTTTGTCAGGTATTTCATGGATTCATGATAGTGAGGGATTGGAATTTTAGTTTTTATTGTTTTTTACTAGGTGGTGCCATTTCTCCATATATGGTAGACAGAGGAATAATTTGGAGATGGCCCCATTAGTGTTTGTATAAATGATCAAGTCTACAAGGCAAATTAAAAAACATTTTTTGAACTAAAATATTTTGGGTGTGTTTTAGGGTTGTCATAAATTGGTGTGAAAGTTTTTGTTGAGAAATTAGTTTGTTTTTGTTTGCGTGAGCACAAATCCAAAATGTAGTTCTTACAGAGATGTGCACATCAGGGCAAAGTAGAAAAAGTGCCCAGATTGAGCAGAAGCCTTGTTTGTGCTGGATGTGTATGCGCCACATAAACTGGAATTTAAGGGGTTAAATTTCATAAACAGAATTAATTTTTGCTATGTATGGTGAGGGCTGAAGTTAATCATGAACCCCCCCCCAAAAAAAAAAAAAATTTGAATTATCTATTATACAATTTTTCTATGGCAGTGCATTTTTTTGCACCTTAGGACAAAAGGTGTGACTAAAAATGTTTCATACGGCGCTACACAAAAATTTGAAGTCGATCATTGTAACCATGAAAAAAAAATTGAATTATTAACCATTAAATCATTTTTCTACAGCAGTCTTTATTGGTGCATTTTTTGTGCTTAGGGCGAAAGGTGTGACTAAAAAGTTAGGGCTGTAGGAGGGTTAAAGAGGCTGTATTATGCTTTTAGCAATGCATGTTTTACAACCTTTAAAAACATGGTCTGACTAAAAGATAAGTTGGTAAAGATGGTACAAGTTTCAATAAACAAGTCTCTAATGGTGCCATAAAGAAATAGGTGAGGAGACCAACAGAGTGCAGTTTTGTAGTTCTTTTTTGAACAAAATCAGAGAAACTTTTTGCATGATGCCATTTTAGAAAAAGATTTTAAAAATCTTTGGAAACAGAGCTGTACAGAGTTTTGTGGATAAATGAATGAGAGCAGAATGGACGTAGTGGGCTTGTTGATTGGTCAGTGTTTCCTGAAGTGGGCAGGGGTTTGTGTGAGAGCTGAAGGTTTGTGGAACTGAGCGTTCTGAGGTCTCAGAAACTCGGCACTAGAGAATACAGCATTACTCAAACGTGAGTGAAACAAAACACAATTCCAGGTCTGTTTTTGATGAGGGAACATTATAACACGGCAAAAAGCAAGTTGATTTTGCATAATATAGCCCCTTTAATTTCAGTCTTTGTTTAATTCTAAATTTAGCCCTAGTTTAAACTTGCTTTATTCCTTCACTTTTTATTCATTTAGCTTTGACTGGACTAAGTTAGATGTTATAGGTGATGGAATAAGTGCACATGATATAAATTAAAATAATAATAATAATAATAATAATAATAATACATACAATGCACTCATACCTGTTGTGTTATTGAGATTACGAATTCAGGGAGAGATTATAAGATTAAGAAAATATGCACTACTTTTAGAGAGTAAAATAAAACTCCCAATACATTTTTGTTTTTGTACAGACAATGTTCACATTCACATCTAACCTTGATCTAACTTGTGTTCTCAGGTTGGTAAAGGTGGTCGTGAAACCATTGGTCTGGACGGCGAGGTGGTGAACCGCCGCAGGACCATCAGTGGCCCGGTCACTGCAGAGCTGGTGGCTGCAGCCATGAGAGAACAGCCTCTGATCGCCTTCACCCCCAACGCCATACCCCCGTCTGAGGCCTCCCCGAACCAGCCGTCCTCCCCACACCCCCCCTCCTCGCCCCACCCCGGCTCCGGAGGCAGTGGCAGTGGGAGCTCATCAGAGAACCTCCCGTTCGCAGAGGAGGGCAGCCTGACCATCCGGCGACAGGGACGAGCAGAAGGCGAAGGACAGGTAACTATTGATAAATGTTACTACTACTCTATCTCTCTAACTACCTCTGTCTATCTGACTACTCTGTCTGTCTCACAATATATTGCTTGCAGCATGTCACAATATATTGAGTCATTTTTTATTTTGCATGGTCATCCCTCATGCTACCATTTATGAACATTGTTCATTGTAGGGCTTCACAATAAATGACAAAATTCTAAATTATTCATTTAAACTGTGACCTGACTAGATCTGATTCATCTCTACATTCAGTTTTAGATTAGACATAAATCTTTTAGACCTGTTGTAGTTTTTGGTTTAGCCTTCCGTTGTACTAGTTTAGTTTTAAGGTGCTTTTATGCCAGGTCTATTTCAGTCGAGCTCTAGTTTAACAGCCTGTTTCGTTTGTGTGATTCGAATATTGGCGTTGTGTAAAGTCCTTTAGGGTGTGTTTACACTTGCCGGGTTAAGTCAACTTTAATCAAACCCTGTCATGTTTCCTTTGAAAGTCTAATTTGTTTGTGGAGGTGTAAATGTTCTGGTGCAGACCAAAGAACTGAACTCTGGTCCATCTGAAATTGGAGGTCTGAGTACAGTACGGACTTATGGACTAAACTGTTAACCAAAAAAGGCATAAAACACAAAACATATGCGCATCTAATGTAAATATGAGGAAAAATGACAAAAAGAGTGGATATACTGTAAATAAAATATTTGTATTTGAAAATGTTGCTAACATAAGCTGACAAATGTAACAAAAAACACTGCCAAAACAACACAGATTTTATATGACTCATCAGAGACAGTCCTCTGAACTTAATACTTCATTAAATATTTATGAAAGCCTGACATATTATTATTGGGATATATGGAGCTGAAGAGACCGACTTTTGGCCAGTAGATGAGCAGGAGTTTTTTTAAAAGTTTCTCCACAGTTTCTCATCAGTAAATATGGATGCACAGCCCCCTTCAGGCGCGGGGTGTTACTGCTCATTCAGTCAGTTTAGTTTGTTTGACAGAGCTCAATATGAACTCAAACCAGACCAATTACATCAACAATACAGGTGCAGACTTTTGTCCTTGATGGCACAGAGTTGTGTGGACTGTGTAAGTGTGGATACACCCTAAATTCCCAGCTGAACCCAGTCTATTACAGTATGTGTGAAAACAACCTTAAATTTACTAGTCCTTAAGACCCACAATGTGCCCAAGTTCTGACTTAGCTTAGGCCTGTGTTGGACCCAGCGATGTTCTAGTTTAGTGGGAAAGCCTGTCACTTTGGCCATGAAGTTCTTATACTGACCCTATATCTTACAATGGTAACAAACCCACTAAAGATACCAGAATATCAGATCCAAATCCACACCAAACAATCGTTTGTTCTTTCACTGACTCCTTGTGGCTTTGGCCTTGTCTTGCAATGATACAGAAAACCCCGTAACATTTAATTTTTTCCTTAGTCCATTACTGACCTGAACATTTTAACTGGATCTGACCCTTACTTTTGTAAGTAATCTCACTAATAGACAACAACAACAACAACAAACCAACAAACCAAGTCAGCAAAAACATGACCTTCTTAGTGGAGGTAAAGATATCCTAGTCTTTTAAAACATTTTAACAGGGCCTTGAAAGATGCTGATCCTGTTATTGTCATTTTCAAATTCATTATCACTTATTGTATGATTTTTTTTTTTATATATTGCGCAGCCCTCTATTTTTGATCCTTTGCAACACACTACACTGCTGTGTTACACTATGTCTTATGCATTTCATGCTTTTTAAATTTCTTTTCTGTATTTCTCATCTTGCTCTTCCATGATATAAGTAATAATGCTTGCTTTGTTTCTACTGATCATATTTTATAAGTTATATATACTATGTAGAAGTGACGTTTTAATTGTGTGATACAGAGGCATGAGTATCAAAGCCTCTTTAACAATTAAAACATCTAATGCTTGTCTGACATGTATAACCTACTTATGCCATGGTCAATTAACAACAATATTAAATATATGTAATCAAATATTGGATAATATAAGACCATATCCCATTTGCAATATCAGTAACCTCTATAACATACCAGAGGCTTGTGATATTAATCATTACACATACACAACAACAACAAAAAAACAGTTCTAAACCAAACCCATGGTATAAGTCGAATTATACAGTATATGTTTACAATGTTTATTGATGTCATCTTTTTGTTTGCATTATCTGCTGGGGGTGTAATGGTGTAAAAGTGATGAGCATCCTGTTATTAGCCATTTACTGCTAATATAATTTATTTTATTGACAGGGGTTATCTCATTATTATTATCATTGTTTCTACTGACCATCTTAACCGCGTTTTGTTGCAAAAGCCAATTTATTTAGTAGCTGCCAGAGGAAAAAAAACTTTTTTTAATAGCAGAGATGTGGAAGTTAATAGTCCAAATTAATTATGTTTGGGAAGCTGCAGTTAAGATGGTCCTAACAACAAAATGAATTATGTGTTCAGTTTTGTGTGGGAAAATAAAGTAAGCCAATTAAAGCATTTGAGTTTTAATTGCATTTCAGAAAATGCCACCGCTTTTCTGGAAATGGGTTTGTAGAGCGTTCTGTGTGTTTGTATCTGTCTGACCTCCTCTTCACCTCTGACCTGCTCCTTCTCACTCTCTCCTATCTGCTCACCTTTTAATACTTTTGTGCATATTATATGATAATTTAAGTATATAGCAATATTTCTAGCAGTTAGGTTCAGAATTATTTGGACTTTGAATCAAGTAGTAAATTGTAAAAATGTCCTCATTTATATCTTTTGTTTCTCTTATATCGCGCCTGCATTCACCTTTTCACAATCACACAACAGTGTACTCACTAATTGGAAGCAAGTTAAGCTAAGTGTCTTGGGTAGCCAAAGTCAAGAGAGTCACAACCCTCATAAAAATAAATACAATGTGAACCCCCAAAAATAAAACTTCACTCTGTCAATTCCAAATACAAGACTATGTTGTTTTTTCTATGACTATGCTGTTTTTTCCCCATAGATTAAAAAAAAATAAAATGCAAAAAACACAACTATGCTTTAAAGTGATATTATCAAACAAATATTTAACTTTACATAATTCATTTCAAACTAAATGTATTTTTATGTACTCAATGTAGACCTCCTTTGGGTTGCATAACTTTTAAACTGAATGTGTATGGTCGGAACTTGGATAATTTGAATTTGTCTAATGTCTAAATTAGTAATGTGTGTTGTACTGTAATGCAGGTTTAGCACCTTTAGCAATGTGCATGCTAATCTCATGGGGCAGTCTTTGATGAGGAAGCAGAGGTCCTAAGATTGCATGTATTACATCTTCATATACAGTATTCGGCATTCACTTTTTAAATTAGAAACACCCACCCAGTGCAGAACGCACCCACATGTACTCCAAAGAGTGATCAGTTGTTTTTTTACTGACCCCTTGGGGCCCAAGTTAGTATTTCTGCCACTGTACCATGTGCAAAAATGCTCTCCTGGTGGAGCTGTAGAGGTCACTAACTACTGCTCGAACATTTGGAGTTGTGTTGCTGACTGATAAAATTGACTCCATCTCACAGTGCTAAAAAATCTTTTAAAATTTTTTATCCTGGACCCTCACAAAACAGGGCTTCTGCAGGGCATTAAAAAGCACAGGGTCAGATTTATCAAAGGTTTACGTGTTCGCTAAATGAATAATACATGCTAAAAGTGGAGAAAACCCAGGCGCAGCTGAGGTTAGCGTCTCTCACAGGAGCAAAATGAGCCTGGCACAGGTTTTGCTCAGGTGACTCAATGAATATGTAAAACAAGCTGTTCTCGCCAGAACACACAAAATTTAAGGCGTGGAAAATGCAAATTAAATCACTTTGCGGTCGCTGTTTGATTTATCTCGACCACGGGAGCTAAATCTGCGTGAAAATTTTGCACGTAGAAGGAGAAGGTGCAAAGGTTTTGTGGAGGAAGAGTGCAGATTTTAGAGCACAGATGGGACGTTGAAAATAAGTTAAAATGCTTTAACAGGGCATATTTATTGTATTACCATCAGCATAGCATATAGGCTGCTACTTGATATATTTTGTATAACTGTTTGAAAGGTTACTGGCTCTGACAGACAGTGACTATAATTTTATCTTTCCTCTCTTCACTTTTCTCACACAGAGGATTAAGTCACGTGACTCTGGTCAGTGCCAGAATCGCATGAGACATAGACTTTTGCGTTGCATTGCTATGGAAAAAGATCCAGTCACGCTGAGCATAGTTGTTCCCTTTATATCAGATTTGCGGCAGCAATTATTTGCACAGTTTCCCTTAGTATATCACACTTAACACGCCCTCAAATAGCAAACACTGTGCTTTAAGCTGCTCCCGCAATTTCACACCTGTCTTAGTAATAATGCCCTTAGTCTTTAAATTAATTTTGCAAAAATGTAGGCCTTAAATGAAATTAAATTTGATTCCAACAGGCATTAAAATTTGTAAATCATTTTTAAGTAAAACTGCTGACATAAATTTTATTCATCAATATAAATATTTATATTTAAATTATAATTTGCCATTTCGTACCCTACACTAGGGTGACAGATGGGTGGAACGAGTTTGCTTCCAGCAGGACCAAATTACTTAAACATAGGAGGTTTGATTTTCAACATTATTGGTGCTTTATGAATTATGTTTTTACAAAACTTTTGACAATATAATCTGCCGCTACTGTATGTTTGCGGCATTAAAAATGTTAAAAATGGCATTAAAAAGACTTTCTGATACCTGCAGGAACCCTGTAAATCTAATCATTACCGAGCTTTTCAGAAAATTAGCCCAAATCTGACCTTAATTATCTTACCTACATGCTATACTGTATTTTGGGCTTTTAGACTTCATTAGACAGGACAATAGAGCAGTGACAGGAAATCATGAAGGAGAGAACAGGAAGAGACAAAATTCAGAGTCTGGACTCAAACTCACTACTCTGAGGCGAGCTTTAGTCACTCTGTATCTCTCTACGAACTGAGCATGTGTGTTAATTGCCAGCACTCTTGCTTTTGTGTTCTAATGATGAACTTCAAAAAAATGATGTGATGATGTGGTCCTGGTCCAAATATTTGTGAACCTAACCTTTGTAGTGTAATGTTAAATGTGTACAGTACATTTCCACAGCTTGTGTCTGTACGCTTTAACTGTCTAATCTATGACTGTAGCAGATGTTGATGTTTTTGACTGTTTGTGCAAAAATCACCCCTTGTCTTGAATGTATGAATTTTCCCGTTAGTGTGTATTTTGTGTTTGTCTGCAGGGGGACCGGGAGGCCAACCAGACAGACACGGGGTACCCCCAGGAGGAAGTACCGAGCGTGGAGACCACCCCCACCCTAAAACGGCGACCCCGCAAAACCCAACCCAACGGCTCGGACTTCACCCTCCAGGAGTCCTCCACCGTCAAGCGACGCCCGAAGAGCCGCGACAAGGAACCCGACGGCTACCCTGAACTCAACACGGCCAACGGAGAGGTGAACCAGACCCCCAACACCACCCAGCCTGTCCCGTATCAGAACGGGACAGGTGGCACAGGTACGGTAAAGCGCAGGTCGGTGTCGGACGGTGTGACGGAGCAGCCTCAGCCACAGCAGCCGCAGCCTCAGAGAGAAATGGGCCCAACTCCGAGAAGGGACAGTCTGGACCAGGGCACTCCCATCGGGGGTGAGGGAGCTCCGGTCAGGAAACCAAAGCCCCCAGTCTCGCCCAAACCTGTAGTGGCTCAGATCAAGAGGCAAGGAGGACCTGTGAACCAACCACAGGGTCAACAAGGGTCAAACAAGAGGGTCCCGCTCCCAGGACCAGGGACTGAAGCCACCACAGGTAACCACTTCAGTACATCAGATATTCTACTACTTTAAAGCCAAATTGTCTCATCTGTTGGTTTCTGTGTCCTACTATTTCAAGTTTTCTTTTTCTATCTTTAGCAGAGGGCAGGAAGATCCCCCCACCGGTCTCGCCCAAACCAGCGCCCCCTCCCACAGCGCCCAAACCTGCCAAACTGCTGCACTCCTTGACCAGCCCCCCCTCCCCTACACCAGCCCCTGCTCCGGTCAAACAGCTCTCCACCGTGGGCCGACAGTCCAGCTCTCCTCCCTGCCTGCCCCACTCTAACACGCCCAGCCCGCCCAACGCCAAGTCCCCCAGCCCCATCCCGTCTGCCCAGAGTCCCCACACCCCGCAGACACCCCCCACCCCGCCGACACCCCAGACCCCGGCCACTCCTAGCCCCACGCCCCCGCCTGTCAAACCTCCCCGCTCCTCCATCGGGGGCGTGTCTGTGGACAGCGGGATGGGGACACAGGGGAGTACGGGGGTGTCCCAGTCCCCAGCCAACACCAACACAGACCTGAGTGTGGATGCTCTGGTGCAGCAGAAGCTGGAGGAGACCAGCGCTTCTCTGGCTGCAGCTCTGCAGGCCGTGGAGGACAAGATCCTGCGGCACGACGAGTGAGCAACACACCAACGCTACTACACACCTAAGCTACTACACACCAACGCTACTACACACCAACGCTACTACACACCTAAGCTACTACACACCTAAGCTACTACACACCAACGCTACTACACACCAACGCTACTACATCAGCTACTACACACCCGCTACTTACTACACACCAACGCTACTACACTACGCTACTACACACCAACGCTACTACACACCAACGCTACTACACATCAACGCTACTACACACCAACGCTACTACACTACTACACACCAACGCTACTACACTACTACACACCAACGCTACTACACTACTACACACCAACGCTACTACACACCAACGCTACTACACTACTACACACCAACGCTACTACACACCAACGCTACTACACACCAACGCTACTACACACCAACGCTACTACACACCAACGCTACTACACACCAACGCTACTACACACCAACGCTACTACACACCAACGCTACTACACACCAACGCTACTACACACCAACGCTACTACACACCTACACACCAACGCTACTACACACCAACGCTACTACACACCAACGCTACTACACGCCAACGCTACTACACGCCAACGCTACTACACGCCAACGCTACTACACGCCAACGCTACTACACGCCAACGCTACTACACGCCAACGCTACTACTACACGCCAACACTACTACACGCCAACACTACTACACGCCAACACTACTACACACCAACGCTACTACTACACACCAACGCTACTACTACACACCAACACTACTACACGCCAACACTACTACACACCAACGCTACTACTACACACCAACACTACTACACGCCAACACTACTACACACCAACACTACTACTACACACCAACACTACTACTACACACCAACACTACTACACGCCAACACTACTACACACCAACACACGCCAACACTACTACACACCAACGCTACTACTACACACCAACGCTACTACTACACACCAACGCTACTACTACACGCCAACACTACTACACGCCAACACTACTACACGCCAACACTACTACTACACACCAACACTACTACTACACACCAACACTACTACACGCCAACACTACTACACACCAACGCTACTACTACACACCAACGCTACTACTACACACCAACGCTACTACTACACACCAACACTACTACACACCAACACTACAGCTGTGTAGAGAATAAAGTCTGAGCTACAGCTGAGGTCAAAATATTTATCCTACAGAGGATAATAATGTAATGCCCAAACATGGGTTCAGTCCCAGGCCAGGACAATCCCAGGATGCAACTGTGCTTCACACTGCACAACTGTACTACTACTTCAGTTTGAGTGGCACTGACTGTAGAAAAGGCTGTCTAAACTGTGAAAAAAAATCAGAACAGCAAAAAGGAGAAAACAGACAAGATTGTGGATTTGAGCCATTAAACAAACCCCTCTTCCTGGGAGGAGCAGTGACAAATGCCATTCAAATGCACATGTGTCAGCAGCCAACATATTTACATGAATGTCATGTTAGGCTAGCTAACAGTAGTTTGAGTCTGTCTGTTAGTAGTACTCACTTTTATCTTTATGACAAAAACTTCTGCACTTCCAGTTAGCCAGCTTAACCATCTGTCTCAAGTAAAAAATATAACTTTTGTATCTTTACAGCTGTATAGAGAGAAGCTACAGTATATGTACAGTATATGTCGCCAAAATCCAGCTCTGGCAGTGACCTGGCCCGTGTCAGGGGCTCAAACAGGGCAGCGGGTGCCTCATACGGATCACAGGTCTCCAATATTTGCAGTTTTAGTCCATATTCTATTTTTTGTCAGGCCATCTACATACTTATTTATCTGTGTCTCCTCATGTCTGCTGGGCACCGCCATCTTTGTCTTGACATCCGGTGAAATGCAAATGTCACATGACTGAAAAATATGAAAGTGAAAAACAAAATATTGTTTTAATTACCTAAAATGTTAAACTAATTTTAAAATATACGTGCGACAAAGAGACAAACAACCACCAAAAAAGAATAGTGGTAAAACTGACAGCAAGTCAATTGGTTTACCTACCAGTACCATTATAAATGGT
Source organism: Bostrychus sinensis (assembly GCA_020698575.1). NCBI lineage: Eukaryota > Metazoa > Chordata > Actinopteri > Gobiiformes > Eleotridae > Bostrychus > Bostrychus sinensis. Next base: position 29,126,213 of record CM036253.1, on the reverse strand, counting down.
GACACATAATTGAAATCTCTCCTTCTTATGGTGTAACTTGACACAAACACACTGTGTATTTGTTATGCAATAATTACATTCAAATCCCACTAATAACTTGTGTCCTGTTCTCAGTTCCATTGCCGAGCAGAAGTCCACAGTGAGCATCCTGGACGACATCGGCAGCATGTTCGACGACCTCGCCGACCAGCTGGACGCCATGTTGGAGTAACCGTGGATAGTGCCGGCGCATCTCCTTGGCAACACTGCAGTGCAAGTGGGACTCAGAAATGGAAAGACGACATGCCACAAGAAATGGGACACAACTCTCTCTGGTCTCTGTTCTCACTTTTTCAGTCTCTTCTACTCCTTCGTATGCCTGAAATACAGACTTTGGCAGAAAGGAGCATGGAAGAATAACAAAGGAACTCAAGAGAGAAGTAAATAAAAAATACAAAAACAAAATGGTGGAATGAAGGTATGCAAAAAAAATAGGACTACAATCACACGTCTTTTACAAACTGAATTATGGATGGACTATGGAGTAACAAACCAACTGTGTAATGAATCATAGTATGGTATGTGTACATTTAAAGCATGGAGAGTTTATATCTACTGACAAAGTTCTGCATTAGCACAGTAATATATATAAATATAGATATAATATACGATAAATATGAATCTAGCTCTTTGGTTTGATGTCTTGGTTCATGTGTGGAATGGTGACCTCTGGTGTTGTGACGATGTAAATGAATCGGTGGACAACTAAACAAAAAGGAAAAAAAAAAAAAAAAACACAACAGAATATTATTTGTGACCAAAATGAGACTATTGAGCTCCCGAGGCGTGCTTGTGGGTGAGTGGGTGGTCGATTTTCAGGATTTTCGTTTGTCACGTTGCTTCCGGCACATTCTTCACGGAAAACAGGAGAAGCACAAAGCACTGGCTGGCACACGAAAATACACACTCAAGGCTGCACAACACGAGCAAGGATCTTAGGAACGAGGGAAGGAGGGAGAGGGAGGTGGAAGGAAGCAGGAAGCAGCTGTAGGACTGGGCACCAAACAGAAGTGGGTTTGTCACCAATCAGGAGAGCACATGCATCAACATCTGAGGAACAGCTGCTTAAATGGAAATAATGAGGAGCAATCTGAAGGTTTCACACAGTTTTATAAGAATGTTTTTGTACTTGACCAGACAAGGATGCACCAACAGGGAGTCTGTTTTTGTTAGCATTGTTAGGCAAACAAATTCACATTCTGAAATAAATTCAGCTGTTTACATTTTACAGAAAACTATGAAAATAATACAACAATATAAACCCTCCAGTACTTCTTCCAGAAAGGTTCTTCACAAACACTGAAAACTGATTTTTTTTTGTCAGGCCCATCACTGTCAGAAAAAAATACATATATATTTTTTGTGGATTATCAGCTTAAGTCATAAAAAAAACTAATAATTGTCATAATTCTTGAGCCTTTAAATGCCATTTTTATAATATAAACAAACCAAAACAAAGGAAAAACAAAAACAGATTTACACCAACATTGGTGAATATGCATTATTATTATAGTTTGTGGAGCACCTGTCACCCTGTGTACAGAAAATGCACACCTATAACTTAAACTATTAAGTATTATATACTTTTTTTTAGGAGAATGAATTCATCATTTTGAATATCATATTTTCATCATATTGTCACTATTTGTTTTTGCACTGCAGTAGCAGTCGAAATAATGATTCTGACCTTTCTAGTGTTAACACAAAGGGCACAGGGTCATGGATTATACAGCCCATACACCAGATGACACGTGCACACTCCCACTCACCCACCCACATATTTTATACTATATTTTTTTTCTATTGTTCACTGTGGACTGACTTTGTGGCTGGGTAAGAACGCAAAGAAATGGAAAAATGAACAACTTTTGAAATCTTGAATAAATATATCTTGGATTATATACAATATTAATTTTTGTATATTAAAGTATAAAGTGTACCGTATTAAGTTTTTAACATGAAGTACAATATGTGCATATTATACACACCTGGATACTGGAGGGTTAAAGACCAACAGTGTAATGCAGTTACTAAATGTTGAGCTCAACACTGCATACTGTTGACTGGGAGATAGAGGCAAAATAGAATTGGGAAAAATAGTAAAAAAACACATATATAAATAATCTCAATCACATTGATTATAATGATGATTATTATTATAGTATTCTTATGAAATAATACTTAGCATTTGTAAGAAGGTATCTTCTCTGCTTTTGGCTTTTCCATTCCAGGGTCACCACAGCAAAGTATCTGCCTCTAGCATGCAGTGGTTTGCACAGTATTTATTTTGGCATACTTTATACACCAGATGCCCTTCCTGATGCAACCATCTCCATTCATCCAGGCTTTGGAACTGGCACAAAAGTACACTAGTTTGTGACTCCTTGTGGATGGATTATTTGAAGGGAGGTGTGTTTCTCTCTCAGCACTTGTATGAAGTCCTTGTTTACATGGCAGGTGTCACAGCACAGAGGAAACACAAAGCTCTTAGTACACTGCATTGTTAGTGTACATCTCAAACCAAATATCTCTAAATATGTTTCTGAGTATTAGTTCTTATTATGTTGAGTAGGTGCCCAGTCCTGTTGCTGCATCCCTGCCAAAAAAGTCAATCCTCCAGCTGCAAGGACTCTAGAAGCCCTCCCTTTCTCTTCCAACCACTCACCTCGTGTTGCCATGACAATCTACATCACCATCCTCATCGCCATTATCGCCATGGTAACGAGACAGTGTGTTGCCATGACAGCCACTTCCCGGGATATTAAATAAAATGTGTGAAGACGAAAGTGAGAGGTCGCGTCCCACATCACTTCTCCATTCGAGATCTCACACTCCTCATAAGAGTAACTCCAGAGATACTTGTGCTATTTAAATGAATTCACAAAGAGATTCTATATATATATATATATATAAATATATATATGAATATTTGCAACAAAATAAGAAGTGTATTTATGATGTGTGTATCTCCTGAGACTATTTTTCAGATAGTGTTATGCTTCTCCATGCTTCAGTGCTCTAAGCTGGTGAATCTCCAGGAGTCTGTTCTGCCTACATTTGTACATGTGTCCAGTGTAAGATACAAGTCTGTTTTATTACTTTTGTATTATTTTCAATGCAAATGTTTGGCTTTTTTTTTTTTTTCAAACATGTGCCTTGCTTTGTGATTTTGGTCCGACTCTGATCCAGTAGATGGCTTTGTAAAGTACTGTTTGTCAGTTCTAGGTTTATCTGGCCCATATAACAGCACTATAGAAATGACCAAACTTCATACCTGTTTTGTTCCATCAGGGCCATTTACACTTGAACAGCCATGGAGGTTATTTTGACCATTTTTAAAGGTCTCCTGTTATGGTAAATCAAGCTTTTAACCATGTTATGTTTTCATATCAAACAGACCTAGAGTAGTATTATGTTTGATTCATACATGTTTGAGTAATCCTGTATGATGAGGCCGTCCTTTCTGAAGAGCTGAAAACACTCACAGCTCTACATAGACACGTGAAACCTTTCTAAACCCATACACTGTCCCCGGAATCATTTTGATAATTGATAATAGTAGCCATTTTATGCTTTGTGCATCAGAAACCAAATCCAAGCGTTCTCTGCAAAGTCAAAGTAACAGCTCCCCAACAGAAAACTGTTTTCCATACACACATTATTGAAGTTATGGGTTAAAAGGGAAATTCTAATGCAAAGGTGTCCAAAACTATTTCAAAAAGCCTGAAAAAAAGCACAATATGGGATGGAAGAAAATGATTTCACAGTTATCTGATGCGCTCATTTGCAGGTAAAATGAACATTTTATATTCTATCAAAACTGAACAGACAGCAAAAATGTGATCATCATAGAGATGAATTCTTTATTGCATAAAGTATTGATTCATTCATTGCCTATCAGTGTTAGCCTTGCAATAAACTGGCCATTGTGACAGGGTTACTCTGCCTTAGGCTCAAAGTAGCTTGGATTGGCTGCAGTTGCTCTCAGGCTCTAATGCAAATAAGTGGTAGAAGAGTGAATGGTTTACTGTTCATTAATTTTGATACAAAAAGAAAAAAAAATATTACATAGGTAGAGAAAATTATTCATAACTAACAATATATTATGTAACAAATTATTCATATATTAAGGAAAGTTAAAAAGTAAAAAATGCATGCATTAATCTGAAATGTATGGAAAAAAGAGAACTGATCATTTGACAGTAAATTCTGGCTTCAACATGATACGATTTGGAATCAAATTTTTGATTCCATTTTCTACTTATAACATTGATCATTTGTGTGAGTGTGAGGGCCAAAGACTGGCCATGACTTGTGGTCAAAATGACCTCATGGCTGTTTTCAGTACAAACACAATTCTGGGCCCTTCTTGTGGTAAAATGTGTTAATTTATTTGTGAAATCCTCATCCTCTGAAAACCTAACAGTAATAACTCCTCTGAAGTTGAAGGGTCGTGGCTGCACAGAGGTCAAAAGTCATCTGTCTCTTATGTTTCTGATGAGTGTGTGTGGGGGGGGTCAGGTTCAAAAGATGAAAACAAAATGGTGTAAAACACAGATGGTCGAGTGTATTGTGGAGCTTTTTCTTTCCTGAAAAAAAAAACAAAAAACAAAAAAAGATGCTGTTTCAGTTTGATTTGCGCCTGTGCTTCTGCAGTGGCTGTGGACCGTGCGTGTGTGGAGTCAGAGACGTGTGCGCTGTGCCTGGACCGTGGACGTGTGACTGAGACAGTGGCGTGTGCTTGTGGCGACTGCATCTTCTGGCCATCTGCTCTGAATAAATAAATGTTCTCTACAAACTGAAGTGGTCTGTGTAGTGCTGGGGTCATCCTGTGGGGGGCGCCATGTCGCTGTAGTTGCTGTTAAGGGTCTTCTCCCTCTCACAGATGTTTCCACTCACTGACGTTGATAAGATCTAGGCACATTTCCAGGTCTTTCCCCCAACTTTTACTGCAAGATTTCTCTTTATAATCTGCAGCGACCCAGTGGTTCTCAAACTGTTCACACCAGGTACCAGCTCAGGATAAATAATACACATAAATCTGGACTAAACCAGGACTAAAGCAGAACTAAACCAGGTCTAAACCAAGTCTGAACCTGAACAAATCTAAGACTAAACCGGGGTTAAACTAGGGACTAAATCAGGACTACACCAGATCAAATTAGGGACTAAACCACACCCAAACCAGGCTTAAACCAGATCTAAACAAGAGCTAGACCAGGGCTAAACCAGGACTAAGGTAGCACAAATACAGGGCTAAAACAGGACTAAACCAGTGGCTTTGAACACTGATAAACCAGGTCTAAACCAGGACTAAACCAGGTCTAAACCAGGTCTAAACCAGGACTAAACCAGGTCTAAACCAGGACTGCTGAGTGCCACTAGAAGAGGTACCACCAGTGGTACCCAGACCACAGTTTGAGAAGCACTGCACTAATCCTTGCACACTCAATCTAAAACTTCAAAAGAGGGCATTTTTGTTACATTTTTAGTACTTTCAGTACTTTTAAGCCTCATTTTTGGGAAGTGTGTCTTGGCTGCAGCTGCTGTAACATGAGGAAAAAGCTGAGTGGGCACAGTGAGCTTCCTCGGTCATGTTCAGTTCTGGCCAAGAAAAAAGTTATCTTGGACTTGATTCAAGGTCTTGTTAAACTCTGATTTGATTGGTCTTAAAGATGGGCTAGGCAACTTTTTGTGGGAACATAGGTACAGAGCAACATACATCTCAGGGAACATAGGTACTGAGGAACAAAGGTACTGGGGAACATAGGCATAGAAGAAAAAAGGTGCCTGGGAACATTGTTACTGGGGAATAACAAATTAGCAGGGAACATAGGTATCGGGGAACAAAGGTACTAGAGAAATTGGGTACCAAGAAACAAAGGTACTGGGGAACTTTAGCACCAGGGAACATAGGTACTGAGGAACAGAGGTACTGAGGAACAGAGGTACTGAGGAACAGAGGTACTGAGGAACAGAGGTACCAAGAGACAAATGTACAGGGGAACAGGTATCGGGGAAGGTACTAGGGAACATAGATACCGGGGAATATAAGTTCTCAGAATCATAAGCACCAGTAAACATAGGCACCAGGGAACACAGGCCTGACCCCACTGTCACATTACTGCAGAGCCATGAAATCAAATGAAGGCATATCTGAAGCATAAACATCAGTAAAAGTTTTATTGAGCGATGATAAACTCAGGCTTACATGATAACAGTATACAAGAACTTTACTGTGACCACTTGTTCTCTGAACTCTGCCAGGCCACACCTCCTCTCAAAGTGCACCAAAAACCAACATCACATCGTCAACATCTGTAGAAATCTATGTTTACATGTACAAATTATGTGTGGCCCCATACACTGGTACTGATCCACTCCTGTCCAACCCAATATGGGCCCAGCATGGATGGGTGTGAGCTTGATGGCACTTCCTGCTCGCCTCTGATTGGTTAAAAAGTCACACAGTGGTTAAATGTAGCAGGCGTGAAGCATGATCCATGTGCTCCATCAGATCAGTTTAACTCATTCACACATATGGCACTCAGAAATCCTCTCACGCTCCATTCCATTATTTAGGCTAAAATGAGTCATCGTCATAGCAACCATCCCTTACTATACACAAGTATTTTACAACTCTGTAGTGGCACTGATACAAATATAAGACGTCTGCTTAAAATCTTTATCACAAATTCCTCAAGGCTGCTTTCACCTGAGCCAAAGGGACACAAGTCAGAAATGTGGCTTTGAACACTGATAAACTACACTGCTTCAGTCTACAACAGGAGAGGGTCATGCAGCCTCTTCCTCCAGACGTCGTCATGGGGAGTTTAGATGCACCGTGTCGAAAAAAATAAAAACTAAATTTGCCTCTTTGACATTGCCGGGGTTATTCCTGTAAAAGTTAAAGGTCCCCTATTATGCTAAATAAAGGTTTTGGAGCTTTTATCTGTGTTATAATGTTGATTTACCCATGTTTGAGTAATCCTGTAGGCTGAGGCTGTCCGCATCTCAAGAGCTGAAAACGAATGCTAATGCAAAGGTGTTCAAAATTATTTCAAAAAGCCTCAATAAAACAAAACTTACATTGTACATAGCTCAAAAACACAGGGTTGAAAAGCCGGGACTTTATAATGTTCCCAAAGACTGAGATTGAAAGGAAACCATTTTGGTCGTGTGGATAAGTCCAAAGAGCCACAAGGTGCAGACTTTGAAAAAAACAATGTTTTAAATATATATATATATTTTCAGCTCATTTCCATTTTTACCTTAATAATTCAGTGTTGTTTTTTTTTTATCAATTTAAAACAGTGGTTCCCAACGTTTTTGGTCTTGTGTACCCCCAGGACTGGTCTTAGTCCTGGTTCAGACCTGGCTTAGACCTGGCTTAGACCTGGTTTAGACCTGGCTTAGACCTGGTTTAGACCTGGTTTAGACCTGGTTTAGACCTGGTTTAGACCTGGCTTAGACCTGGTTTAGACCTGGCTTAGACCTGGCTTAGACCTGGTTTAGACCTGGTTTAGACCTGGTTTAGACCTGGTTTAGACCTGGTTTATTGCCGGTTTAGTTCTGGTTTAGACTGGATTTAGTCTAAGTTTAGCCTTGGTTTAGACCCAGTTCATTTCTGGTTTAGTTCTAGTTTTTAGATCTGGTTTAGTTATTGTTTTAGGCAGGTTTTTTCCTTTAGTCCCGGCTTAGACTGGGTTTAGTTTTAGTGTAGCCCTGGTTTGACCTGATCTAGACCTTGTTTATTTCTGGTTTAGACTTAGTTTAGTTCTGGTTTTAGACCTGGTTTAGTCCCAGTTTTGTCCTTCAGCATATCACTGGGTCCAGATTTAGGCTCATTTTAGTCTTTGACAGCCAAATATTCTCTGAAAAGGTTCTATTTAAATGATCACAGCAATGTGCTCATGTACCCCTATGGGTGCCCAAACCCCTGCTTGGGAAACACTGATTTAAAAGACATTTCCAATGACAAATGTACAAATCAGTCCCGTGTGGAGACTTTTCATCCTAAAGCTCATGCAGACGGTAAAAGATTTTTTCAAAATGTGGTGAATTGTTGTAAACTGAGCAGTGTTCCAATCCGACAGTGAAAGCAGCCTTCAGTACAGTATTGAAACTTTAGACATTGTTACAACAGTTTCTCTTTACTCTTGTCCTCTCAGGTGCAGTGTGTAGTATAAGTGTGTGATCATAAGGCAGCTCGTCCGTTTGCCTGTAATGCACTGGTGAAGGGTCCTTCAGCCCTGACCCCTAATCTTTGGGGTCACTGTGTCTCTAAATCTAGAGCAGGGAACTAAATCCATGGAGCCAGGTCGTTCTTCCTGAAGTGGTCGTCACTGTTGTGAGAGAGCAGTGGAGGAAAGGTCCATCGTCAACAAAGAGGCCACTCCAGCTGGAGGCTGATTAACACGTCCACACCTGAGGCACACAAACACACTGTTCTTTAGTGACTGACTACATGTACTGTGTGTGCTGTCAGTGAGTGGGTAGAGAACATATTTGACTCTATGACCACATTAGCTAAAGTAAGTCACATATGGCTGAGGGGCCTATGTAAAGAGAAGTGAACGTACCTTGACGGTGCTGTCCACGGCTCCGGAGAAGAGGCGCCCCCTGGAGACGGCTAACGCAGTGACACTGCCCTGGTGTCTGAGCAGAGTCTGAGTACAGATCATGTTGTCCATGCTCCACACCTACAACATACAAATATAACCAGAACTGTAACAGATGAAGGCTCTGTGTTTATCAGTGTAAAAACAAATGAATAATGAAATAATAATAACATAATTGTAAAACTTTTTTTTGTATTGCCATTGATGCCCATTTTTGATTCATCAATTAAGGATACTGCAAAACCTATAGTCTTAAACATTCACTTTATTTTTATTTGTGTATTCTAAAATTAAATTTGTTATTAAAGTTACATAGAATTAGTAGAACCAGAGCCATTTTAGTTCCATTATTTCTGCTACCGTTTCTACAACAGGACAATACCATTTCTCATCTGCGTTACATGAAATCACCAGATCTAATTCTTCAGTAAAGAGAAAAAACAGGACCCATAATTGCAGAAAAATAATATTCAAGTTCTAAAATATATCACTACTTAAATGTGTTTACCTTTTACCTTTAAGCTCTGCATTGATACAACCTCCAAACTGTAAAAATCTCATTCATTCATCTTCTTCCACTTATTCCCTTTAGGGGTCGTGGGTACTGGAGCCTCTGCCACTTACTTTGGGCCTTAAATACTAATCTCTTTTTTAAATAATGAGTTTGTAAAAAATGTCAATTGAACATATATGAAAGTTACTTTGACCTGCATTTGATTCATATCTGACAGAAGTAAAAAAAATAAAAATAAAAACTTTTTTTGGTTAGTTAAATGCTGACATTACAAAACAAACCCTTAAAACAAAAAAGTTGGCTGCACGAAATTTTTTTTACTATGCAACTTAAAACTATTTATTTCACATGTTTATTATTTTATTTTGTTCAAAAACACATAGACACCTTGCAGTAGCCACCTTGTTTTAAACTAAATACTAGGTGACAACAGAAGCTTATTTAGGCTAAAATTAACTAAATAATCTGAAGTATTTTCTAAAAAAAATTGTCTGACCTCTTACTTTGATGTAAAAAAGTCTTTTAGCCAGCCTGGCCTGCCAGACAAACTCTTTTCCTATTCTATACAAAGAAGTTAGTCTGGTATCTCTTCAGTAACATTTCGTTTCTGTGCTGGAACAATGACAGGCGGAGTAACCAATCAGAGAAATGAAGGGTGGGACACCACTGACCCAAACAAACATGGATTCTTGCGTTTTTTTTTCTAAGAATATGGCGTATTATGAGCAGCTCTACTTACTTCTGAACAGGGACAGCAGCAAAACAAGCTGTACAAAAACTTGTGAAAGAAGTCTTTTTTTTTAAGTGTGTTCATTACATCGCATGTCAATGGGACTTAACTGTTGTTAAAATGGCAACAAAGACAAAGAAAAAAATCACAGAGGACAGGACAACAAAGAGGATTTCAGCAGAACCATCAGGTGATGAAGAAAAGCACTAAATGTCGTTCATCAGGTCAGAGAAGTTATTAAATTAGCTCGGCAGCTAGTGCTACCTTGGTTAGCTCTTCTGCTTTCATAAGACGTCCTGCAGATAAACGTCTGAAATAGGCCAGTTCCAAATCAAACTGAAGAAACCCTTCACTCCGAGAGGGGAACCAGGCCAGGCTACCTTTTAGCATCAGTAGTTAGGTAACTGTTGATTATCTATAGAACACTTGTCTGTGGACATTTTGGTGTAATATAGAAATAGCAAAGGCCTCAAATATGGTAAATATACAATTAAAACATTTGTTATGGTTTAATTGTGTTGAATACTTTTATTGTTATTACCATCAACACAAACTTATGTAAAATAATGTCACTGTTAGATTTTGGAGTATCCCTCCTAAATCTAACAGTGACAATGACAGCAGCAGGTTTTATCCCATTTCTGAAGAATTTGTGATATTTTGATTTTTTGTGGATTTTTTCTATTTAATTTAAAAAACTTAAATGCAGTAATTAAAAATAGGGGAAAAATGACATAAGCAGAACTACAACAAAGGTAAAGGTAAAAGTAAAACTTGTAAGCGTCAGTGTCCTCTCACCCTGAGCGAGCGGTCATAGGAGGCGCTGAACACTTTGGTCTGGTCTGGAGTGGAGATGACAGGCCAGAGCGTAGACTGTTCCCACATGTCCCGTCAGAGTGCGCACTTGTTCTTTAGACTCGATGTCCCACACCTGCACACACACAAAAACTGCTTTAGGACCCTTACCTCTTACACATTCACTCACTCACTGATCGTTGCTTACGTGGATGAGGTTCTCGTAGGTGCCGCAGACGATGTGGTGGTTGGTGACAGCGATGGAGTAGACGCTGCCCCCGCTGGTCTGGAGGACGTGCACACACTCCAGAGAGCGGATGTCCCAGATCTGGAAAAAGAAAGGAGTATATATGTATTTTTTATATTTTTGAATACTGCTAGGAGAATGGCAACAAACTTATCTATCCACTTCAATTCTGTGACATACATGAGCTACAATAAAACAATACAGTCAAAAAGAAGAGAAGTCAAATTTAAATGGTCTTTGTCGCTTTGCCAAAATCTTCAAGGGCATGTTTTAGTGAATCTTGGCAACACTGGTGACAGCCATTTCTGCTTCAAAAATGATTCCATAAAACTCCTCCTATGAATTTTCTAGACTGGTGCAATATACTGCATAAGAGAGAAAATGAAGTTGGCCTTCTTCAGACAGCTCTTCAATAGTGTGTGTCCCAGTCCCAGAGGTATTCATTAGTGACCAACTCTCTCTCTCTCTCTCTCACACACACAGCCACTGACTTCTAAGTGTTTTCACAGAGGGGACAGAAAGCCAATTACTGCGTACGCTTTATCCCTTTATCTGCCTCAGAGCAAACACAAACTCTTGGAGCAGTGGCTAATTATCAGTGTTGATGAGCGACAGCAGGCGGACTGTGCACGTTTACATACTGTGTGTTCCTGATGACACACACTGTTAAGCCTGAGTGATGTGTTCTTGGCAGGTGAAGGAATTACCACTTTAATAGCAAAAGTGTTACGAGAAAGATGAAAGATGGAGCTTTAATGTACTTGGCTCATATACAAGACATATATGGATCAGTAATTAGAGCTGGATGCTTATTGTAAATGGTATAATAACACTTTATAGTATAGATTTTCTTTTTAACAGACCAGTATAGTATTTTTGTACATGTTTTCAGACGCTTCCTGCATCCTTCCACAGTACTTGTCTGTTAAAAAGAAAATACTATGCTATAAAATTTTGACCAAAGACCAAATTAAGATCAATGATTCATTTATTCATTCATAAAGTAGAGCTGAACAAATTAATAAATCCAAATTGCAAGTTGAATTGTTGCAATTTAAAAGTCACAAAGGCGTTTATGTAGGTGATATGTCCTCTACACAGAACAAAATATCACCTCCATAGGGTCTTAATATAAACTGTGCTTTAGCTTATAGCAACTTTAAAATAAACTTTGCTTTCTGATTGCTAAAACTCCAGAAGCCTTATTTTGACAGCCATAGCAACAGAAAAGTGTTCTCATAGTTCATAGCTCCAGTTTTCAGAAAGAAACTTAAGTAATGACACCAAGATTACCTGCGTTTCACTCTTTTATACTTTTATAACTCATACTAATGTGAAACTGCTAAAGAAAATAATGTGATCATTTATTTCAATTATTTTTCGTTATTCTTAGGTTTCAGAGCTAGTTTTTTCTTGTTATTTTTTAACAATGTAACAATGTAATGAGATTATATTGTTATATTTTTATTTTAAAAAGTAGGCTGTTTTTGTTTTTTTATTAAGGGGAAAAAAAGTATATTTTCATTAAAGTCTGTATAAAACTTTTTTGTACTACAACACACCAATGTTCTTTTTGAAGAATAATCAACATTTGATTGAGGGGGTACTCATGGTATCAGAAAAAAGAAAAAAAAACAAAAAAAAAAACGGTCATAGTGGACAATAATGAGAAGTGCTCAGGGGTCGGGAGAGGTTCTGTTCATCTTCAAGAGCTGATCTACAAATAAAATGATTTTCAAAGCACTCTTTTAAGGTCCAAATTCTACATAGTGTTTTGCTTTACTGTGTAATCTAGGTTTTATTATGAAGATTAGTTGGTCGACACAACACTGAACTAGAATCAATATTGTGAAAACATTCATTCAATGTTCTCCAGGCCTAAAAATCATTCTGAAGTCATGTAGCATGTATTTTGAGGGAGAAAATTGGTCCAGTTTTACATTTTTAAAATAAAACAATAGCAGTAAACATACATATTTATACTGTTGGTGAGAGGGACAGATGAAGTAAAGTTGTACCTTTAAGTACTGCAACTAGAACTATACTGTACCCAGGTCCCTCGATAGACAATAAGCTATTTGGTTGAGTTATGGCAGGACAGTTTTCCAATGCAACTAAGTGAGAACGCAAATGTCTTGCCAGGTTACCTTGATGGTCTGGTACGATCCGCTGTACAGATGGTTCTGGGAGGCCACCAGAGCTCTGACCCAGTGATTCAAACCGGTCAGCTCCTTCTTCAGCTTCAGCTCAGTGCCCACTATGTCCCACACCTGAAGACACACACACACACAATTAACATGACATTGTAAATCTTCCCATAAATCTGCAGCCCTGGTGTAGCAATAAAAGCTGTGGCACTTACTGTTTCCCTCTATAAGCATACTAATGAACGAGACCTAGTGAGTGTAGCTGGTGTAGCTTAAATGCACATAAAAATCATGGCTAAATACGTATTAGGTGACTTGGTAATGTTCTCTACCCACTCACTGGCAACACACATATGTAGACCATCAATTGCCAAAATCATTCTGTAGTTTTTTTAAGGCTACATTATTAAGTTTATTGAAAAAAAATGAATATTCTTAACTCAGGTTGACAAAACAAACTTGTAGCTTATATTGTTTACAGCACATTAGGCACATTTATCTATCCACACACATTACACCCAGATGTAGAGTGAATGATGTTAGCAGAGTGAAATAAAGAGAAGCTGTGGGCGCAGTGGGAGGAGGGAGGACAGACTTGGTGAAGACAGGAAAGTCCCTGTGTAAGACTGATGACATCACACCCAGCAGCCCCCAACCCTCCTGTTGTTTAGCAAGCACTGTTAAAACTAAAATATTATTGTGCATTAAAGTGTTACTGCTATTGTCTACCATCATTACATTTCAGGTGTCATTTTAAGGTTCTATGTGTGAAAAGTTAACTAAGTCCATGGATTTAAGTATGTGCAGAGCCAAGGCCTAGTTCAGATTAGTGGAATGTCCCAGTGTTAAAGGGGCTTTTTTGTCCCTTTTAAAACAATCTCGGTCACCTTTACCACAGCATTACACATTTTGCAACCTTTAAAAACATTATCTGAATAAATACTTTACTGGTGTTTTATAGAAGCAGGCAAAGAGACCAACATTAAGCAGTAGAGTGCAATTCTGTTCTGCTCTTTTGGACAGAAACAGAGAAAAAAAGCTACTTCCTTTAACTTTTTGTATGATGCAATTTTACAACAAAATGAAAAATGTCTGTGAGGAATCAGAGCAAACAGAGCTGGACACCGTTGTTTTTTTTTTTTTTGTTGATAAATGAATGGGAGCAGACTGGATGTAGGGGCTTGGTGATTGGTCAGTGCTTCCTGGAGTATGAGGGGGTAGGGAGGGGGGCGAGGATAAGTAGGAATGAGCTTTTTGGAGCGTACAGAAAGGCAGGCCAGAGAATACGAGACAAATGTGCGTGAATGAGACAAAACACAACCCCAGGTATGTTTTTGATGAGGGAACAACATTATAACATGGTAGAAAGCTCAGAACAGTCGATTTTGCATAATATAGTCCCTTTAATCAAAGTTTTTTTGTCTGATGAGCACAGAGGTAGGGTAGGGTCAACCTCTCCCCATCTTTCACAGCCATTATAAAATTTTCCTTTTATACCCAGTCATGTTAAAGACCTGTTGCCAGTAAAAGGTGCTATGAGCAGTATATATTTTTTATATTTCATAAGAAGTACCCACATGTGTGCCAAAATATGATGTAAACATGTTTAAATCAAATATTAGTTTTACTGATAGCAATGGCACAGTTGAGTTATTAGCCATTATGTAAAATATAGATTTAATTGTTAAGTTGCTTTTGTTTACATTTTTGTTTTGGTTCTAAAACTGCATTGCCAATCAGCCAATCAAAGACTGGCAACCCACAGACCATTTGTCTTGATTCAGTCTGCAGTACCATGTTCAAACTAATATGAACGTGTGCTACTTACAGGACCTTTAGCCTGATTAATTGCAAAATACTTCTCCACCTACTTTCTAGAAGTATTTTCCACTTCCTTGCTAACGTTTTGTCTTCTGTTTTGTTTTTTGTTTTTTCCATGACATTTTAGACAGTGTTCCAGTTTCTTTGGAATTGGATTTGTCATTTCAGAGTAAAATTTTCCATGCTAAAAGATTACTCAGTCCAGGCAGTCTCAGAGCCAAGACTTATCTCACTGTGTTGGAATGGCTCAGTGTTAACAGATTCCTTCATCAATGCAGCACATTATTCTATCCCTTTAGTTTATGTGAGGTAATATTAACATGCAGCTGTGTGTCTACAATGTGTACCTTGATGGCCTTGAGGGAGCCACTGAACAACATGTTGTGAGAGGAGACCAGCGTGCACACAGGGTTGTCATGGGCACGGATGGTGTTCACCTTCTGCAGCGTCTGGATGTCCCACACCTGTCCCACACATGGAAAAAAACATTGGTTATTAAGTGTGTGTGCTTAAATACTAGATAGGAAAAGACAGATAGGAGATACTTACAATGATGGTGCAGTCTGCAGAGCCACTGTACAGACGGTTTCTATGGAGACAGAGGAGAGCCGAGTCATGGCTAGAAGTATAGCTGGGTATTTGTAGATAAAATGGATCTTATACAGTATTTTTTTCTTACCCCTGGATGCACAGAGCCAGTACAATGCCGTCATGGCCCTCCAGAGTTTTCTGACACTTGTAAGTGGTGCACGTGTCCCAAACCTGAGGAATAAGGCAAATTATATGAGTAGGTTAATTCAGATTTTTCCAGGACATGCTAAGACCAAAATTCTCTCAATAAATCAAAAAAACAAAACACCAACTGCATTTAAGTCCAGTACAAGTTTGTACCTTAATGGTTTTATCTGAAGATCCAGAGAAGAGCAGGTCTCCAGTGGAGTAGACACACAGACACCAGACTGGACCCTGGTGGCCGACAAATGTGCCCTTACATTTAAAGATCTGCTGTGGGTCGTACGCTGCACACAAGAACAGAGAAAACGTTGGTGAATGTATTATAACAATGACTGTAAATACTGTTAACATACGGTTTAGATTAAGGAAAACCAAATACTTACAGCCCAGTATCCCCATGTTAAGCCTAGCGTTGATGTGGGACAGCTCATCCTAAAGAGAAAGACATGTTTTATTTTAGCAGTGTCAATTAGAATACAAACACACAGATGTTGACTGTAAAAAATAAATCCAAAACATACATTGAGCATGGATGCATCCCTGCGGAACTCCATCAGGTCTTCACTCAGTTTGCTTTGGTTCTCATCCAACACATCTGAAACATAATATAAGCATTCATTAAGTCATATCTATGGCATTTAAAATCGTGCAGTGTAGGTAGTAAATATAAATGTTGCTTTTTTTGCTGCAAGTCATCAATTTTGTGTACAATAAAACAGTTATAATTGATCCAGATAGTGTCAGCAGTATAAATTAATGTAATTAGAGTGAGCTGCAGGCGACACATCTGTTCTCTGACAGCACCACTGCACTACCCCAGAGCTGGTATTAATAGGCCACCTGTTTCTGAAACCTGTTCACTGGAGCTAGAGACCAGAAACACTGCTGCAGTCCTAGGGAGGCTCACACTTGCGCTTCTTACACCTTGTTTAAATCATACGCATTTAAATTGAATTATTTCAGTGATTCACAACTGGTGGGTCAGGAGCCAAAAGGGGATTGTGGGAAGTCTGAATATAGTTTCAAAGTTAAACTTAAGTGTTGCTTTAATTACATGAAACTGTAAAATAGCTTTTAAAATACATGTGAGATTAGATTCAGAGTAAAAAAGTTTGGAAAAAAGAGCGGGGATGAACCGCCAGACCAGCTGAGAACCACTGTAGAAGCTAGAGTCACTGTTGGACCAGGAGCAAAGACAGCAAGTCCTTACACAACACTGTGTGCAGCTATCATGAGGTAAATATTGTATTGTGTATTGTGGTTATTGCTTGAATTTACTTTTTCATTTTTTTTTTAAAATCAGGATTCACATTATTTTTGGGGAATCATTTTCTAGGGCATTGCTAAGACCCTTTACAGACATTTGAGAGCAGAATTTTCTCAATAAAGGACATAAAGTACATGAGTTAAAGACATTTCTTTTCTTAATTATTTACAATAGGCCTACGTTCATAACCTCTTGCTAACTATTATTATTTTTAATTAATTCAATTTGATTGTATTTATATAGCCCAGGGCTGCACAAACAGTTAATCTAACATAAACACACAATCAGACTTAACACACAATCAACACAAACAATAACTACACTAAAATAAACAGAGCCTGGACACTCCTGTCCTTAGACCCTCCTTCTTGGTAAGGAAAAACTCCTAAAAAATCCAGAATTAACAAAACACAAAACAGCTTTAAAGGTAAAGGTAGCTGCGGCGCACAGACACTGCATCTACAGCCTGCCTCAGAGTTGTGGGTTGGACTCGAGTAAGGACTTCGACACTTTGCTGAATGTCTCTTCCTGCTGTCTCCTCCATGATTTCCTGTCACTTCTAATAAGCTAGCTATTTAATAAAGAATAAAATAAAAAAACGTAATGCACAATGCATGGAGCACAAATAGAACTTAAATTTTATATTTAAAAAATAAATCTTGATCTAAATTAAATTTTTAATTTAGGAAAAAAATAATCCATAAATTGTAAATAAAATTTTGAAAAATAGTCCATACCATTTTACCCAGCCCCATCTCAAACCGTACAGTCTCATTTTTCTGGAAAGCAGTCAAACTTGATGTCTACTCTTTATCTTACCAAATTTGAGCTCAAGGTTCTTCTCCAGCTGATCCAGTTTCTCTGAAAGTTTGCCCAACATGGAGCGCAAGAAGGCAATGTCCTGGTCCTTCTGAGCCAGAGTTAACTGCATCTCATGGAACCTGACAAGGACAACATATAAACACAGATCAGCAATCACATAATCATTTGTATATTTCAGTAGCTGTTTAGATGATCTGAGGTAATACATAGAAGCTGAAGGCAGACTAACCTGTCATCTGTCTGCTGCAGAAACTCTTTAAGGCCTTCAAATTTACACACCTCCAGATGGGTCTCATAGGTGTCCTGGTTCCCGATGAATGTGCAGCTGTTACACGGCAGGTAACAGTTATTCAGAGCAGACAGGTGCAGACAGTTTAATTACCTGATATATTTGAAACATCTTGTCTCGATGGGAGTATAAAACTCACCCATATTTGGAGTGGGGGCATTTGATGTGCTCACACTCTTTGAGGTGGGCCTCCAGGTTCATGGTGAGCAGAGGGGGGCAGGACGGGTTGTTGGGACAGCGCACAGGCCGGTAGTCACAGCCAGACTCGTGTTCTCTGAGGAAAATATACAAATGCACAGTTAGCAGTTATTAGAATGTTTCAAAGTTGTTGTTTTTTTATTACACACCATTGTCCTTAAAGCGTGCAAAACTGAGTGGTATAGACAATGAACTGAACAGGCCATAGGTGATGTTAGCTCTCAGCAAAAAGGTGTGAGTTTGTTGTGGTCTATGTGGAAAGTCCTAAGAGGTGGGGTTTTTCTTTGTAATACCAAAAATAACCACTACTGAAAAACCACAGAGGAGCTTCAACAAAAATATTCTCAACAAGTGGGTAAGGATCCCAAGGTTGATCACTCAGTTTTTCTTCAGATTTATTGTCTAATGCATTTTCAGTAATACTTTAAAATTACTGCCAACTACTAAGAAGTAATAAAGCATTAGGAACGTTTGGAGGTGTAACACTGATAAAACTTTATTTTTTGTCCTGTGGTATGACACAACATTCAAGCTGAATACAAAGAATATTAAATAATAATTTGAATTTTTTATTATTTTTATAAAAAGTGTAAAGAACGGTGTTCGTAAGCAATTCCTAATTTTAAGCACAAATCTGTTTATTCAACATCATTATACATTGTCCATCAGTGTGGATTGATTAGTGAGTTTACAAAAATTAATAATAAAGTTATTTTTGACCTTTAGCTCACAGCCTTAACTCCAGAGGTCTTTCTGATCTATAAATGACAAATGGGGTCCTGTGCACTTGCCTGTTTAAAAACAGATCTTTCATGTCACACTGCAGGACACCATTTTTAATTGCAAAATTAAATCTATTCTGATTATTATGTTATGATTCGTGTACAGTTAAAAGTGTTGTTTTACTAAAGTACAAACATTTGACATTATGCCAAAAACTGCCAAAATGCCAAAATGAACTGCCACAGACTCTAGTGACCTTTTTTGGAAATGTTTGTGTTTTCTATTTTAAAAATGTTACAGTCACACACATAGGACATTTTATATCAAATTAACATTAACATTAAAAAAAAAAAAAAAGACTTTCAGCTTCTCCCTAAAATTTCAAAAGTTGAATAGTAGACTCTATGTTGCACTGTTTCAATTGATTACGGAAAAAGTGGCCATCACGTCAACCACCCAAATATGCAACTGACATATAAGGTACTTACTACTCAAAAAATACATATTAATAACAATGTTTCAATGCTGTTTACAAATGTTAAAGTATTGCTTAGTAAATAATCAAATAACTGATTACTAATCCTTAACAAATACATAACTTAATTAATCCTTAAAGATTCTATAGTGTAACCTGTACATGCATATTTCAGGACAATGGGGCAGATAATACAGTAAGAAGTGCTTGGCCTTACTTGCGTGAAGACAGTTTGATGGTGAAGGGGCAGCCCAGTGGGTCCACCTCAAAGGCTCCAGGTTTCCCAGCCACTGAGGAGTTAGAGGCTGCTGCTGCTCCCGCCCCGCTGCCTGTGGCTCTGCAGCCGTATTTACAGTGAATGAACAGTTCTCCAATCTGCTCTGCTACAGCTATGTTGTTCACCACCACAGTTAGCTTAGCCGCATCCACCGGGCACTTGTCTGTTACAAGGGTTAGGATTTAGTTATGCCATAAGAAATATAATCCAATGTATTTTCAGTGCAGTGAATGTGGGCCAGCCTTACCTGAGGTCAAGGCACATCGTCTGCAGAAGGTGTGCTGGGAAATTAAAGGAAAACCCATTAGTGTAGTTACATGTAGTCAAGCTTATAAAGCATCACTCAGCACAACCTCTCAAAGATAAAGCCATGTAGTAACCAATCCCCAGCAGTCCATAGAATAACATGCATTGCATAGCAAATGTCAAAAAAAGAAATCTGGAATTGAAGTGGAATTACAAGACCTTAATATATTACTATTTATTATTTATTTATTTATTTATTGTCAAGCTACATTGATTGGTCCAAACCACTTAATATTGAAATGTTGACTGTTGCTAATAAACAAAAAGGCTAATTCAGCGCCAGTCTATAGAAAAATAAACAGTAGGCTACCCAAGCAAAAATAGTAAATAATTTTGTTGCAGTGACATGGTAAAAAAGCAGCAGAAACTACAATTATTATAATAATAATTATTTTTATAATTAATTAATAATTTCTTGCTTTACCTTATTATTATTATTATTATTGTTAATCGCAACAAACGGTTCAATTCCTAAGAAAGCCTCTTGGATAAGAGGTGAAACGTATTCAACTTTAAAAATCAAGTCCAGATGATTGCCTTTGAACCTTTTGTTGCGATGCAATTCCCCTGGATGAGTGAGAGTCTTCACAGACATTATTGTTAATTTCATTTCTCATCGTCTATGTTACTGCAAGGTATTTTTATTTAGCGTTAGATTCAAAAGGTTAATAAATAATACTTTTATTCTCTGGCTTTAAACATAGCGTGAGTCGTGTGGTCCTGTATCTTTTCTTATTATTATTTTGTTTTTACTTATCTATAGCTTTTTTATTGTATTGCTCTTATTTGATTTTACTAGTGTTATTGTACTAATGGGCTCAAGTAAAGTTAAGAGGGTTTTTTTTATAATCTTGTTCAGCACTTTGGAAACCGTCTTTGTCTGTAAAATGTGCTATAGAAATAAAGTGGATTGCATAATACACTAGACGTTCCTCTTCATAAACTATGCTTGATATTACTTCACTTTCACGTGGCATGGCAGCACTCTGCTTGTTCATGTCCTCTCTCCCTCAGTCTCCTTTAATGCTCATAGAGAAGCGGACTATGGGCTGGACTCACTCTGAAAATCTTAAACTGCACAGTGTCCAGCAGAGGAAGGGGGTGTGAGCAGTAAATACTTGCCTCTGTACTTGGTGACTACTTAGCAGTGCTACATAAAAGATTTGCCATGTATTTACAAAAACATCATGCCATGGAGTTGTTGTTTAAAGCTTATATTGTAACATATTATAATAACAGTGTTATCTGTAGCAATTTAGAGCAGCTAAAACATGAACAAACAAACACAACAAATATGACAATAATTATTGCACTAAGAGCTTTACTTTTGTTATCATGAGCAATTTTGTGTGAATTTTCTGTGAAGTAATACCGAGATAATACCATACTGTGATTCCCTACATCCCTACTATCAATTCAATGATAACAAGCAATGCCGACCAACATCCAATAGGTGTGTCCCTAACTGGTTGCCTATGCAAGTACAGTAAGTCATTGGCATAAATCTCCACATCTCACTGAACTCCAATATACTAGAAATAATACCCATGGAATACCCTAGATTATATGTTCTTAAAAAACCCTTTTTCACAAATGATTTCTCATACAATATTGTACTTGATAACTGCAAACTTTCAATTTATGAAGACTGCAGAGAAAAAGATAGCATACCCCACAAGTTGTGATGACTGGGTCCTTAAAGACATTACAGCACAATTGGCAACACAGTTTGACTGAAGGCGGCTCAGCAAACACTTGGGGTTCCTTCAAGTTAAACATTCATATTGTTAATTACTTACTTTGAATGAATGTGTTAAATATGATGTGAGTAATGTAAGGCGTGTCATACCGTGTCCTCCTCCTCTTCATGCAGCGAGAAGGTGGAGCGCAGAGACATGTTGGACTCTGAGTGGAGAGACCGCACTGAGATGGCTGAGTCTGACCTCCGAGGAGTACCAATCGGTGGCTTAATAAGGTCATAAAGAGGACATTTACTATGGAGGACCGTGAGCGCCATGCAAAACGGAATAATGCTTTTATTAAAAGAGTTTTTAAAAGAGCCTTTAATAAATGGATTACTAAATACTTTTATTAAAAGAGTTTTTAAAAGTTTATTTAATAAAGAGATTACTAAATACTTTGATTAAAAGAGTGTTTAAAAGAGCATTTAATAATTGGATTAAAAGAAGGATTAATAGCAGTTATTCATTAATCCATTTAGGAAACTGATTTCTAATTGTTTTACAAAACCTTTTTGGAAAAGCATTTGCAAAACGTATTAGCTTCTCCTTTTAGCTTTTCCGTGGCAGTTCCTGGTCCTCCTGGCTAAAGTTATACAAAATAAAATGCAAAGCAATGTAAAGAGCTCTGTGATTGGTCAGAGCTTCATGCGCTCTGATTGGCCAGACAATTTGCTCGTCATCCTTAGCCGGCCCGGTGACAATAGGGTTATTCGCTAACTACTTCTGCATTCAGCTAAACTGAATGATCCACTTCCGGTCACAGCTTGTAAGCGAGCAGCTTCAAAAAACACATTTATGTCTTACACATTGCAAAAAAAAAATCACCAAACTAATGCTGCAATGGACTAACGCAGTTTTATCCTTCAAACAAGGGTTTTAACATTTGTACGCTGAGTGCGGATGCGGGATATTGTTGTGTCAATTAACTAAAGCCGTCACCCGGCGCACTTTATTTCAGCGGATATAAAGCACACAGGTACATTTCACTAAAGTATGACCAAAAACAGTCACAGTGAGCACAAAAACATCTGAAAGTGCCACAGAAGAGCTGTGAAAGTGGCTTCAAAACAACGGTTGTAGCCTCGGAGTGTAGAAATTAATAAATACGTCAAAATGCCTTAATAGGTGTATAATAAATTAAGACTGTGCAAAAAGGGGCAGTTGTGTGGTTTGTGAGTGTGTATCACGTAATTTAACTTGCTGTGTGTTTTATATCCGCTGAAATAAAGTGCGCCGGGTGACGGCTTTAGTTAATTGACTAAAAGGAGAAGCTAATCAGAGAAGCTAATACGTTTTGCAAATGCTTTTCCAAAAAGGTTTTGTAAATACATTTAGAAATCGGTTTCCTAAATGGATTAATGAATAACGCTATTAATCTTTCTTTTATTAAAACCATTTAGTAATCCATTTATTAAATCCTCTTTTAAAAACTCATTTAATACAACCATTTAGTAATCCGTTTATTAAAGGCTCTTTTAAAAACTCTTTTAATAAAAGTAATAAGTAACCCAATTATTAAATGCTCTTTTAAACACTCTTTTAATAAAACCATTTAGTAATCAATTTATTAAATGCGCTTTTAAAAACTCTTTTAATAAAAGTATTTAGTAATCTCTTTATTAAATAAACTTTTAAAATCTCTTTTAATAAAAGCATTTAGTAATCCATTTATTAAAGGCTCTTTTAAAAACTCTTTTAATAAAAGCATTATTCCTTTTCGCGTGGTGCTCACGGTCCTCCATAATTT